>JAVJGG010000082.1:36786619-36818260 GCA_035590195.1 Aviceda cuculoides | reverse complement strand
GTAGACAGACTAATGACAAAAATAAGAATAGAATACATAACAACTGTCGGTTGGAAAGTGTTTGTAAAGGTCTGCTTCATAACTGTGAAATGTTTGCCAGTGTTTCCACACACCTAGTAAATGCAAGAGATCATTCTCAAAATAGGCTTTTACCAGGTTTTTTTTTTCACATATCCATTGAATGGAACTGAAAAAAGTTAATTTGAAATCAAATTGGCTTATTTTTTTGCCATGCCAAAACGGTAGGTGTTATGCAAGGACCTGCACTGAGGAAAGATAATTCTGCCACAAAAAAAAGTAAGGCGGTGTCCCCAGGTCGGCACTTAGCACTTATTTTATGTTCTCTAAGGGAATGTAATACTTACGGAGCAAGTTATCAGGGAGTATGGCTTTTAAAATTGTATTAAAAAAAAAAATCTGTGCTCTTTCTTAATTTTGTGCTTTATTATAAATTGGCTTTCCATTCTTCTTGTGATTAGATCTAACTTTGCTGGAAGTAGCCATCTTTATATACTTGCTGGCACAATGGGTTCGAAGACAGTTTCCCAAAAAGCATCTTCAGTCTAATCTGTACTTTGTGTATTTTCTGTGTTGCAGCAAAACAGCAGCAATGTGCAAAGAGAGAGGTTAATTATTTACACCTTGTATCAAGTAAGGCTCAGCTGGAAGTTCTCTTTGCTAGTTTAGTTTCCAAGAAAGGCTCCAATCATAGATCCTAAATTAAATGGCTAGTGGATTCGGAAGGGAATTTCGTAACACCTTCTTTGCATTCACCTGTTTACTTCCTGCAATGCGTTCATACTTAGAAGTTTTTCCCTAAAACAATATCCAGTTGTTATCATGTCTCTATATACAGGAAAATCTTTTGAGCCATTATTTGGAAACAATTGTGAATTGCAGAAATGTTTGTGATCAAGAAGGTCACTTGGGGGAAAAATAATCAAAATACAGTTTTATTAAAACCAGATCTCATCACTCTGGTAGTGTATAGTGGCATAAAGTCACTGTAGCTTTAGTACTGCAGAATGTTATGATTTGCTGTATAGTTTTCTAAAAGCAGAAACTAAAAATAATGAATACTGTAGGAAAAGAAATATTTTGTCTTCTGTTAAAAATCAGATTGCATGTTAATGTAATTTTAATGTAGTAATTGACTTCTAAAATATTTTTCAGTGACTAAAAAAAGCAAAAATCTGGAAAGCTAAAGTTCAAGAAGACAAAACATTTAAAAATTAAACATAACATTTTAAAATCACAAGACTAAATAAACTATCCTTTAACAGATTTTTTAAAAACAGAATTAGATTACTGGTAACATCTATTTAGCCTACAAACATACTGTACAATATTGTTAATGCCATCCTTTTGAACCCTTTAAAACTGAAGAGAAATTATAGCAGTCATCAATGAAATTTTAACTGTTTACTGAAGTGGCAGCTTATTAGGGTAAATAAACTGGCACTAATAGGAGAGGCTGATATTGCAACCTAAATTAAAAAAGATCTGTGTTACAGAATTTTTCTTCAAAGATATTAGCATACTATTATTAAGCACTGGAAAACTGTATTTTTATATTAGTCTATATTGCAAATTATATGTACATTTTAGAATTATAGTTCTTGCGGGTAACTACGCACCGCTGTCATGACAGTCTGGCACAACTGGCAGTGTGGTATCTTGGATGTAGTATTTGAATGCAGGGTGCTGCACTGAAGTGGTACATTGCTAGTAGCAGATAGGGTAAGGGTACAAAAAAGAGAAAGGGCAACGGAGGCTTTCTGGACCTTTCCTTTACCAGGAGTCTTTAGCATCTATTTCAGTCTGAGTGGGAAGATCTTTTCTGGTATCATGATGTCTGATCTCGTCCTTCCCACTTCTAAGATTGTTTTTATGCCTATTTTTTAGACCGTACACACTGAATGAAGGGAGATAGGTGGGAGTAAAGAGCAACTGGTAATGCATCCTGGCCCGTCTGTGCCTAGCTCTTTTAACACAAATAAACTGTCTTTCAATAAATAAAAAAAAAAAAAAAAGGAAAAAAAGATGACTTTTATATTATTCTTTTGATCAGCTGAAACAGCTCCTAGTAGTCCCTTAGGGCTTCCAGGAACACAGTTGTGATGTTGTCAACAAAGGAAAAATAGCATAGCAAAGCGAATGCAGTGCTCTTGCTCATCTGTGCCTGGACTGATGCAGCACTGGAGCAGCAGCTGCTGCCTTTTCCCAGCAGGGAGGTCTGTGCTTCTAAGCGTGGGGCAGCCGTGAAACTCCCTTGTTATCCCTGTAAAGGGTAGCTTCGTTTAAAAATAAAGCAGTGGAGCTTTATTTATTATTAGCGTTAAACTGTAAGCGCCCTAGAGTCCAAGTGAGTTTGGGCTGGGGAGTGTAATGAGATTTCTGTTCCAGAAAATGATTTCTGTTTGATTTCTGATACGTAGTCAAGCTGACCTGCTGTTTGATATCTTGGCCAAACTTGCGGTCATGAGCTAATGAGTGAACTTAAGGCAGAAAGATGTGGTAACAGAGAACAAGGAGAAAGGTTAAGTTAAAGTTATGGAAAAAAGATACAGATAATCAGCTTTCCATGTGTTGTGAGCTTCAGAAAAACACAGAGGTATACAATAATAGGGAGAACATAAGAAAAAAGAGATACTCAAAACTAGAGGTGCTATATAATTATTTTGTCAAGTTCTCTAAAGTCTATAAAGAGTGAGTAACTCTATTTGTGTGGTCTAGTATAAAACATAGCTGTAACTTTCCCCCACTGCAAGTCTGCTTGGGCTTGGGAAAATGACTTTGTGTTTTGCTGTGGTGCCTACGATATATCCAGGACATATTAAGAGTAGTGCAGATGTGCCTGTGTGGTGGGTTACAGCCAAACGCCCACCCAGCTGCTTGCTTATTCCCCCCTGCCAAGGAAGAACAGGAGGAAGAAAGCTCATGGGTCAAGATAAAGACAGGAAGATCCCTTACCAGTTACTGTCATGGCCAAAATGGACTCAGGTTGGGGAAAATTAACTTAATTTATTGCCAATTAAAATAAATATTTAACCAACAAAGGCAAGAATCTGTCACAGTTCCTCTTCATAGTGCTGCTCTTCAGATAAAGCGTATTTCCTTGCTGCTGCAGACAAATATTTTCCTCAGTGTCACATGTAGCAATTAGCTTACCCCTGAGATTTGGCAGCAAACAGAGGGCAAATTTTCAGAAACGGTGATTGGATTCATGTGGAGAATTAAAAATAATTGCATAGATATATTCCAAAGGCAGGATGAACGGGCTGAAGCTATTAAAAAACAAAGATGGGGAGAGGTATTTTGTTACGGCAGGGTGCAGAGGTTCAACATCACTTCAAGAAGTAAATTATTTTATTACTTGCCAAGTCTGCCCTTGCTTCTGGGTAGCTGTTGCATTCCCAGGCCTGTAGCACTGCTGCTCTAGCTCCATTAATTTCCCAGATTTGCACCCAGCTGTAGAAGCCACAGTAGCCATTCTGGGTGACTGCTTTTGCAAGCAGAGGTGTTTTTGCTACTTGGTACATCTCCTCATATTTGAATATGAGGACTGACCTTGGCAATTACTGTAGCGTTCCAGATCTTTCTCACCTGCCAGCTATCTTGGAAGCAGGCTTATCTCAAATATCACTTCAACAGCTGCAGATTTCTGGATGTCTCAATAATGATCAGCAGCCTCGCTGAGTGGGAAAGTTAGCTGTTTCTCTGGTTTTCAGTGCTTGGCTGGAGCTCTTAAATTCTACAACTTTTATAGGACAATGACTTGAAGTCTTTTATATATTTGTAAATTATTTCAAGTATTTGTATATATATTTATTTTAATACTATGAAAGTTGTAGAATTTAATTTAATTATAATATTTTATACGTATATGTATATCATTCCAGATAATTAAGGAGGTAAATTGCATGTTCACGTTAATGTACAAAGTACTGTAAATGTAATTTAACCCTATCTCACAAAGAATATCCTGAGATACCTCTAGAATTTATAAGAGGTACTGTGTAGATGATGTCTGTTTGTTTCCATCTGTCGTGGTTTAACCCCAGCCAGCAACTAAGCACCACGCAGCCGCTCACTGACTGCCCCTCCCCAGTGGGATGGGGAGGAGAATTGAAAAAAAAGTAAAACTTGTGGGTTGAGATAAGACCAGTTTAATAACTAAAATAAAATATGATAATAATACAAATACAATAACAATAATAATAATTGTAATGAAAAGGAATATTACAAAAAGAGAGAACTTAGACCCAAGAAAAGACAAGTGATGCACAGTGCAGTTGCTCACCACCCCCTGACCGATGCCTGAGCAGTGATCCACTCCCCAGGCCAAATCCCACCAGTTTATATACTGGGCATGATGTTCTATGGTATAGAATATCCCTTTGGCTAGTTTGGGCCAGCTGTCCTCCCAGCTTCTTGTGTACCTGCTCACTGGCAAACCAGAGGAAGCTGAAAAATCCTTAACTTAGCATAAGCACTACTTAGCAACAACTAAAACATCAGTGTGATATCAACATTATTCTCACACTAAATCCAAAGCCCACTGTACTAGCTACCGGGAAGAAAATGAACTCTATCCCAGCTGAAACTAGGACATTGTCAAAAGACTAGGAGGGTAGAAAAGTCAAGCCCTTTGAAACTGGAAAATAACAAGGCTGAAAGCAGGCTGACCACAGTTTGTTCCATCAAAAGCATTTCAAAAAGAATTTCAATTTGCAAAAAGTTTAAAGTAACTGTAATCTGTATGTTTCTTTTTCTCATTAAAAATGAGTGATCCAAAATATTTTATCTGATAAATTTTTAAAAATCTATTAAGAAATGCTAATGCAATGCCTTGTGGGAGCAATATCACCATTCTGTATTGCTTTAGCCCTGTCTTTCACACACATTTTCTATCACTAGGACAAGGGGCTGTGCTCCGTCATGAAGCCAATGAGTGCTTCTCTGGACAATAGCAGTTGAATGTATTATGGCAGCAAAAATGGCTGTTAATTACAGTGTAATCCAGCAGATGTATTTGGCATATTTGGACTGGATGAAAGTATTAAACTTCACTCTTGCTTAATTGACACCTGGACTTTGAGCTCTGCTTGAAGTAGGTTTTTTGCTACCTCTGTTATTTTACTTCTTAAATGGGAAGGATTAGTGAAGTTTTACTGGGTAATTTCGTAAGCAGGAGACTCGATACTGATGGTACCTGCCTTAATATTGAAAACTGTTATTTTTTTAAATGCTAACAGCAAATATGTATTTGTATTCTGAGTGGCATTTATCTTAGAAAAATACAGAACAATACTGAAAAAAACAAAAAGGGAAAGCAAAAATGCTGTCTCCAGGAAGGAAACAACAAATAAACCTCCGTCTTGCATGAACCCTTGCAAAGGCATTTGGCACTCTTCTAGAAATGGAAAAGTCAGTGCAGGAGAAAAAAGTGAACAGCTGTTTAGCTGCACAACATAATGATAGTACTTTACGCTTTCTGTTTTTGCATGCATTTTAAGAGATGTGGAGTTACTAATACAAGCTGGGCACTTTATGCTTCCTTCAGTGAACTCTCAGTGAATTTCAAACTGCAAAACATGGAAATTGAAAATAAATTGTAACTAAGAAAAACAATTTGTAAGATGAAACCTCACCTGAAACGTGCATTTGAACACAATATTACAGTACAAGAACTTCTAGAGAGGTTTATTTAGTTTGAGTGTTTCTAGTTTCAAATGCGTTAAAATATCTTCAAAGATTTTCCTTAATCTAAATGTAGTTTACTCATAGCAAGTCATCTGGGACAAGTATGCGGCCTATTCCACTTCAATTAGAGCAGCTCTGCGTACCTACTGTCTTAATGTGATTATTCTGTACAAATTAAGCAAGTAGTTTTCTCAACAAAGACTGCAAAATATTTTAGTCGAGAGTATCACTTGTTCTTATTAAGTTTCCTACACCCATGCAGTTTTTACCTGTTCAATGTGTCACATGACTAAATCTTTCATTTGATTGATTTCTTCAATATTAGACATCTCAGATAAAGCCTTTCCATTGTGATTACTGCCCACAATACATTTCATTATTTTGAACTGCATTCACCTAAAATCTGCCTTGTTGTAATAGATCTATGTTAAAAATCCTAGTCATCCCTGAATGACCTGTCTCTCATAAATTAATCTTAACACCTACCAACACCAATTCTATTGTTGTTAGAAAATACGTGAACTGGATGTCAGATATGGATGAAGTCTGTTTTATTTCAAAATAAGGAAGAGCCAGTCATATTCTGATGCCCTTTGTGGTCAACTGTTCAACAGGTAAATTAAAAGCATTTAATTACTATCAGAGATTTGATTCAAACCCTTTTGACCAATCAACAGCAGTGCTTATTTTTCATTGTAAAAATATCCTCCCCTGAAAAATTCTTCCATTTAGAATTCTTAGAGTGTCAACCTTTCTCCAAAATGGAGTTGAATTTCATTCTGATGTTAACAGGAACAGCCATGAAAATTTAAAATTTATTTCATATTTAATTTTATATGAAACATATGCAATATAAGCATAATTTCAAATATGTATTTCTGATCCCCATTTGGCATTGGAATCCTATCTGTGTGGGAAGTGAAGTACCTTCTGGGTTGCACTTCCTATCCTGTCTTTAGGACTCCTGTCTGTGTCTGAAATGTATATAAGCATTTCCCAAATTCCATAAAAATATGCAGTTTGAACATGGACTGATCCAGCTCTCTACCCTAAGCAGATCTGAACTCCACAGTATGCTTGCAGATCAACTGACCTTGGCTATTCAGTTTGGCCTGCTTACTTAATTTTATTTCCCTTCCTTGACTGGGTGAGCTAATTTTTCTGAAGAGATACTTCAGAGCAGATGACAAATGGGTAACATCTAGAAACAATTGCATCCTTGCAGCACTTCTGGTGACCTTGTTGTAGTAAGAGTGACCTGGTCTCTCTAGTCAGCAAAGGTGACTGAGGTTGAGTAGGAATAAATATTACCACATCTAAAACTGTCATTTGTGAATATACTCACTGAAAAAACTCTGTTCCTGTTACTGCAAGGGAAAAGACCTTGCAGCTGCCTTGAATCTTAAAATACAATTAAATCTGTACGATTCAACAGGTATCTACAGGGCAGCTTTCGTACATACAATAGGGATATTCCTTGTGTGGTGGACCAGCGTATGGTCATACTGTAGGGTTATACATAGCAGTCTGGACGGAGGTTCTAAGTCAGTATCAGGATACAGGGAAAGAAATCCAGTAACATTTTTCCTCCTAAACTTTCTAAACGTTCTTCTATTATAACAGATAGTCCATTCAGAAATTGTAAAGAAATGCCTCCAGGATTTCTCTCAGGTAAAAGCTCAAAAGGGAATTGAATCATCAGAAAATATACTTGCTGTTCTTAGATGTTGTTAAGATTATTTTTACTTAATATGCATCTTTTTGAATGAATTTGAATATCAGAGAAAAAAAATTTGGCTTTGCTGTCTTCAATAAGGCAATGATTTCTATTTATATATATGTTACCAGACAGCGTGTCGTAAGGGTCTTCCCTGTGAATAGTAAATCAGAGGTAATATCGGTATTGGTGGCAGGGCTGCAAACTCAACCTCTCTCCCATTGAGTTCAATAGGTATTCTTCCATTGATTTAATAAGGAAAAGATTGAGTCTTCATGATAAAACAGGGAATAAAATAACAAAATAAAAATAACAGGGAATAAAAACAATTTTGTTGACTTGTGTGGTCAGATCCAGGGTTTTGGAAAATGAAAGGGGACTAAATGATGAGCAATTTGCCTTCCTGGAAAGAGTATCTTATAAAAGCAGAGCATCCTTGAGATAGAATTGAGGAATTTAACTTTTAGGCATTATTTTCATCATATATGCCTCCCTATGTAGATAACCACTGCATCTGACAATCGAGTGTATAAGTCCAAAAGATCTTTTACCAGCCATTGGGGTGACTGAAGAAACTATGGTCTGACTCCTTTCAAGTGAACTTACAGAGGATTGACTTGCGAATATAACAAAGTAAAGACAAGACCTTAGTGTTGCATTTTTATTTGCACCTGTGAGTTCAGGAGCTGTACATTTTATGTCGTCTTTGGAGTTCAAATTCCACTAAAGTGCTAAAGGAAATACAATGATTTAAGTTGGCCCTAGACCTTGCTGCTTTGCAGACTATTCTGTAAAAGAAAAAGTAGATGTCAGTAGTCCATACATCTTGCTTAGCCACAGAAAGCTGATCATCATTAGGAAGACTTTCAGGAAGGTCTCACATAGAAGAACTAAACCATGATACTGAAGTCTCATCTATTACAGGAATTCTACTTGAAAAAACAATTTGAGTCGAAATATGTATTTATGCAAGAGTGAGACTGTAGCCTTGGGATTGTAGCCTGGATAATACAGTAAAATTACCACTCCTAACATAATTTTGATTTACATATCAGAATTCACCTGTTCAGCAATAACCATATACTGGAGTTCTATATTTATGCACTATGTCAATTAATGTTAAACCGTATTCATTCCAGTAAAATTGAATCATATTAACTCCTTCTAGCAGGATTGTTGTGGTACATATGAAGAACTCTGCCCAAACATTTAAAATAGCAGATATTACATGATAATTTTTTGTACAGGCAGTGATACCAGTTATTCTTGTTGCAGAACATTTTTTACTGATTTTTGCTTTAAATTTAAAGACAAAATTGTGGTCTTAACTCTGAAAATGTAATAATGCATTAACATATTTTTTTCTTCAGCAAACAACATGGACAGGGAAATATTATAGCCTCTGCTGAACACCAAGGGAGAAACACACATCAGATTATACATGCTAATTTAATTGAATGCAGTGCAACTTCTTTTTCTCTATTTTTTGAGAAGCTTGATTACATGATATTAACGCAAGCTAAAAGAATACAGGAGTACTGAAAACACCACAGAAATGTAGGTCATTGTATGTGACAATTCTTCTGTTCCATGTAATGTTATTATTAAAAAATGAGCAGTGGAAGATGTTTGAAAGCAAGCTGCAAAAACCTATAAGGCACTTAGTTGTGTAATACTGTACCATAGGGAGAAATTTCTTTCTGACTTATAATTTTGATCCCCTTGAATGTGACTGCAGATACTGTTCTTACTCATCTAAAGTGTCATAGCAGTACCTCCTAGGGACAAGTATAGTACTGTACAAACATTCACCTAGGGCTACAACAGTTAATGACTATTCTCTGAAAGACTAAAGACCAGGAGAAATGGGCATTCACCTCTGCCTGGAGCAGCAAGGAACCCTGCATCTAGTACTGGTACTATGAGTCCCATTGTAGATGAGGATTAGTGCCAGTACATTATTTTTCTGTGTGCGACAGCTGTGAGTAATCTCCCCCTAAAATCTGACTGAAAGCTAACAAAAATAAAACTAAAACATCTGTGCCAGCTATGCACAGCTGTGTCTGCCTCTGTAGATATATCTGCAGAGCATTTGATATGATAGTTGCCCATTTTTTTGTGCCCTATTTAGAAGGAAATCAATTCATAGGAGTCAACAGCACAATTAGAAGTAAAATTTGGTGAATCATTTCATGTTTTATTACATCTTTCCTGTTTATCGATGATTCTTCTTGCTTTCCCAGATTTCCATACTTCATTCATAACAGAACACTTTTGGGCAACCTTGGCAGTAAGTAAACAAGCAAAAGTGTTTGGTAAGAGCAAGTTTGCTTGCCAGGGAAGCTGTCCTGTCACTCCTACAGTCCTCCTTCAGTTCATCACAATATTACTCAGAAGTTACTTCTACTGAGCCCTCTTCAGGCAAGCAGCTGAGCGTACTTAAGAACTTTGAGTATCCTCATTTCCTATTATCTTGCACCTGGGTCTATGTTATCTGTCTACATCCATGCACCCAGTGACCTTTTAATCAGATGTAAACCTGGACCAGGACACCTCTTCTGAAGTCCCTTTTACTTGCGCTGAATTTCAAATCCCAGCCTTGAATTGTTTACCTCTGCTTCTTTATCACCACTGTTGAAGTAGAGCTGAAATCCCCTTTACAATTTTCTGGGGGACTTACTGAGGATATTAAAACCTGATATACCTGGTGTCATCATTACATCTATGGGCCAGTATAAGCCAGAGGTATGGCCATCATAATAAACTTTGAGCATGTGTCCCATTTTATATTCCACTTCCATCCCCTTTTTAAATTTCATTTTTAAAAATGCCTTTAGATTGGTAACCGCATTTTTTTCCGGCACGGTCACATATGATATGCGCATCTAACATTTCTCATTTTCTGATAGTATAAAGTAATGCCCACTTAATATCCAGATTAATTCTCCACATTAATCCTCTCACCAGCCATGTTAACACATGGATATCTGTATCACTTGTGCTACCCTTTTTTACTCCATTTCAGGAAGATTCTGAATGATAGGGAAAGAAAAAATTAAAATTAACAGGCTTCAATTTGAGGCAGCCCCAGGAGTTGCTTTAAATGGCAACAATATCTGCACTGTCTTCCTTAGCCCTTGTTACAAACACAAATAGCATATTTTCATTGCCGATAAATCCTTCAGTCTGTCTTCAGCAATACAAACTTCAGCAGGGGCTTTCTCAGTCTGGGACAAGTCACAACAGACCTACTGCATGTCTGCTGTGGACATTCTCCTTGGTTCCCTACGAGTTGTTTGCAATTTATTTAAATTAGAACTGGTCTTCAAGATTTCCTAGAGGATCGGTGTTCCACTGGAATCATATTTACAGTATATTAATTTTATTGAAATTCATTCTAGGAAATAAGAAAAAACTGAATTTGATAACTCTGAAGAAAAAACATCTAAACTGTTATTAACTGGCAGAAATAAAAAGCATATTCACATAGGCTGGCCATGAATAGGTTTTAAGATAAGAATTAGAAGCCTCCAGCCATGAGAGGAAAGCTTCCGAGTAAGAATGATGCTGGGGAACCCTGCCCCAGCCTTTACTAATTTTAAGTTGGACCTTGATTACTAGTGGGATAATATAATGTCTTTTATACAGTAAAAGATGGATTTTGACTGCTTTCTTGACTTTATAGAAAGCCTAGATGAATAAATTACATGCTCTACAGGGAGAGATTGCATGACTTATTTGTTAGCTTTGTGTTGATAAAGATCCTTTTCACGGCTTCCTTTGTGCTCTTCTGACCAACATGAAGGTACTGGTAAGTCCACGAACTTGTGGTTCTAGAAGCAGAGTCTCTTGGTTTCTGCTGCTGCGAGAAGTGAACTTTCTGCTTGTTCTCCAGCATAGATGAATGCAAGCAAGAGCTTGTATAGCATCTGACATTAAATGCGACAGTAATATGTTTAGTCTTTAATGAGAACAAAGTGTACTTCCAAATGTACTTAAACTATGTTTTTCCAAAATCAACCTATTACACTTCTGTTATTCCTTAAATTGATAATTATCTGAGATACAGTCGTACAGGATTACTACAACCTACTGTGCGTGGACTGTGTTAGGAAACAGTCTCTGTGTTGAGACAGAATTTCTCTACCTCCACCCTTTGAGAGAGTCCAGAGAATAATTGCCTTCAATTTTTTTGGATGGTGCTAGTGTACACATATATTGGAAATGAATATGAAGAGAAGGTGAAAAGGAGTTGGTTTAGGTTAGTGGAATAAAGAATAATCGTATAGTAAGGATGAGCTGTAAACATGTAGTATGCAAGTTGTGTTAAGTCCTGATTTTTACTGCCTACTGTAATCAGCCTGGAGAAAACGTTGTTACAGGAATCAGATAGAGGAATCATACATACAAGAATCATACTTTTAATTTTACCTGTATTTAAAATAACTTTGGTATACATTATAGCACTTCTCTGTTCACTCATAATAACACAGGATGCATCATTTTAATAACTCAAATAAGTAAATGAGTTTAACAAAGTTGAAAATGTTTACAGCCTGTGTGGCTGGAGAGTGGAGTTTTCAGTCAGTCATTTGAACATGTCAATATTCTTATTAATGTTATGGATATCTTCTTTGATAATATTCTCAAAACATCATAGTATAATAACATTAAAAAGTCTTGTCTCTTCTCCATTTATGCATTAGTATCAAACTGTCACAAGCACAGATTTGTCTGTGTTTTAACAAACTATTGACAAGTTGCCAAAGCCTGAGCAAACACAGAATCAAAATATACTGATTATAAACTTAATCCAAACCAAATTTATAGCTGAAAAAATTAGATAAACTTCTGCTGTTATCATTTATTCTTTATATGATTCCACATGTATTTGGTTTGGTTCTAATTATCCTTGTAAAAGTTTTCATGGTCAAATTTAATAGGAGTTACAGTGTGTGTGTCTTGTTTCAAACAGATCAATTCTGATTCATACCAATTATTCAGTACTTTTTTTAATGTAGTCGCCAAGCATCATGTGTTAGTGAAATACATTTAGTGTTCTTAATTACTGAGATTGGACAAAATGTTTGAGATTAGCTTTGAAAAAGTAATTTTAGTGCTTTTTCATTAGTTGCTGAAGTTTCCACTTCCAGTTAATATTCTACACTGTCTACAGTATAGGAAAGATTGTGATCACATAATGAAGACCTCTGGATGACAGAAGAATAAAACAAAGATGATAATCAAGGATTTGATATAAAGTACTATTAGAACAGAATCTTTGATAAAAAAACAGAGCTTCAGCTCAATTTCCATTTAACTAGTTGTCTCATGTTTACCTCCAAATTGCATCGATATTAATGGTTTTCCGAGTTCATGCAAAAAATGAAGCATATGCTATTAAGCAAATGAAATAATTTCAAAATAATTGAGTAGCTATAAGAAGGATCTCTTTATAGGCATCTAATTGTCTGTCTCTTTTTAAAAGTCTCCTTTTTCAGGAGTTGAAATTTCAAGTTTCTGGAACACGATTTCAATATGAAGTAGTATAAATCTTTCTGCCCCCTGTTGGTGTAGAGTTTATGTTGTTGTTTACAATCTCATTTTTGGTGAATTACCTATTTGTCCTTAATGATAGATGTCATCTGTATATTGCATTGGTTCATTTTACAGTTCCCAACAACTGAGTTATTTACTTCCATGCTCAGAGAGAACTAGTTCAATGCTCAAATTAGCTGAGAATGCCAGAGAAGATGTTTAGCACGTGGCAAGCACAGGGGATTTTTAACACATTACTGTTAGAAAGGGAAAAATAGAGTAAAACCTGTGCGAGACTGCAGAGAGATAAAGAACTGAAAAGCTTAAGACTGCATTTGATTAAGAAAACTCATAATGAAGACTGTCATAGAAATGTAGAAGCAGATATACCTCATGAGGCCACCTAATCAAACCTCAGCCATGGCAGGATCAATACGCTGAAATTAATCCAGACTGATACTTGTCTAGCTTCCTCCTAAAAACCTCTGAGGATGGAGATATTGTACCTCCAAGCAGTCTCTTCCATGGAATATCTGTTCTTTACTATGAGAAAGGATGTTTTGTGTCTTCTGCTCTGGTAGGCAAGCTGATGTTTTTAAGTCTTTCTTGGACATTAAGAGCGGAGGGTCACTGTGTTCTGTTTGGCTGTTTGCCTATTGGAAACCCTCCACGATATCTACCTCCTTTATCTCTTTTTCTAATCTGAACAAAGCTAATTCCTTCAGTCTCTCTATATAGCTCCTATTTAACAAAAGACTTAATGTTCTGTTGTTTTCCTTTGAAATGGTTCAAGTTTAGCCAAATTTATCCATATTTTCCTTAAATTGTGATGCTCAAAACTAGGCAGAGTATTCCAGCTGAGTATTCTTCAGCAGTAGGTGGAGCACAATAATTGCCCTCTGTATTACATATGTGCCATTTTGAAGTATGTCTCAACATGATCTCATTGCTCTGTATAATTCGTGGTTAGATTGTATTCATTTAAGGAGGTACACAATTTTTATTTATGCTCTTCTGCTGCCTGGTAACTTATTCTGCATTTTTACTTCCCATTTGTTTTTCTAAAGATGCTCTTTTTTTCCTTTATTTGGTTCATTTGGGGGCTATCTCTTCAAATCTGATCCTATCTCTTCAAATCTGATCCTGTCTCTTTGGCATTTGTAATCTTTCCAAGGATAGTGTTGGAGGTGAAAGGTATGTTCTCTATTCAGTCCTACAAGATGCTATTGAAAACTTTGAATAGATGAAGATTCAAGGCCTGATACTGATAATTGCTCTGGGCACAAGCATTAATTGATGTGTGCATATCATGATAGAAATTCTACCTGGACTGTGTTTTCCCAGCTTGCTTGTGAGACTGTTGTAGAGGACACTATCAAGAAAAGACCTCATTTCTAAGCTACCCAGACTAGATTGTGAATCCAACAGGCAAGATTGTCTGGCAGTAAGTTTGTACAACCTTAATCAATGTTTAAACTGTATGAAATACTAGAAAGCTACTATGGCTAAGCAGCATGTGACTTTTGGGCTAAATACAAAACTAATCACAGAAAAAGCAACCCAGTTATCTTTTTTGCAAGGAAAGAAAATAAATCACAGGGTAAGTGTTGAAAGAATGAATGTTGAGATTCCATCCTAAAAGGGACCAAGGAAACGCTGTTGCTGCGTTGTTTAGATGGCTTGTTTGCTTCCCCTGGTTCTGGCTGTGTCCTACTATTCTGTGTTTAATGTTGTATCCTTGGAGATTCATATTCTTGACAAGCTCACAGAGGATGCTAAGCTTCTTTCTTTGTCTGACTGTGCAAGAAAAAACATAAAAGTAGGAAACCTGTTTTGTTTGATAATGATTGCCTGTTAGTGATATCCACCAAAAGATTTGGAGCTTACTTACAAAATCATGTGTTCTTTTTTCCAAATCAAACTGATTAAATACAGAGGGGGCGGGGGGGGGAAGATCTTTTTTGTTTTATTTTTTTCCTTTTTGGAAACCCTTTTGGTTGTTTTTCATTTTTCTTAAGAAAGGTTCATAGGTTGATCTCATCAGTTGCTAACAAATTTTGGACAGTGCTGGCTTTTTCATCAGGTAAATTGAGCCTGGCCCATCTGAGGACAAAGTGGCAGGCTAACCCAGAAGAATCAGACCATTATTCAACAAAATTCATTTAATGAATGCAACAGATCCATGTGTAAAATTTAAGATACTTTAACATCTCAAAACCACTGTGAGTTTCCATTAACCTTGATACCTATCAGCAGTAGTTAGAATAAAGTACCGTAAAAGAAAAATCATCAGAAGCAAGGGCAAAGATCACCAGAGTGACTTCATGGTCACCATAGAGTTTCTGCTTCTAAGCCCATATAAATCTATAAGGCTGTACCCATTAATAGGTTGAGATTTCCATTACATTCTCTAATTCAGAAATTTGTAGCTAGAACATGAGGGAAGGTTTGGTTAAATAATATGTTGGGTAATTAGTTTGCAAGTCCTTTTCAAAGTCCTGGAGCAGTCCGTATATGTTCAACCTGTTAGTATCTTTCTTAAAAGTAGGACATGCCATTTGGCCTTGCTGCTATGGTGCGTAAGCTTATGCCTTCTGAAATGGTGCCCTTCCTGTCTTGGGGCTAGAAAAGGGGAATGCCAGCTAATAGACTCTGTAATTAGCACTTACTTTGCCCTGGAAGGCTATGAGAGACTACGTTTTTTATCATACATATTTCTATAGTATTATACTTTAAAAAGATATTGCAAATTTTCTTAACTGTATTTGATATGATTTTTCTCATCCTCCCTCTGTGGTTGAACTTGAGCACATAAGCTACTTCTCCATGTAGAGGAGAGTAAGGATAAAGGAGAACAGTCCCACTAAAACATCTGGAAGTCTCCTCATGGGTATGGAATGCAAAATGCTATAGTGTTATATGAAGATTTTTCCACATTTAATTTTGACTTTATTCAATGATCTGACTTTCCTGAACTTGTGGCAGTAAAGTGTAATACCAACCCATTTAGCCAGGTCTTGAAATTTACAACTGTATGTAGGGAAGGCTAATCATGCTTATTTTTCCTAGTGTTACCAGCCTCACACTGTTTTTATAGCACAGAATGCATTAAGGAAGTAAAAAAATATGGCTGTGGCCCAATTAGCTACCACATTATTATTTATAGACTTATCTAATGCCATTTACAGGATACGAAAGAGTTGGACAATAAAAAAGTGCAACTGTGATTACATTACACCATAAAATACAACATGCCAGCCTGTTAAAGGCTAAATCAATGTGAATCTCGGGTGTCACCAGTTCCTTGCTAAATATTATTTCTCCCTATAATGAGACACTGATCCTAGATAATTTATATTCTACTTTCATTTTCTATCTTTTAGTGGTTTCAAATTTTAGATATGATAATCATGTTCCACAAATCATTGATGGTATTCAGGATTTGTTCTTAAAAACAGAATCTGTATGCTTTCAAAGAAGAATCGAACTGCAGCAATTACCTTGCAGTCCTTGCTTTGTAAGATTTAGGGTAGTATTTGTAAATGGCTTATGCAAAATTAATCATACCTTGCAAACTGCATAAGGGGAATCGTTCACGGCAATGCAACATAATCCAGTGAATGAAGCGTTGGTCTACAAGGCAAGAGAACAAGACTGGTGCAAAATGCTTCTTGCTATTCCTCCTATGTGTGCTATCATATAAACAGTGTCATGTCCCTAAGCTACTCTTTTTTTTAGCCATTTCCTATGTTACATGGGTTTTGGAGGAAGAATTATGTCTTACAGTGGTTTTCTCCACTATCTAGGAAAACTGAGCCTTGATATTAGTGTAAACTATGAGGCACAACTGTAAAACAATCAGTCATAATTGCCATTCAGTGTTCATTAATGGAAGTCATTTATCCTTCAGGACTTACCTGGTACAGGCACCTAAGGCAGGTGCAACATTATAGCTAAAGGAATATATAAACTCATGGCTGGGATAGTTCACTGGAAAGGGATGGGAATTCAATGCAAATAGGTGGCAGTAATAAGATGGTTGCAGTGTTCTCGTCAGGCAGCAATGAAAAATCCTGCCGAAACACCATAGGAGTTTGATTCACTAGTAGCAACAGGAGAGAGACTATTCCCAGATTGCAAATTTGAGAAATAAGTAGGCGCAGCCGCAGAAAAATGGCCATGTGTAATCTTGACATTAACTCCGATAGCTTCTGCCACCCTGCTGGTATCACGTCCACTTCCCTGAGATTCAGTTTTACCAGCCAGTCTTCAGTGATACGCTTCAGTCTTGTCCAGATGCTCTGTAACATATTTGGCAGCATTTTCTGGGTTAGATGGAAGAAGGGGCTGTGCAGCTGCTTTTAAGCAGTATGCAGAGAGCACGAATAGATTCACGTCCTCACTTTATTTTTCAGCACCCAGATACTCATTGATACTTGACAATAGTAAGGAAAAAGAAGAAAACTTGTAGCATGTCGTATAATAATATCCTTAGGAGCGACTGACGGTTCTCTTTGGCAGTACTAAGTACAGAAGGCTTAGAGTCACTTATAAAGCAGCCTTATTTGCTCTTAGGACACAGTTTGTATTTGGAAATGTGAGGCTGGTGAAGGGGTTCCTTAATTTGGGACTGACAGTGAGCATCCTTAGAAAATACTAGAAACTCATCTTGTCCAAGAAATGCCATGAATTCAGCCCTGAAAATCCTTGAAAATGGCTTGTTTGGGCTCTGCCAAAACTAGGACATTCAAAATAATCAACTGCTTTCTGAAAAAGATTGTTTTTCATAATCAGCAGCAGTGAAAGCAGTTGATAGATTCAATATTAGTACAGGCATCTGTCTTCATCTGTGATTTCTTATCCTTGTCTAAAAATCTGCAGAAGTGGTAAAATAATCATCTTAAGTATTCATAAACTGTTTGGCAGTTTATGTCTTTAAAATGCTGGATGTGACTGTGTGAGAGAAAAGTTTGAGACCAATGCCTTTTTAGATTAGACACGTTTTCCTTCTATAAAGCCTTGCCTGGCAAAGCATTACAGTATGAGTAACTCGTTTTGTTGAAAGCGCTTCTTTTGTGCTTGAAGTAATTCATGGGTGCTCGTGTTTGCACTATTAGGTTTAGGCTGAAATAACCAAATTATGAAGTATTATCTATTATATGTTTCACCAGAAATAAAAAAAATACATATTTTGGTGAGCAAACTGGGTAATTGAATATGCAAAAAGGTCACAGATTTACCTGATCTGCATATGTAGATACACATGCTAAATGAATACATATATGCATATTTGGACTAGATTGTTCAAGTAGTGACATAAATGCTTGCCTGTGTTTATGTGAAATATGTACAAACATGTTTTCAGGAAAATGCCTCTAAGGCATGAATGTATCTTTGTATATTTTGGAATTTTTAATGAAGAGAATTATACAGACTGCAAAATAGAAGACCTGCATATTAAAATAATAAATGCTGAACATAAGTGAATTCTTCATAGGTTTCCTGCTCCCATTGGTAACTTGGCTTCTGTACTTTTTGTTCTTGCTTAGGTTACTAATTCCACTATTTATTTGAAATACCAGTATCTTAGTCCTTCTGCTGTTTGATCATTGAATAGCAGAGATAACCACGGAAATAAAGGTTTGGTGTTGTCGTCATCAGAAAATTATTTTCTGTATTTTTAGGGTATGCTTCCATACTTTTCATTGAAAGAGAATTCCATATTCTTTGTATGATATTTCTACCGTGAAAATTGAGTATCCTTCTGGAATAAATGTGTCAACAGAAAGGCACATCACAAAAAAAAAAAAAAAAATGAATAATTGCAAGCAAACAATTTTCAGCTTGTGTTCTCGGGACTCTTTTATTTTTATTGATGTTTCACTCACTCTGGAAATCTTTCCTGATAATGTAATCTTGAAAACAGTTTGGTTCTTCTCTGACCTTTGCATTCAGAAACATTTGTTGAAGTGGTTTTGCATGCATTTTTTTCCCCTAAGGTATTTCAGGAAATTCTGATCAGGGACAGTTTCACTTAAGTGTAAAATGGCTCTGCACAAGATCAGAGGTTTAAAGGAGGCACACAGATAATATTTCCTTCACATTTCCCATACAACGGCCTCGGTTTTATCATTCTGGCACTTTTGCATCTGTCTACCCTACTAAATTAAGAAATAGAATAGCAACAAGGATGCACCATCAAAGAAAGGACATTTGAATTTAGTTTCTCTCTAGCATGGGGCTTGACTGGACTGCCTTGCCATTACATCTTTCTTGTTTGGATCAGTATATCTTTCTGTGTTCCAGACCCTCAAGCCCAGTTTGCATTATATCACCAGAAAAATTTGAAGCTGGTTTTACTTGCTCTTTGTTGACTCCTAGGTGTGAAAAATAATCTCGGTACTTGTTGGAAGCAAGGAATAACAAACCTTGTTGCTTTTGTACCTTACTTGTGGGCTGCAGGCCCCATGGAGGTGTTTGTGTGACTGATTTTGGTGGCCGCTTTGCCGTGGTCTGGGGCCACGATGTCCTCCCTGTTTGGCCTGAGAGTGGAGCCGAGCCGTCCAGCTGACTCTTCCGTTGCACTTGAGGTAGTGCATCAGCTCTCTGAGTATTTTTTTCCTTTTAACCTTACTTTTCTGACAACCTGGTCTGAGCTATTTACTAGTAATGCCACCTTAGGGTATACATCACTTTATCCTTTCCAGATCACTTCATCCGAAACGCCAAACAGTAAAAAAGGGAATCTTGGAACTGATTATGTAGCTCTGACATCTAAATAGAAAAATTCTTTCTTCATGTCAAGATGATTCAGAGCTTTTCCCTCTATTCAAAAATATATGATATTCTTGTGGCAACTGCAACGGCTCTCCACATGACATGAAGTGTACTTTAATTAATTAGAATCAAGAAGCTATTCTAGCAAAGGAAACAAAAAAGGGTGACTTGCACTTTGCCTAGTTACCTTTAGCAAGTGTTTCCCAATACCAAGCTTTGAGAACAAACTGGTGTGTGTAAAAGTTTAAAAACCTTACTAACAAGGATAATCAAGCTTTTTAATGACAAAGTCTTTGCAGAGTCACTGCGCAAAATTATGATTATGATTAATTTCCTTAGGGGATACATGATTGACAGCAATTGAAGCTGGCTATCACACAGCTGTAAATTGAGATGTGGTTAAGTTGCACTGTTTGCTAACCAGAGGCAAGAAATACAGACTGGCATGTTGAACTGCGCAGGACATACCAGATTTTTTAAGTGTTTTGTGTTGCCAAACTAGACTAACAGGGCAGAATTAAATCTTCACTACTTTTGCCCCAAACTCTTTCTGACCTTTTGCTGTGCTCTCTAATGCATTTGACATTCCAGAGGAAGACACAAAGCAGCACAGCAAACATTTTCAAGGTTTTCTGCAAGGAAAATTATATGTGTTATCCTGAGTCCAAGTTGACTTTCTGTTCTGCTATTTGCATTTGTTGTCTCAGTAGCATAAAATAGGTGGCCAAGTCGTTTGGTTAGACTTTTTGGGTTTGGTTTTGGGTTGTTCTTTTTTCATGTAAGGACAACCTAGAGCTAATGATCCTTTTTAGCCTCCCCTTGTCAAGCTGCCATCAGAGGAGATATGGCCAGAATGCATCTGTAGTACTGAACTGTCCAGAAGTTCCCAGCTGCCTTCTGACGTACTCAGCTTTTTGGCATTCTTCTGAAAAAGCTTTCAGCTTCTTTAATCTATGCCTGTAAGAACAGGACTGAAACATCCCACATGCCATAAAAGCAAGTCCCTTCTTCACAATTTTATTTCTTGTGCTTTGTATGGTTTGGGCTCGGGAATCAAGGGTAGGATTTTCTAAAGAAAGATATCTATCATTACACATAATCCAAACTTCTAAATTTTTTAAAATAGTTTCTAAATCTTCATATGAGCTCTTCTTTTAGAGTGTTTAGGAACAAGCACATCTGTAACAAGCAGTTGAGTTGCCTAAAACAAAGACCTGTTTTTAAAAAGGGTGCAAGAAATAAAAACTAGGAAAGAGTTGCATTCCACAGCTGCAAAACACTACCCAATCTTCTATTCTGTGGTGCTCCTTACATTCATTAGAAGCTAGAGAAAAACTTATAATGAATTTTTGAAGGTAGATTTCTTTTGTTTGTTTTTAAAAGAATATAGTAATTTTGGAGCCCAGACTTCATTAACTTTCAATGGGATCTGAGATCATAAATGATTCAAGCCTTTTTGAAAATCCCATCATCAGTCATTGCTGTGGCTGCGTTGCCATTGCAGCTACTCCTCCGTCTGGTCTTTGCAACATCAGGTGCCTTCATGCAGAGGAAACAGCCTGTTTGACAAAGAGGTGTCAAACCACGGCAGGATAGCTGGCCTGTTGTGGAATAGCAGCTGTCAGAAGAAAAGAAAAAGAGTTTGAGTCTTTCTTTTCCTTATCACAGGTGACAGCTGAGGGAAATAGAACTAGATTTTAATGCTGGAAACAGGTTTTATTTTAGAAACCCAGTTAGGTTTGGGGGGTTTCTTTTCTGTTGTATTAGTATATACTGTGCCAAAAACGTTACAGTTATCCCTTGGAATAGAACATTGTCAAACCTTCTGATTTTTTCTTTATGTATATAAACGTTTATCAGATTTTTTTTTCCTAAAGACTTTTGCCCCTAGTTAGTTTGCAACAATAAATTTATTGTAAAGACCAGTGTGCACACTGCTAGTGTTTTTGTTTGAATTCTTTCTCTTTAGGATGTAATTCCAGCAGAAAAAGGGTTTATAGTGAAGTTGTGTACTGTAAAAATACTTTAACTGCTATCAGCCTGGAATGAGAGGTACAAGCTTCCTTCAATGATAGGCGGTTACATAAATCTTCAACACTTTTCCTTCAGTGACTGCCTATTGATATTCTAGTTCTGGGAATGATTCCCTCTTCATATGTGTTAAAGCTGGTGGTTCTGGGACTTTCAGAGGTTATTTTCATCCCTTTCACCTGGGAAGGGTTCTTTATCAATATCAGTTTTCTGTTCAGCAATAAAATGAAGACTGAGATGCTTGTGAAATTTCTCCCAGAAGTGAAACATTCAAGCCGACTTGCGTGGCTAATCAAGACAAAAAAACAAGCCTAAGCTTAGTTAACTGAAAGGCACGACTAAGCAATTACCCACACTGTATAATACTGTTTCCATGCAGCCACCCACACATTTTACTGATCCCAAAGACAATTGTAATGCTGTTCTGTCTCCTTTTGAAAGGAGTAAAGAGAGGCCTTTTAGAAGTATGCCTTTGTGGTACCCACCCCATCAGGAAAATAATATGCTGCTCAAGAAGACCTTATGTCAAGATTGTTGAATCATAAAAACACCAGCTGAGTCGTGACAGAGAGGAACAATTATACCTTATGCAGTAGGCAGGCACCTTGTAGGAAAACTACATCAGTTACTTTTAATTCTTTTCAATACTTAAACAATTACTTTCTAGACAGTGAATGTCCAAAGTGTTTTTTTAATTCTGTCACAGTTTAAGTAACTGTTCAATAAATGGTGTAGCTGTCTTTTGTAGTGGGCGTTCACTCTGCTGATATTTTTCTGTGCTAACTTGCTGCTGGGAGATGAATTGAGACAGGGATTCAATCCAACTGTAGAGTAAATGGGTAGCAGAAAAATGCCTAAGTTGGTAGCCACAAGGCTTCTGATTGGTTCGGGTGCCATTTAAAAAGATACCGTGAAGTCAAAGGGTGGAACATTGGGTAAACATACCAGAAGTGACATACTTATCCCAGTTTGGGGTCCAGTGATCCAGGGTTTGGGGTGTGTTTAGTAAGTGCAGATCATTGTTCTAAGTTGAAACTAAATATTAGGGGGAGCGGATCTCGTTGCCCACTGGTTTAACAGGTGAAATGCAGTCATGTTTATGGAATCAGATAGTGAAGATATCAAAAGGCTTAGAAGTTAGTGCTGTAACTTAAAATTAAGCATCTTTCCATCTGCTTATGGTTTGTGAATTTCAACAATTTGGGAGAAGTCAGACACAATTTTGAAAATCTGTTTCTTTGTCTTTCTTATACAGAATTAAATCAGGAAAAAGTACTGAAAGTAGTGGGTGTCACATAAGGATCAACTGGTTGTAAGTGAAAGAAGAATCAGGCCCCAGGGATTTAACCGGAACCCTTGCCATTTTAAAATGGGTCTGTGTAAAATTTTGCTGTAAACTGTAGGCAGCCTACTTGGAAAGTTATTTCCTGTAACTCTTAGCCTTTCAAGGACTATGTCATGATGCTACCTGCAATGAACACTGCAGTCTTTGGATAAATAGAAATTTATCCTAGGACGGTGATTTACAGTCTTGACAGAACTCAGTGGGATGTATATTAACCTGAATATCCATTAACTACCTTTCTGCCTTGAAAAGGCCTGTTTTTAAGAGCTTCTTTAACTCTCACTGGTTTTGCAGTACCTGATAGAATGATGGAAATTAGCACAACTGCTAGCAGATGTTAATCATGTAGCTTAATGCACTGCTGGAGGGCATTCGCATTATGGTGGTGAGCGTGGTGTAAGTACTTGTACGGAACAGATTAGACCATGTTGCCCTGTGTGTTTTCAACAGATGCCATGCTCTCCACTCCAGAGAACCTGCTCGCAATGAAGCCATCAACTACTTTTATCTGGCTTAGTGGCAGTGTTTTAGTCTACCCTAACTTTATGCAGACTTTTGGCTGCCTTTGTTGTTCTGGGCTACTTTCTTTTCCTCTTCCTCGGCTCCTTTATCCTCTAGCTCTCATGAGAGCCCTCTCCTGGCTCTGCTGGCACTCCCCCCATTTCTTCAGTGGCTGTTCTTGAAGATTCTCCTGTGTAAGTCCTCTTTCTTCGCATGCTTTAAGATTTTGCTCTCGACCACTTCTGTTGTCTCATTTTCTGCTTTCACCTGTGGAGAACTTTGCTAATTACTCCCATGCCTGCTGCTTCATTCTAAATCTGTCTCCCATGGGAGAAGCCCACCTGGGTCACACCTGGGAATTTTCTGTTTTCTCATGTGTAACAGGGGTCCAAAGCAATCCAGATAATTGCTTTCCCAATTGTCCACCTGGTATCCATTTGCCGATTTTGCTGACAAGGCTTCCACTCCCACACCCCGGGCCTGAATCAGTCAGCCTGTGGGACTTGTCCAAAGTGGAGTTAACATCAAAGTTAAAAGTTTCACTGAGGAAACAGTGTATAGTAGGAAAATTCAGTACTGTGAAAAATGAAGCATTTCACATAGGTAGCTTTATTTTTTCAATTAATTTTGTGAACAATTCCACTGAACGTGTCTACTTGGCTCCCAGGTCTCATGAGTGGCAGCCAGCCCACCCAGGTTTCTACCTACCCAGACCTGCTTTTCTCATAAGGCAGAACATGAGGTTTGCTGATTTTTTCTGTATTCTATTACAAAAAAAATTGAACTTTTGGTAGTGTTTTCTAAATTCCAAATATTTGTAATTTTCCTCTGTTAAAATGACTACTCCACGCTAATTAAGATCCAGTCCTGTCTCTCATTCTTCCTTATTAGTGAAAACATCTGTCAGCACCTTTCTGTTTTACTGTCTCAATCAGAAATGTGTGGAAAATATTTCCAGTGCTAGCAACTGTAGTCTCCTTCTCTCTGATTTTCTTATTCTTCTCGTCGTAGCTAATACTTCCAAAGTATTGCTCATAAGTAGTCTTCCTCTCCTATCATTCTGTTGTGTAATGTGTTTTGGGTCTTAAAATGAAACCTAGGTTATATACAGTTTTTGAAGGAGCTTGATCAAGTATTTTACAGGAACTTATATTGTTTTGGATTAAAGGAAATGGTTTTCATTTCAGTTCTCAATATATTGATGTAATTGTAAGGATTGATTGCAGATGCTGCAGACTTGCCTTGTCCATATGTTGACAAACTCAGTGTATGGTTAAGACTAAATACTGTGAATTTGTGCTTATTTTCCCTATAATTCTGGTTATACTTATTATTACAAATTTTCATTTTGTTGTTCTAAAGCAACATTTATGACTGTAATTGAATCCTTCATACTGGTGAATTATAGCCAATGAAGAGCAGACCTAGTGAGTTCCAGTGAACTGCAAACCAGTTAGCTCTAGACATGGAATTTTCATGATTCAAACTCTTTTTTTTTTATTTTCCTCCATGCCAGTTACACATAACAGTATTGATAGAGAGTGGAAAAGTGCACAGGTACTCCCTCTCTTTTCTTTTTCCTTTTTCTTTTTTCCCGTAATTTACCTGTATCTACTATTTATATTACTAAATCACTGAAGTGTACTAGTAGCATATCTTTTTTTAAGTGTCAGTTTATGCCTCAAGTGAAGAATTAGACTAGACTTTTTCCCAGGTATGGTGTGTCCATGTTCAAAATCTGCCCATTAAATCATGCTTTTAGC
Source organism: Aviceda cuculoides (assembly GCA_035590195.1). Lineage (NCBI taxonomy): Eukaryota > Metazoa > Chordata > Aves > Accipitriformes > Accipitridae > Aviceda > Aviceda cuculoides. The sequence continues at coordinate 36,792,882 of JAVJGG010000082.1, read as the reverse complement.
TGATACGGCTTGGAGTGTCGCACGGCCAGATGAATAGTTTCTCATTTGCTTGGAGTGATGACCCGCACAGTTTGTATCCAGGGTGGTAACTAAACCACACAAGGTCTGGTCGTTCCCCAGTGACCTCCTTCATTCCTTCATGTGCACCGGGGGGCGAGGGGAGTTCAGCGTGCTGAAGCGCAAAGAACGAGGTGATATGTGCCTCCTCTGGGGACATGGGGCAGGGGGATTTTTACTGTCCTGTAAAGACAGGGAAGGACGCAGTAACTTATGTAAGAATGTGCTGTGTAGCTGCTTATACCTGAGCTAGGCAATTTTGGTGAATCAGGCTGGCTGTGCTGTGAAACCTGTGTTAAAACCTAACAAGGTTACTCTTGAAATCTCCTCTGACAGCTATTTAATGCCTACCAAGTGCTGAGGCTATAAAAATGCATTTCGCAGCAGCATTCAGATAATAAATACCGTGAACGGTTTAAAGTCACTGGCTTGTCTTTACAACTTTATGCTGTAACAACAGTAAAGTTAACCTTAAGCCAGTGCTCGTTTCATTTGAACAGACTGAAGTATAATCTGCATGTTCTTGATATGATATATACAGTATCTTTTAGAAAACAACTGTGACAAAAATAATTATACAGAACATGACTATAGTCAAGAGAAGTATTTAAGGGATATCACTTCTCCTCAACAAGTGCTGTTCTGTTTGCATTACTAAAGTTTTTATTTTATTTCATTATATTTTGCACCTGAAGATTGGAAATATTGATTAAGAAAGAGAGGAAAAAGATGTGGGTTTTTTTGTTTGTTAAAATTTTCAAGGGAATTTCAAGGGAGCTGTTTATACAGTTCTGCTCCCAAATTCTGTCCAGTAAAACATATAATGTACTGTACTTGAACATCAGGGTGGTCCTTAGTGTCCAGTGTATTTTCAGCACTGTACTGGATATCTTTATTGTACATGCAAATATGGTGCTCTTTGAATTTTTATTGCGTGTACAAAAGGATATTTGGCTAAGGCATGCCTGCCATGATGGAGACAGTTTATTGCACATCCCTGAGTGACTCTTGATACCCTACAGTGTTTTTTAAGTTAACACACACTTAAGGGCTGTCCCTCAATGCATTCTGACTGTTTCAACTCTAGAACTCATATGCAGTGTAGGTCAGAGGAATTCCCTCAATGCGCGGGACTCTGTTCTGTATTCTCTTTTGGGGCCGGGGGGGCGGGGGGAGACATCCTGTAGCTCTACCTGTGTAATGTTATTAATACAGTTACCAGCTTTCCTTTTAATTTTCTTTAACTCCATCTGGAAATGCACAAGTGTTAGAAAATTATCTGCATTATTATTCAGAATATTAATATTCCAGAGAAAGTAATTGAAGCTTTTACTTCAAAAACAAACAAACAAAAATAATCCCCTCAAAAAAGAAACAGAAAAAGAGAAAAATGCAGGTTCGTTTGCCTTTGCAAATTGGCAGTATTCTTCGCTGCCTGAACTGCAGCCAAAAATACCTGTATAACTGTAATTTAATGCCATATATAAAGAGTCAAATTCAGAGGAACCAGTGAAGTGGAACTGAGGCATGTAAGAGGAAAGATGATAAATTTTGGCAAAAGTATATAGTCTATTTTCTGTGGCTTTAGTAAAAATATAATAATATTGAAAAATAATCTCCATTAGAAAATTTCAGCATCTGATCTCGTTAGAATCAGTCCTTCCTTTTCCCTTCCCTCCTCCTGTCAGATTTCTGATGCATCTGACAGTGCTACCGGGCTGTTTATTACTGCTACAGATATCAGAGCCCTAGAAGCTTCTATCTCTGAGCAGAAAGCCATATTCATTCAGCAAAATGCCCTCTGAGGAAGGATGCCTATACAAACAAAAAGAAATCTTTCTCATAAGGAGTAGCTACTAAAAGAGTTTCAACAAAACAAGTTACGATGACATTCTTTTAGGCTTCATAAGTATCACCCTTGTATCACTACAGCAAATTCCATTGGTAAATGTTTGATACAATGCAGTTTCATTTCAGGAAAGAAGGTTTCAGTCCTTAGCTTCTAAAATAATGCAGTGATATAATGAAGTATACTGTATTTTATGCAGTTTAAAGCAATGATTTATTTTTAGGTAGTGAAAAGTCGGGGGGTTTATGCTTTACCTTTCCATTGGTTCTAAGCAAGCAGCATAACTCATACATACGACATCCTCTGATTCAGTATTGTCTTTATTACTTAAAATTCTCTATATTAAGTTCAGTAGTAAGGGAATTAAAACACATATTCACAACTGGGATTTTTCATTCTTTAATGTATTTACCCTCCTTTTCGAGGTAGGGAAATATTACTTGCTCCAGCTCTTCACCTGTAAAACATGGATAAGTGATGTTAAAGGCTTATTTGCAACAAGGGATTTGTAACAAGGAAAAGCTATTCTCATAACAACTGTGGCACTCTGCATGTCTTGCTGTATTTCTAAACAACAACGTATTATTCTGGAACAGAATATCTGCACAATATAGGCACTTCAAATGTAGTAACTGTATCAGGATATTTATTGTGGGATAATTGTTCCTGAATGTCTGTTCTAGTTAGATGCCTGTGTAAAAAAGACTCTCTCTGTGTATACCCCTCAAATCTCTGACAGAAGAACCTCAGCATACCTCTTCCAAAAGTTTAAGCTTCTGCCTAGGTGCAGGGAGCAACATCACTCCTTTCGTGAAAATCCACGTTACAAATTCTTGAGTTCTTACGGTGCTTTGACAAAAAGAAAGCTTTATATAAATGGTTAACTATGTAACCCTAACATATTTATATTTACTTATCTTACTGAGAAGTGTGGGGGATTTTCTATCTGGGAAACACATAATAGCTATAAAGGTGCAAGTTATTGCACTTTGCTGGCATAATTACCGTGATTGTCAGTTACATTCTGACTGCTTATTTTTTCTTACTGGTGTGGTTGTCAAAGGCAGCAGTGCTGGGATTTTTGGGTTCCCACATGGCTTGAAGAACTAGAAATTTAAAAACATCTTCTCTTTGACAGGTAATCTGAACATACTTGATAGGCAGTCATTAGAGAATAAAGCTGGGATTTAGCAGTCTCATTTTATAGGCTCACTCTTCTACAGCATTATGTTAACAAAAATCCTGGTGACAGAATATGAATATGTTGAAAATGAGGGACTGAGCCCAAAGTGAGATGTAAAGCAGTTGTGAACTTCAAAAGTTTTAATCTGCACTCTGACAGGCTCTTTTATCCTGATCAACTTCCTGCCTATTCGAAATCCAGGTCTTCCATGTGGAACACAAACAAAAAAGGACTCTCATCATAACGAACTGTGGGGTTTTTGCTGTGCCTCACGAGGGAGCAGGTTAAATATCAATAAACTATTTTTATTAGTGACCTAAGCTACTGTCTGAAAAATACTCAAAGATTTAAAGGTTTAAAAGGATGTTGAACATCATGGCTTCGCTGCATCTTCTGTCTTCTGCTGACTGCTGTTTTCCTGAAAGCTTTCACAGCCATTTGTTTTTTGTTTTTTGTTTTTTTTTTTTTTACTTTAACAGATGATTAATCTGATTGTCTATTTAGTAAATGCTACTTTTCTCAGCAAAACACTCTTACTCAAAATTTTATCTCTGAATTCAGTTTCCCTCTGGTCTGCGATATTCTGCTCTCCTTTGCTGGTCTCAGGAACTCTTCAAAGGAAGCTTCGCCAGGTCCACCTTCCTCCATCCAACATCACTGTCTGGTGTTGGTGCAGATCTCTCTACAGATAAAGGTGGCTGCCTACTCAGCTTTCCTTTTGCCTGTCTTCCCAAGAAATGACTAAATTTTTCACAGTTTAAATTTTATTTAGAAAGCGAGAAGGACATTCCATTCCCTGAACCTGTGACCATGGCAATCATGGTAATTGTAGGCTCTGGTTATTTTTCTCCATTTGAATTAAATGTCTTGATTTCAGTAGTTTGTGAAAGACACTCATTCAGTTTCCACTGTGATGCTGTGAAACACAGACATCAGACACTCATCCTTGATTGAGGACACCTACGTGCTGTCTCTGTTGTTCACCTGGTTAAAAAAGCGCCTATTATTCCAGACAAATAATTTTATTTCCCCATGCTTTTTTACCTCCTTTGTTTATATAGATATTTGTCTGTCTTATGTCAGGAACTGTCTCGTTCTGTGTTTTATATTGTGCCCAGCACAATGAAGTGTCAATCATCCTTGTGTCTTCTGGTATGACTATAATTCAAATAATGAATAAGTAATCACCTTTATCTTTGAGCATCTTGTAAATCAGTGGCATTTTCATGAGCTGAGAATTCAGTAAAGCTTCATGAGTATCTGCCTTCTGTTGTAAACAAAGAGTTTGATTTATCTTATTTTAATGCAGAGGGTTTATACGTTTAGAACTGAAAAATCCTGAAAAACTTTGGAACTCAGAAGCCATCTTTGCTAGTGGTTCCTCGGTGGCCTTAACACTGAAGATCACTGAATCCATTCAAAGACACATTTCGGAGTTTAATCTCAGACTTCCTCTGAAGACAGCCAACACATTGTATTACTGTGCCTAACCAGAGACCGTGATGTGGCTTTATGTACTGTTTCAGGACTGTGGCGATTTACTACTGATGCAGTCCAGGTGAAAATACTCTGTATGAGGACAACCTTTCTTCTCCTTTCTCCTCTTTGTTATGTATTATTTACACTGAATAGACCACTGCTCAAAAAATCATGTTGTGGACTCAAAAAAAGACTTATAAGTAGCAGAAGAAAGAAAAAAGAGAAGGGTTATCTGGGCAAGATATAAACCATAATTCTGAGTGCATCTTTTGAGTTCTTGGGCTTTGGGAGGAGTTTTATGTATCTGTGGTGATTTTTAAAGGAAATTAATTTAATTCACAGAAAAGCCTTTTATGCTGATGGTGAGGTTAAGAGTAGAACGGCAGAAGTCTCCAGAAGTTTTGTCAAATGTTTTAGCAGCATGTAAAGGTAGATAGATAGAAGAGTGACAAGGTGCACATAATACGAAGGAGGTCAGAGTAATGCCAAAGCGTATTGCGATCCAAACTTGATTAAAATCCTGTCTGGCAGAGGTGGGCCATTTCTTATTAATGTCTCCTCCGGGGCAAGCATGTGAGACATTGCTCTGATGCTGGCAAACCAAACTTTTGTACGTTTCTTTTATGTTTCTTTAAAGTTTCTATAATCTACTTCAGTGTCGAGATGCTTCTCAAGGACATTTCCATGTGTAGGATGGATGGGAACTCTTGAACTGACAATAGGGGACTTGGCAACCTTTAAATTTTCCAGCTCTTTTTATGCCTTTTCTTTCCCTTGTGGCTTACCTGGCATGCAGTGTTTCAGATTTAGTCCAAGAAATGCTAAAACCTCTCCCACAAAGTTTACTTAATCAAGCTGGACATAAATAATACCCAGTACTCTGATTTTCCTTGTTGAATTTACATCTTAATTAATTACATTTAAAGTGTGTAATGTGAGCTTATGTTTTGAGAACAAATACCTTTGGCTTTTCTGACTTGTGTTTAATTTCTTAGCATTTCAGGTTATGTTTAGCTTTGATTTGGATTTTTTTGTTTGTTTCTTTTTCTCTGCCATGTCATTAAACATTATCGAGAAGAGGGAAAAAAAAAAAAAAAGCAAGGCCTTGCCAACCACACTACCCTGTCGAATCAGGATGCACATCATATCCAGTATAATTTAGCAAGCAAAGCCCCTACCTGTACTTTTTTCATGACAGTCTTTCTAGAATTTTTTATAGTTCTTTTCTTTTAACATAAATGTAAACGAGCTCAAATAGATACTAAGTAAGAAAACAAGAACCAAAGAAGCCGCTATAAATTAGTCATAAATTGCCTTCTTTTCTTATGTATTTGATATTTTCTTTCTTCCCAGAGCATAAAAGATATTAGGAATGTGTATGTGTGCCAACCTTAAGGTACATCAAGTTTGGTATTGTTCAGTATTACAAGAGGAAATCCTTCAGTGAAGGTGGAACGTGTGCACATAGATAAATATGCTTCACATCAAACTGAGCTATAAAACTACTGTATAGTTTCACTATCTTTTCCAAACAAAACTTTCTTTTTATTATTTTCTGATACAGTAACATAACAATCCCAGGCAAAAACACCATAACATATTTATTTTCTGTTTTCAGAACAAGCTACTACTAACCTTTGGGAGGTAGAAAGGCTCTGCAAATGCTTTAATTGACAAATGTATTCTACAGCACTT
>JAVJGG010000082.1:36743909-36777552 GCA_035590195.1 Aviceda cuculoides | reverse complement strand
TGTTTTGAGATTTGGTTTTATTTCTCATTACCCTACTCTGGTTGATTGGTAATAAATTGAATTAATTTTCCCCAAGTCAAGTCTTGCCTGTGATGGTAATTGGTGAGTGATCTCTCCCTGTCCTTATCTCGACCTACAAGCCCTTTGCTATATTTTCTCTCCCCTGTCCAGCTGAGGCAGGGGGAGTGATAGAACGGCTTTGGTGGACACCTGGATTCCAGCCAGGGTGAACCCACCACACCAGTCTGCACATTTCTGGGGGATTATGAAGTTTCCACAAAGGAAGAATGAGGCAGTGTCAGCTATAGTACCTGTGCAGCTGCAGATGTAACTGCTAGGAAGATTGGTGTAGTTAATAGCATGAGCATCCTAAAAATGGTGCCTTATTGCACTTCCCACTTTAACTTGGCTGTTCAGAACTTTTGTCCTTTCTGATTCTGAACTCTAAATCAGGCCAGGCAGAGCATAGCATTGAGATTCACTGAACTTGACCAGTCCCCCAAACTCCTGAATAAGTGGTATTAGCAAGATGTTGATTATATTATTTGAGATGGAGCAGGAAAGGTGCTATTTTAACAGACAAGGAAATTCTGGTAAACTTTTATCAGTTAATTTTATTTCAGAACTGAACTTTCTGTCTTCCTCCACTTCAAAATACAAAGATGTCCAATGAATGCTAAAGCAGAATGTTTTCCAGGTAAAATCAAGCAGATGTACAGGTGCAAACATGTTTTCCATATGCAGCTGCTGTGGGGATGTGATTAAAACACCTGCTCTGCCCCTGTCAATTTAAGATATTATTTTTTGTCACATTTGAATAAATACAAAGATATAATTCAAAAAGTGTAAGGCCAAATTTTGGTCACCTAAAGTCAATGACATTTTAGCTATCGATTATAATGGAAACAGAATCAGACCTAGGAAAGAAGTGGCAAGTCTTAACTTTTCTGTTAGTCGTTTTGATAACTTCCCTGCTGGTGTCCTGTGTAGGTTTTCGTTGCTGTGATATTAGTTGCTCCTTTGTAGACTGCAACCAAACGCATTTCTGTAGTATCTTCAGAGAAGGAACACCAGATTCCCACCAAATTCGGTCATTGCTTTCGTGCTAATCAAAGCGTATGCTGTGTCCATCTGTATAGAAATGAGTGGGGCTGAGCACAATACAGCACTCTTTCGCTGGAAGAAAGGATAAATCCTTTGTATGAACTACTTTCAAAGACATGAAATGACATTGAGAGCAGGTTGTATGACTTCGGGCAAGTTTGCACTCCTAATAGCCCTACTTGTTAATGTAATTTGCACAGCTGCATTTTCTATGTGCCCACCATTTCTCATCACTGAATTCCAAAGCTCTGTTCATTATTGCCAGAAAAGTTTCTGTCTTCGTAAGACTAGAACTTGGGGGAAAAATCATATATATGCTTGAAAACAGATGAATTAGAATTATTTTCAAATTAAATATCAAATATCCATTGACATTTCATTATTACATGTAAACTTGATAATAGTGTAATTAAATAGTGTTTTACATGAGCCATTATGAGTTGAAACATAGGATATGGATGTTAATATCCCATAGAAGTTCTTGCTATCCATTCTATGAATGGAGCCTTATACCATGTGGCCTTTTAGGTTTTTTGAAATGGAATAAAGAAGTGAGACTCCCTAATTTAAAAAGATCTTTTTCCTTAGCATCTCTAAGGGTTTTCTATCTGAAGGTAAAGCAGAGAATCTGTTTTGTTGTGTTCCAGTTTTTTCCTTATTTTAACTGACAGGATCTACAGACTACGGTCTAGCTAATGTACTTTTCTCGTGATTACTAACATCCTAAAAAATGTTTATTTTTTACCATGCACTATCTTAATCCCAGAGGTTATTTCTTCATGGCATCTAAATTAAAAACTAAAATCCGATCAAGCCATTCCCTTGTGTCCTGGGGTTCTTTTTGAAAGAAAGTAGGTACGTGTCCTGTCTCTTTTAAACAAAACATTTTAAAAAACCTATGAGTGTAAAAACTTTAAGTGAAACTTTAAAACTTTAAAGTAAATTTTAAGGGTAAAAAATATAACTTGGAGTACAATTTTGATATGTAATATTTCAACTGATTAGAAAAAGTGCAATAGTTTGAATGTTTCACTTGAAAGCAAAAGGTAGGGATTGACAAGTGATCTGATTTCCAATGATCATTGGTAAATACCATTCTAAATAAGGTGGAGTTGCCATTTTTTTCAGGCACTGTTCTATAATTTGAAACAGAGTAAATGCAGGAGCTTCAGAAACGCTTCTTTTGGGAACTGTTTGTTATTTTGTCCTACATTTTGAATTAAGTGATGCTCACTTGTGTGTTTGTTTTGTCAATAAGTTTTGAGAAGTAACATATCTCTCTGTTCCCTGAGCAAAAGAAGGAGCAGGAAGGGTTTTGTCATAGGGTCCAACTATATTCCTTAGACATATTTGAGTGGTATAGAGATTCTTAGGGCTCAGCCAGCTGTTAGACCCCTCTTTGCCATTGTAATGGAAGAAATCTACCATTTGTAATGAAAGATTTCTGTATATAGTTTATGGTTTGATCAGCCAGTGAATGAATATAGGCAGACCATGAGCTAAGTAATGATGTTATTCATGAAGATTGCAAGACATCTCCTGGATGTTACTTCACACGTTGAATGAGTTTGATGGATTACATTAAAATTTTGTTTTGCTTGTTTTCCATTCTGTTTCCATGTTCTTTTTACTCCTCCTTTTTTTCCTGTTAGCTAGACTGTAATCCAGACCCTAGCTCATATGCAGCAAGTATGGTGTGCTGAGGGAGTTGTCAAACAGAAACCCAAGGCAGAGGAAAACTTATCTTAGTAAATAAATGCCTGTTAATATTTCTGAATATATTTGTCTTAGTTTTGCTCAGAAGTTACTGGGATATGTATCAAGTTTCTACCTACAAGCTGTTTTCTCTCCCAAGGCCGGGTTACTTCCTCTAACGGAGAGCGAGTGTAACAGAAGAGTGAATATGGATAGTCTCCGCAGGAATGATCTATGTCTTCTGGGAAAGCTGTAGATAAATATAAGAAGTCAAAACTATTCATTAGTGCTGACAATTATGGCTGTAATATCCCCTCCGAGAAAGTTGCAGAGCTTGCTTGCTGTGTCCTTCTCTTTGAGCAAGTGCTCAATGAGGACAAGGAGGGGGTAAGATCAAAAATCCATACGGCTTTCTCTCCCCAGTGTCAGTCCATGTAACTAGCTAAGTGCGAGGTGGGAAGTAAACTGCTTTGTCAAAAAAGGGAAAGATGGGCAAAAATGAAATATTAATGAGGGTTCCCAAGACACATGCCCTTTCATGCACACTCTTTTTCCAGTAAGCGTCTTCATATAAGACCTGTGACATTTATATGAATAGTGTAATACTATTTCATTAACTAAAAACCTGATCTGCTTGAAGAACAGAGGAAATGGCTACCACAACGTTTTTTCTTGCAACCTGTCTTCTTTCAGAAGTCAGTCCATGTTAGCATCACAAACAACTTCCCCAGGACTGTCAGAGATGATATTCTAAAGCAATATTGTGAATACTCTTGTTTCCATTCCTACAATATTCTGTAAATTTACAAGAGGGATAAATCTCACACGTACCTATTAGTTAGTGTCTTTCACTCTACTCCGTGCATCATTTGGGTATCAAGATGTGGAACTGAATGGTCCTAGAGAAATGGAAGGTTATATTTGGATAAATGTCAGTCTTCCTGAATGTTAAACAGATTATTAAGTCAGGTGGACAAATGGGAGAAGATTTTTCCTGAGTACTCCTGTAAAAAGAGCAATAGATTACCTGAGTCCTAATATATATTGTAATTCCTTGAAAGAACAGGCACAAAGAGGACCAGCTAGCCTCCAAATAGGCAGTACAAAACTAATGAAATTGTAGATTATACAGGAAAGAGGCATATAAAATTATTTGAACTTCCAGAATCCTCTTTTGAGTTGAGTTTAATCTCTGTAAGTCTTTCAAATTTTCTGCAAACTTTTTTTTTTTATTGGCCCAATTAAAAATTCAGAATTGATACTTACCAAACATTGTAATAATTTGTCTGGTTTTTGCTATTTAATTTGTGGTTTGCTTTTTCTGGGTGAAAAGGTGATTCCATTTACTCTTTCATATAATGGAAGTTGACATGTAGGGAAAAAGGTGGAGGAGGCAAATGAAGAAATTTAAACATAGAGCATGTTGGGCATTTAAATTCCATGCTTGCTCTTGTGGCAAGGGCTGTAACAAGATCAGAAAAAAAAAAAAAAGTCACAATATGAATATCTTATTATAGTGGTTGTAAGCAGTATAGAAAAATGGCATAAACAAGCCATTCCCACTGCTAGTACAATTTTCTGGTGGACATTGCAAAATATTTTCTTCAGACTATTAAGAGGGTTTAACTGCTTTGTACACTTACAGTCTACCAAGTCAAAATGCATTCAGGGAGACTTGCTAGCCCAAGGCTCATTCTTCCCTTTGAATGAGGGTGCTGATGTAGAAGGTGTTCTCAGATAACCGCACCTTGACATTTATGCTAAGGTATTTGCCTTGAGGAGGAAAGGGTAAAATATTATCTGTAAAATATAATGATAGTAAGAGTTGAAAAAAGTGGTTTTCTAAAAAGAAATCTCTTTATTATAACAATAACTTGAGGGTGGTTTTGTTTAGAAGATAATAATCATATCTTTGGTTGAGACTGAAGACTCATTTAATGGGAAGCACCCTCAAGTTATCATTTGGATGAACTTATAAATTGAATATTCATATTTGAAAAGAAAGATGAGAAAAAGCATAAAACATAATGTTAAGGTGGTAAAAGATAATTCTCAAAGAGCAAATGCACTTAGTGTGTCACTTCTACCTCCTGCATGCTCTTACATCTTTCTTTCCTCTCCTGCTTCTCCCCTTCTCTACCTGGCCTTGTTTTCCAGTCAGGAAACTTTTCTTCTTTTCTTCTATACATGTTAAGAGACACAGTCTTAAAGTTCATGCACCAGGGCATATTTCCAAAGTTAACTGGAAGGGAATAACTGAAATTTACACAGTCCTAGGGAATGAAGGGGATAATGAGATAGCATCCCTTAAGATGATATCCAATATTCTTTTCCTACTCTGTCTTTCCTGGGATTTCAGCATCCACAAGAAGGCAAAAAGAGGTTATGATTCTGTCTTTTCTTTTGTGTCGGGAACATTTTCTTCCATGTAGTGTATTTACAGACAACATAATTTTCACAGGCTATTTCAAAAAGTTTGGTTTGGGGAACGCAGGTGTGAGTCTAAGAATAAGGACACAGAGAATAATTCAGTAAGCTCTGGTGTTAAGAGCAGAGTCCTAGAATAAAGCTCTTCTACCATAAATCTGTACTATTAAACTCTCTTAGTTTTTAAAGCAGGGTGGCCACGTGCAGATTGCTGTTGCCTGTTGGAGACAGCACATGGTAACCCCTGGACTATGCCCAGGAACTGTTTGGGACTTTGCTATTTGTCACGCCAGGGCCCATTCCAACAATTTAACAGCACAGACAGTTGGATTCCAGTGGGATAAGAACTTTTGCTGGCAATGTAAATTTTACTAGCATAGATGTAGGAAGTAAGACTAAATAAGTTTTAAATCCTTGGAAGAAATAAATGGGATCCTCAGCAACCAGTCAGGGGAATAAGAGGCCAGTAGTGTACAAAGGCATTTTGACTTTTTTTATGTATTTATCTTTAATTACTGAAGGATCACATGGTGCTGCTTGTGCAGGTGGAGTTAGCCCCTCCTCTTCTTATCGTGATATCCCATCATTCTCCCAACTTCATTGGTTACTTCACTTATTTATTTACTCATTTTTGAAAACCAAACTAGGCCGATTTCTGACTGTATGTCTCTAGTCTGTCAAAGTCAAGTATCTCTAATCGGAAAGTTAGGAGCCTGTGAAAGGGAGGCTCTTCGGGCAAAATGGAGCGCGTGGCTGATGCGGACTGCCCGCGATGTGCGGTTTTGCCTGTGCTGCTGAAGGATGGTGCTGCCTCAAGGGAGAGGAAAGTCTGCTGTGAGACAGCTTAAATCCCAGGGAAGGCAAAAGAAGGATTTGATTTGCCACCCTTCAGTGGCAAAAGCTGAGGGTACAAGTGGCATGGGCTCTAGGAGGTCATTGCATGCAAAAGAGCCAGTATGGAGGAATTGGTTCACAGCAAGCTGGTGCTCAGCAAGCTACAAAGGTTCTGAGTTGACATTAAAGGAGGCTGCTCTGCCATTTCTACTACGTTCCTACTGATGATCACAGTCTTACTTCTGGTATACTACAGAGTGCAATTGCATACACGTGTAAAAAATCATGGTGAGCCTGATGCCAGGGCAGTCCTTGAGCTCCCAGGGGACTGCTGGGAGGAATAGAGTAGATAATGTCCAAGGGTCCCTGAGCTCTGGAGAACTACATCCATGAGAATTCCTCCATGCTCCGTGAAAAGCAAAGACATTGCACACTTACACTGTCCTGTTGGTTGTTCTCACATTCCCACTGTCAACTGGCACCAGGGCTTGGGATAGGGCAGCGTATGAGCTGCTTCCTTTGTTCATGTTTGTCACCTTTTGCTTCCATTACCGAGGTCTTTTCTTTTTCTCTCCAGTGGAGCATTAATGAGGTTTTAAAAGCACACAGGAAGGAAAAGGAGCAGGTTCTACTGATCTCCTTTCAAAGCCTGACTGATTTATCAGTTATTTGCTGTGCAGAGGAGCACTGCAGACAGCTAGTCTGATAGATTGCAGGAAAAGTTTCTTCTCCAGCCAAATCACTGTCCATTCCTTGATATCATAAGATTCAGCTGTTAGTGCCAAGGGTGGTTAGTATCTGAACAGAGCTCAGCCAAGGCATTTCTGAGCAAGCAGGCACACCACATATTTAATGCCAGCTACTGATATGAAGGTACCAGTATATGTAACGTAGAATTCACTTGCCTGTGTCCTCGGGAGGTGGATGCTGTTGCCTGCCACAGTGATCACAGATTTTACAGGCAATAATGTGTCGCTTCCATAGCATGAAAAAACAACAGAGTTAACAGGACCACTGCTGAAAGGAGCACTTGCCATCATGCGCACTAATTTTAAGTGTGCCAGTTCTTCCTTCTTATATTCTGGTTTTTTACTGTCAGGCTGCTCCTGGGTTCTGGCCTCTTGGCGCTGCTTTCCAATAGAAATAAGAAACATGAAAGTACATTTTAGAGGAAAACATGTAACATAATAGAGGAGAAAGTAGGTCAGATTTCACTTACCAATGCCCCTTTAAGTTAACAGCTGTGGGTCAGAATACATTTTTATACAGAAGCACAGCCAGAAAATTTAAGCTCGCACAGTGATGTCTCATGCTGTTCATGACCTTCACTTTATGACCTTTGATGTGTTGTGTGGCAAGTGATCAGAGACACAAAACCAGATTTTTTGGGGGTTGTTCTAGTGCATTTAATATGTCAGTGTTCTGAGAATACTGTATTTATATATACTGGGTTTTTTAATTGGCACAGTCTATGTAGAGATTTATTTTCATCTGTTAGGAAGGGGAAAGCAGGGATGTACTTTTTGTGTGTTCCTAAAGTCTGTGAAAGATGAGTTCTTGACTTGAAAGTTGTATCAGTGAGATTTCTTTCTTAGTACTTTATCATTGTTTTGTTTCTCTTGTAAGGTCTTGATACCCATTTCAAATGCCTACCCTTGTCTAAATATATAGGGGCCTGCACTGTTACTTACAAGTCTGCAATTGCTAGGTCGCTATTTCTATTTATCTATAATAACATATTGCTCGTTAAAAGGCAGGATTTGTTGCTATACTTCCCTCCAAACTGCCTCAGTTCTAAACCAGAAATCACTGCGGTAATTTTTCTCTATTTTCTATATTTATATTTTATATAAACAGTTGTATCTTTCTAATGGACTTTAATAACCTAAGTGGAAGTAGCTGGGAGAATTTTCATGGTAAGAAAACTATGCACTTAAAGCATCATTAACAGGCAATTCTTTCAATAGTTTTGAATAAGAGTGTGGACTGTATGCGATAGGAAAACCATATGTGGCACCAGCTTTGTACAATTAGAAGATTATACTTTTCCTACATACAGTTCTATGAGGAAGCCATGTGATGGATGAATAGTTTGGCCTATTTAGGCATTGTAATTTTGTTCTGCTACAAGGATAGAGGCAAAACTGATTGAGTGCTACTCAAGGAGAGTATTTCTGTTTAATTACTTTGATTGTTTATGAAGTAGCAGAGTGCCTGTAGTGTCTATGTCACCAAAGTTTATATTTTCTGTAATTTTTTTTTTACACATTTTATTCAGTGATTCATCTTTTCTTTAATGGTGCTTATCGATCTGACCTGTAAGTTAACAAAGATTCATTTTAGAATGGCGTAGAGATCCATTTATAAATGAAATTATTTCATGATACCTATAGAGAAAGCTTTTTGAAGTACAGGAAGATTGCCAACATGGAAAAATGTATTAGAAATGTAGAAGCGTGTTATGATAAATATAGCACTCATAGGTGGGGTTAAAGGCTGTGATATAGCTGTGTGCATTCAGATTTATTTACTGCACAGAAATGAATCCCAAATGGCTATTTTTGCTTCACTGACTGTAATCCCAGCAAGGCAGCCATATAGACATCTGCTAAGGTTTTTTATTATTATTTGGTTAAGATTTTGAGACTGAGGTGAGAAAAATCCAACTGTCACCTAGAAATGACCTCGAGGGGGTTTCACAGATTTGTCCAACATGTTTTTCACAGATTTCTACAGGCTTAGATATATTCCGTGCTCCAAAGTGCTTCAGACTGTGGCTACTCACATTCTCTAAAAAATAATGGACTGATATATGTGGTGTGCTGTTTAACCTTTACTCAGTCAAGCTTTTTTTGAAATATGAAGGATAAAGACGAAGGAAGGGACAAATTGCCCCACATTTTTCTTCAGTAGGCATTGAAAGATATATCAGTTAATCCACTCTTGCGTCTGCAAATAATTCTTTATGCTAAGTAGCCCCTCACATTCATAGCCATCGGACTCACTCTCAGTACATTAATAACTGTCATGAGATTTTGGGATATACTAGAACAATTTATTTCCCGGTGGGCTTCTTATCTAAACAAGATCAAGTCTTTGTATCTTTATTTAGCCAGTATACTGTTGCGGTCTATCTGAGAATTATCTGTGTCTTGCTGCTTCTCAGGAGGAGGAGGAAAGAGTGTACAGACCAGGTAGTGCTTCCAGCCATGCTGCTGTTGTGCCACACAGTTATCTGACAGTAATAACATGAAGCAGAAACATTTAGGTTCTCCTTTCTTTTTCATTTAAGTAAATGCATACTGATAAAATTCTAATGAAAAGGAATCAGAGCACAGGAGCGAGTGACTTATTATGGAAATTTTCTGTGATGTATCATAATGTTGGGTTTTCAATTTTTAAAAGTGGTTACATTCCTAATTGGTGAACAAAAAGGACCAATTTATCCCTTGCTGTGAGAAACATTTTTCTTATATATTATTCTCATGAGGCCTCTAATTCAGCCAAACACATTATGTAAATGGAACCTATGAAATGCCTTCTAAAATATACATCAGATTTACATTACTAGACTGTTATGTTAGATTGAGCAAGACCCCTTGTTACACTATATGGCAATTTTTTTTCTTTCATAATACTCCTTTCTAAAATAAATTGTGTTTGGCTTCTATTAATAAGTCTTGGGGTTATCCTAAATGAGTATTTACTAGCTTCATCTGGGCATTACGAACATAATCTCTACATCTTTGTCTTTACTGATCTCAGGAACAAAACTTTTATATCTCTTTTATACTGGAAGTGCTTTCTTTTGATACAAAATCTGCAAATGCTGGAATGCAGCAACTGTTCCAATGCCAAATGAATTTGGATAAATCTGCATTGCATACAGATTTAGTTTCTCAAAGACTTGCGACACAGGTACTGTGAGCTGCAAAATTAGCGGACAGTGTAATAGCTGAGAAAGCTAAGCTTGTGGTTTGTGAAACAGTGAGAACACAGATTTATATCTAGTTTGTATGCACTGCTTGCAAGTCTGATAGTGTTAAAAGATAGCACATTTTAAGATTAACGTTGTTCCTAAAGATGCCGTTTAAATGCGTACATATATGGCTGTGCCCCTTCTGGAGAATATAGTTTGATTTCAAAGAGTTGTAATATATTAAGAAGCAATATTGATTATCACAAAATAATTTACATTAGAAACTGATTGTAGTAGTTCATTTGCATAATGAAGTACTGTTAGTCTTGATTTCATACAAGTTTGGGTGGAAGTCTTAATAACACCGTTTTCATTTCTGGCCTGGGTTTTTTTAAGATACTCAGCTTTTGATGGCTTTCTCTTGTGGATCTCTCCTCACACATAAGATACATTTTGTCTTTGAAATGAAAGTCAGAGAGGTGTGAATTTAGATACAGGGAGCTTCCCATGAAACTAAAAAGATACTCAGATACTGAAGCAATAAAAATGAGTAATTAACCCTAAAAGAGAGATATCTGTTAAAGCTATAGGCAAATTTGATTATATCTGCATTTATGGAAAAAATCTTTGGGGTGTTTTTCTTAAGTTTACGTTTGACTGGTGAGCCATGGGGACTTTTGCACTGGAGGGACAGGTTAACTGCTCCTCCAGCTCTCTATAATGATTTTGGGACCATCCGGAACTGAAATGATACAGATCAGCTTCCCATTTTGCCTTACAGCTGTCCTTTTAAAATTATTACTTGTTACATTCAGAACAGCAAGTGGGCAACTAATAAGGATTAGTAATGGGGAGGTTTTATTTAATTCAGTTTTTAAGCTGCTTTATTCAACAAAATCCTTAAAACACAGAGATTATATTTTCGGAGATACTAATACACTGCCATGAATTCTATAGTATGTGCAACTCTAAAGCATATTTTCATGGAAGATTAAATGCTTATATACAGTATCTGAAATTATTATTGATTACATTTTGCAGTTGTATTCCTACATTGAGGGCTTGATGATTTACTGTTTCAGTGGGTTTTCAAAGCATTGTCTAGCAGGATTATAGAAGCTATGGCAGTATTGCTAACTCTAATGATTTTATCACAAGTCCTGCTGTATTTGATGCTGTATTTTAATACCTGTCTCCTGGAGTACAGTGAATATGTGAGAATTCCTCTTTTAGTTGTTAAAAATAATTTTCTCTCTTTATTCCTAGTTACTAAAAAATAACATTTAACTCATTTCTACCTGTGTTTGCCCACAGACAAATAAAAGAAGTAGTTCAGCATTTGAATGGGAATCTCACTGTTCTTTTCAGTTTAACTCATGTCTCTTTATTTTTCCAATTTTGATACTTGGGTTTGGTAATACTCCTCGAGGAGAAGCAAGCAGTATTGTACAACACCTAGAGACCACAAAACTTTATCAAAGGCGTCATAGTCATTATTTTGGACTTGACAGTTAAGGTACGTCCACCAGGAGTTAGCGGACGTTAGCTTCTGTTAGAGCCAAGCAGGTGATTCAGATCAGATACCTGGGGGCTGATCAGCTCCAGCCTCCACTGAGTGTATTGACTATAGTGGGAATTACTCGCTTAGCATGCGGGTAGGTGTTTAAATATAGCACTGAAGTTTAGGTGTCTTGTTCCCAAACTGAATCCCATAACTCTCACCAGAAGCTGAATTATTTTGCTCATTTTCACTAAGGGAGTGCCCTCTAAGCAGAGTTCCAATGGCTGCCTTGAGAGGACGAAGGCACAGGGTGGTCTCCACGAAGTCCCATTTAGCTTTCCTAGCTGGTCACATTTCTATTTAATCCTACCCACCACCATTTGATGTTTTACCATATATGATCTTACCTCACCTCACACACCAATTTCTGTTACTAAAGCAATTTTCTTCCTTTAGGTTCCAGTTTTCAGTAAAGTTTCAACTTTCAGTAAAAACTTAGTTCCTTTTCCTTGCATCTGATTCATGTTAGAAACCATCTCTTTTAAAAAGTGCTGTAATATGCCATGCTAAATTCTGTTTTTACTTATGTAATAGTCCTGTGTACTACTAATGAAAAATTATTATAAAATTAAAAGTTTGAAACAAAGGTTTTTGTGGAGTTTCGTCCAATCCTTGTTCATCATTTTCACTGTTTTGTTTTTAACAGGAGTCCTGTGCTTGTGTTCCAGTGCGTGCATCGCCATGTCATTTGCCTGGACTGTTTCCATTTGTACTGTGTGACTATGCTGAATGACCGTCAGTTCATCCATGACCCGGAGCTTGGCTATTCCCTCCCTTGCGTAGGTATGTTTTAGCTGATTTTATTTTTTTTATTTTTTTTTAATTAACATGATTTTCAGGGCAAGATTTTTTTTTTATCACCTATTATTTTTGAGTATCTCTCTGGAATTATATTGTTTTCATAGGAGTTGTTTCATTTCATGGAGAAAATATTTGAATATTGAAGTGGTTCTTGCTGAGCATGTGAACTGGAGAATTAACTGGATTCCAAAGGGCATTTCTTTTAAAAGCAAATGCATACTTTCTTCACATTAGTATTTTATAATCATGAAGTGCTAGCAGATGATAGCATTACACTCTGGTTAAAAAACCCACCTTGACCTCCACATTTCCACTTTCAAATTAAGTAAATTGTTAACTTTCTTGGCCTGTCTACAAGTACTAATAAAAAAGGGACCACAATAGGAATTTCAAATAGCTTTCCTGTTGATGCAGTTATTGCTACTAATTGTCACCTCATTGAATGAAATGTAGATCACCCTGAGAAGGTGGTAGATTACCTGTTTTACCTGACTAGGAAACAAAGTTTGACTTAACTAAACAAAGGCTTACACTGAATCTGGAAGACGTGTTTTGAGAATTGATTCAATTACACTGGTCCATGGACTGCAACATCCTCAAAAATTTTGCTGTGAAGAAATATATTAGAATTTATTTTTCCTGTTGCTAAATTTGCATATGTTTGTCACAAGTGCTGTGTAGCCGTATCAGAATGATTTTCCAACATATTAGAAGCTCCATAGAAGATGGGTTTGCCTGGTTACCTGAATGGCTAACAAAAACAGTTTCAAATCACTAGATGGGAGAAAAATTGGCAAAATTTCTTAGGAGAGTGACATTTACTTAATGCAAGGACATGCCTTGAGGATATTGAAAGTACAGTTGTAAGAACCATTTAAAATTATTTGTTTTCAATTGCTTTGAGAGCAATCTAGCAATGGTCATCAGTTCACATTTCACTAGAATTGTTGTTTATGTGCTGTCTTGCCCGGTCTCATTTTACTTCCCCCCAGCAGTTTGCTCTGCTACTGCATTTACACGCTGATGTCATACTGCACAAAACACTTTTTAATGTTGTGTAAGAAAACTTGCCGTGAGGAACCTAACAAGAACTTTATACCCAGTGCTCTCTCCTTGACCTTACTGTAGTACTGTGTAGTCAGTCTGTACTCAGCATCCCTCCTTGCTTCTCCGAAAGTTAATCCATTTTCTGCTCCCACACAAATTAATCAGCTACTTGAGATGAATCCATCCTTTTTTCCTCTCATTTATCAGTTCTCTTCCCAGTTCTCCCATTAGCTCCTTAGGTTAATCAGTTATCCCAGTGGTGCAGCAGGAGCTCACCTTGCTCCTCTCTTGTGGGCTCCTTGCAGCCATGGATGGTGTCACAGAGCTGCCTCCAGTTCAGGCTCTTGTGTTAAACTCATGGCCCTTCCACCTCTTCTGGCTGTAAACCCATTGCTAGTCATGCTGCACAAAACTTAGCAGGATTTTTCCATATATCTTGCAACTCTAGTTGTTCAGTTCAGAAGTTTTATCGGTCCTTTTTTTTTTCAGAGATGAGATTAAGAAGTTTGCAGAAGTTTTTACCCCCAGCTGGCAGCAGCAAGCCAGTTTCTTTCTCTCTTCTATGTGTCAAAGTTGAACACTATGGGAATTGAGCAGTAGAAGCAGAGTAGGGATGGGATGAGGAAGAAATGCAAGGAGACAGAGCTGAAATGCTCAGGGATGTGATTTCAGTCTTTGAGAGGTGAGGAAGGCATAGGCTTGGCCTAAGAAAGGGATGCCATAAAGGATGCACAAAGGATGACTGTACTACTGTTCAAGTGAGATGGGGTTCAGCTGTGGGAATGGAAAAGCAGCTATTGCTGCCAATCTAGCCTCAGCTGTGTTATATGTTAAGTGTTAAAATAGCTAAATATGGAAATGCTAAAATATTGCTAATCTTTCAGAACTCTCCAAATCAGAAAGTTATTTTCAAAATGCTTACATTAAAGTAGTACTAATAGTAGTAGTAGTAATAACAATACAATTGTGACACATTTTCTCTCTGTTCTCCAGTTAGTAAGAATGTTTCTTGGAAAAATTTCTGCAGTGGTGCTACCCTGTGCCAGCGGAGCGCATGGTTTAGGTGTGCCGCAGTGCGGTGCAGTACAACGATTCTGGAGCTAGAGCGGAATCATGATGCTGAAGGGAAGGAAGTGTAGTTGTGTCAATAAAGCCTGTAGGACAGGCTCTTTGACGCTTCTGGTAGGCTGATGATGACTGACCAGGCAAATACTAGTTCAGAACCTGTGCTAGTGTCTCTGCACAGTGGTGTGTGGTGCTGTCAAGGCATACCTACTTGTTCAGCGCTAGTGTGGTTATCTCTAGAAAGTATTGACATTATACTGTGCTGGTATGCTTTGTGTTGGAGAGGTTCTCCGTCACAATATCTGAGTATTCAGTGGTTTTAAATAATATTCCATCCAAATGTAAAATTGATTACTACCTCTGTCAGTTCTCTGTGTTATGTTATCAGTTCTGTATCAATAAAAGCATTTGTAAGCAGCATCTTGCAGACTGCCTTGCAGGATGAAGAATCTAATCAGTGCTGTTGTAACTTCACTGGTTCATTTCTGCAGCTACCTGAATCTGACTTTCTAGTATGTGAGAAATTTGGGTGTTTCTAGAATTAGGTTACATTTTAGTTAGGAACTGATGACTATTTTTTGTCCTTTGAGAAAGTCATGAGGCTGAGTTGCATCACACCTGTGAAGAAAAGGAATGCCCGAGTTGCCAAACCCTTCTCTCTTACTGTTCAGCTGCAAAGGATTTTAGCCTCCTTCATAGCTCTGGATCCAGCAGCTTTCATCAGCACTGAATTCAATCAAGAAACATTCAGAACAGTATCATGTGATTTTCTTTTCCGCTTATCATGGCACTCCTACTGAGTAGTGTAAGATTGCATTTTTGCAATCTACAGTTTTGCAATCTTCATTTTTGCAACTGCAATTTGCAGTTTGTATTTACATGTGAGGATGATAAAGCACCGTTTGATACAACTTTCTCTAATTACCTCAGTGAAGCCTAAAATGAATTGCCCTTGACAGGAATGAATACCATGGGACATGCCGAGAAAAGACTTTCCTTTCTTACTGAGGCAGTGTTGGTTTAATACATGTTATCTCTAACACTGCATGACTCAAAGCAAAAAATATTAGATCTGAGCTTTATTGAAAGGTTAGATGTTGATTTGAGCCTGCTTCTAAAAGGAATACAAAACAAAGTCGTATTTATGGTAATGAGATGTATGTTATGGTAGGTGACCAGGTTGCACAGACAGATCAAAACAGTCTGTATTAATATATGTATTTTTAAACTTCACAGACTAATGCTGAAGTAGTATTTACAGTGTCTTGAACAGAAAATACTAATGTTCTGAGTTTGGACTTTGTAAACATTATTTAACTTTTCCATTTTCAAGTAAGAATGGATTTACTTAAAAACTAGCCCATTTCTTCAAGGCATATGTGCACACATTGCCCTAGAACTGTACAGGAGGGTTTGGTTTTGTAATTAAGCCTATTTAAATTGTTTGCACTTCCAATTAGTTCTGTTCATTCTAGTGTTTTTCAAAAATAGAGATAACATAATGAACATAGCCTGCAGTTTCCATTAACATTTGACTCACTGTTCCTGATTTTTATCAAGGGAATGCACCAACATAGCAAGTTTTTTATATCTTTTATTGGATCAATCTAGAGGTGAAAGCACTGCACACACAACAGAATAAAAATCAACAGCAGCTGCTACAGCAAAGGGTCACTGTGACAGACGAGATCAGTGTTATCACATGTGTATGATAACTTGAGCTGAAAAGGATCTAGGGGTTTCAGAGAAACAGTGCTTCTCAAGCAGGTTTAATTTCTTGCTTCCTGGCACAGATATACCAGAAGATGCTTTTTGTCATTGCATTCCGGTATTTTGTGGGTTATATCCTTGCTTTTCTTTGATTTCTGTTATGTGGCGTAATTAAGCAGGAGATAATATGTGTTCAGAAGGCGGCTATCATGTCAACTGATGAGCTATGATATATCACCTTGATAATGCCATAGCTTCACTTTGTTCCAACACAAAATGTGTCACTGCTGTGATTTTTTGGAAGAACATTAATTCCTTAGTGCTTAGCTGCTAATCTAGTGCCAGGCAGCGCTACTCCAGCTGAGAACAGCCAGCATTGAGGACCAGAGCTCTGAGCAGGGTAACTGGTGCATTGATAGGATTAGCTGTTCAGAGTAGTGTGGCAGCAGCCCCGTGATTCAAACCCACTGTATCAGCTCAGAGCAAGGACTTATAGATAGGAGCTGGCTGGATGTCATTGGTCATTAAAATAAAAAAAAGTAAATGTTAAAGATTATACTCTCTCTACCCTTGTTAAATGGCAACAAAAATCTATCCCATCTCTCTGTATGGTGTCTTGTATTAATGAGGCTTCATACATAGAAATTTCCATGAGTGGTGACCTCCAAGTATCTTTGAAATAATTAATAAGGTGCTTAGCGGGACAGATTTGCATATGCATGAAAGATCATTTATGGTTATTTAGTTACTGTGCAGTGCAAAGAATTTCATAGCATTACCTCAAAGCAGGAATTGTATACAAATATACAATGTATTACCCCATTTAAACACATACTGTTCCTATGAACGCCATTTATTTTTTAAAATAGCTTTACAGCATTATGCGTCTTGGTCCCTGGGGTAAAATAAACTTCCACAGATCTTCGGTAGAAGAAAAGTTGGTGAGGCCAAGGAAAGGCAAGGTTTTACACTGCTGTAGGCACTTTGCAAAAAAGCCTTTGCATCAGTTTATTTCTTATGAGTAATCATATGCATGATGTATTTTAAAGGAATCCAGATAAAAGATGCAGTTCTCCTGATGATTGTAAGACACTATTTTATCTAGAAGTAATCTGATTTTACCACACAGATATATAAATAAATAAGTGCAATTACCTCCAGTTTGTGTATGGAACTGCTAATAGAAAGGACTAAAGCTTTCAAGTATAATTAATTGCCTTAAGAGACATGTTCCATTGAAAGAAAGCTTCTGGGGAGTGATTAAGGAGGAATGTGTATTGAGTTCAATCTTTTTATCCCCATTACATGCTATTTGTATGATACCAGTATGTTCTTATTCCTATGGAGGATGTCAATGCAGTGGGGAATCTCTGAATCATCTTTCAAAATCATAGTATGCAAAAAGAAAAGGGGGTAGTAGATAGGTAGCCTAAGCAAAGTTTGCCAGTCAAAGGGAGGAGGAAAACCGTGTTTGACTTGATCACTCCAAATAGTGTGTTTGAATCTTTTCTGTTATAGACAAAATCTCTGTGAAAATTTAGGAAGGAGTGTGTGTGTGCACAGGGTTTTAAAGTGAAGATCAGTGATCTATGAACAGAGCCTTCTCAAGAATGTAATGAGAAAGCAGGCCTAGTTTAGTGGGGCCTAAAATGGAAGAGTGCCCCAGTCAGTGCAAGAAATAAGATTTACCTGGTGTGAAGCCTCAATACGTCGTTTCTGAAATCTGTGTTCTCCAATAACCAAGCTTAAAAATATTTGAAGTACCTTAGGAAATCAGAGAATGTAGGAAATAGCAGTGTATTATTAGAGGAATAAAATAGAAGGGATTGAAAGTGCACACTTTTGCAGCTTTAGGAAGTTCTTCAAAGTGCTCCTTAAGTTTAATATTTAGGAGGTGTTAAATTCTTGACAGCTATAAACTTTTTGCAATTTCTTGTTGGTATGAAATATCTGAGTGTACAGAAGCAGATGCAGGATGCTGGAGAAATGCTTTTTATTTTTCATGTATTGTACATCTTAGGAGAGGTTTTTTCCCACTCTGAGGAATTAATAAACAAGCAATTACAGTTTTCAGAGCATTTGTGGTGGCAGTTCTAGTTGTATTTTTCTTTTTCCAGCATTGCCCATGACAGGGAAAATGCAGATATGTGACCATGTTGTCTATTCATGTTCCTAAAGGGATATATGAACATCTTTTGGAAGGACATTTGGTGGCAAGTAGCTTTTTTTTTTTTTTTGCTCTTTCATGGAGTCTATGATTTTCAGTACGAATACAGGGTGTGAAAGTGGGGCAGTTTCCCACAGCTGAACCCTGCTATCTAGTCTAAGGAGGGGTTGCCTGCCCACTGAGCTGCTTCTTTTCATTGTCTCGAACGGGAAGCTGGTTACTCCTTCTGCAGTGGGAATGCAGGTACTGCAGTGGTGAAGGGTGTTATAGAGGAGGAAACCCTTTTCTTCCTATCAGTCCCCAAAAGTTCTTCATAAAAAGCAGATTATACAAGCTACTATACACATGCATTGGTTTGATGAACAGTGAACCTTAGATCATTTCCCTACATAAGAATAATTCAGATGTGCAGCCTACTCATTAATTCTGACTGTATCTTTCCTGTGTAGTATGGGCAGAATAAGTATTTATTAGGGATTATTTCCCTTCTTCGTATTCATACTATCACAGCTATTTTATTATTCATGTTATGGTAGTTTGAACATACTCCATTGAATTAGTTGTATATATTTCTTAGTAAAAGGCAATGTCTGCCCCTTTGGGCTTATTGTTTGAGTAGGTAAAACATAGGATGAGAAGCAGAGCCAACAAATCATGTAGAAGTTGCACAAGAGATCACTGACTGAGTTTGTGTTCGAACCCAGGTGCAGTCAGTCTCATTACAGTGCTTTTCCCATGAGCATATTGCTTCTTTTTCATCTATGAAGTGTTTTAAAAGTAGAATCTTCTAATTTACCTTCTTTTTAACTTTCTACAGACTCATGGTCAGTATGCTGAGTAATGATTTTTTTTCTATAAGACTATATGAGCACTGAACAAGTGGCATAGCTCTGTGCAGCAGAGGACAGAGCCTTGTTGACAAAAGATCATCCACTTCCTCTATTATTTTTAAAATTTTTTGGAAGCTTATCAGAGAATACAGCTAGACTGCTTTCTACCCTGGTCTAGCAGAGCAGGTGAAGCTAACCTGACCTCATTCAAGTAATTACAAGTTTATTGCAGCCAGACTTTGACAGAGAAGGGAACCAAAAGCAGATTTTTACTCTCAAGAGTTAATTGTATTTGCAGCAGTTTCTTGAAGAACTTCTTACGGTCTTTTGCATTCTCCTCTCACTGTGGGCATAAAATAAACATAAACCAACAGTGTATCAAGTGTGGTTTTGTGTTCCTTTACTAGCACAAGTGCATGAGGCTAGCTCAAAGGACATGGTTAGAAGTCACAACAGCTCCTTCATTTCCATTTTCAATGTTGACTGAAGTTCAAGCAGCGACATCTGAGGTTTGTTCCCTCAAGTCTTTGCTATGTTTCCATAGCAGCAGATTGCCAACTCCATATCTAAACAGCCTCAAAACCTATAGAATAAGCAGGGCTTGATCCCATGGTATATTTGAGGCAGGCATTGGGTTCTTCTCTAGGATCAACTACAGTGAAATCATACCATGTGATCCTTACAAATATCTGCTGTAATTAAATTCAGCATGGGATGTCTTGCCATAGGTGTTTTTCTCCCTTGTGTCTTACTAGTTCTTCTGTTGCAATATATTTAATATGTAAATTGCATGGAGATGACAGTGCACATAGGCTCGCTCTGGTTAGTAATAATGAAATTTGGGAATGATAATTCCAAATAATAAAATTCAATGATAATGAAAAAATCTTGCTTACAAATTAATTGGCTTTAAGAGCAACTCAGAATGAACTTTTGAAGCAGACTTCTTGTCATATGAACTAAGATGTCCAGTGTCAAAGTAAAATAGGCATACTGCAGCAGTGGCAGAAGTATGTTTGGGGGGTGTATCCATCTTTCGTCATTTCTATGTCCAGCTGAAGTGGAGGTAAATTTTTGTCTCAGCTGGAGTCAGTGAGAGCTGTGACTTTGTCTTTGGAAATGAAAGGTATTTGTTCTGAGTGAAAGTGCTTCTTCCCATATTGGTTTATCTTATAATAATCACTTGATGTGGGTATATGGTTGACAAGTCACTTTTAGGCTGCCATCTGATCGAGAAAAATCATCACCTACATGAACAATAAAATCAAGTAGTAGAGTCTTGTTAGTTGTCAACTTTATACTCAACTGCTTGAATAGGTTTTTAATTCAAGCTATTTTCTAATTTGTCTTATATAAGTGCTGTTGTAGCAAGTATAGTGATTTTTGTCTGTATCTCCTTGAAGTCTGTCTTCTCCAGAAAAATGTATTTTTTAAGAAACAAGGATCAGCTTCTGAAGGAGAAACTTTTGTGTTCATTCATGGCTGCAAATTCACTTCAAACCAGGACTAGATTCAGTTGTCCCTGGATGGTGCTTAGAAATCCTGAATGGCCTTGTTTGGTGCTCACATTCTACTCCACGGGCTGTTAATGTTAATGAGGAAGAGCCTAGCTGAAAGGTGGGGATAATGGAGATAAATAGAAGGAAGGAGTAATATACAGGGAATAGAGAGAAGAGGGTTCATGAAGGGAAGGAACTGAGAGGCAAAAGAGGCGGTGCATTAAGGAGAGGTGTTGGTGACTATTCAAGGAATGAAAGAAAAAAGATCTAAAGAGGGAGGATGGGTAAAATGAGAAAATAATGCCTCCAGCTTCCCTCACATTTTGGCAAGGCTGGGAATTTATTCTTTAATGACAGTAGTTTGGTGCTTTATATGTGGACTGTTCTTCCACAGACTGGAGACACCTGAGTGTTTGTCCTAAAAAT
Organism: Aviceda cuculoides; assembly: GCA_035590195.1. Lineage (NCBI taxonomy): Eukaryota > Metazoa > Chordata > Aves > Accipitriformes > Accipitridae > Aviceda > Aviceda cuculoides. The sequence continues at coordinate 36,756,467 of JAVJGG010000082.1, read as the reverse complement.
GTCCAACAGATGTAGAAGATGCTAATTTTTACAGCTGGAATGTGCTTGAAGTGTTTTCTTAGTCTTTTAGAGCAGCGTGAGGGGAAGCTGACCTTTCATGCCTGGATAATTAGAGGTTTCCTAATGGATCAGTTTTTATCTGAGCAGAGGGTCTCTTTCAGTGTAGCACTGTCTCTGAGGTGGGCTGTGCAAGCAGCAGCCTTTATAAGAAATCATTACTGTCTGCTACCTTATATACTCCATACATAACCTGCTGGGACCAACTGTGGCACATTCAGCATGTGTTTAGTCTCTGAAGCCTGGTGATTAATATTCCCTGAGTCACTTTCTGAGCCTTGGTCTCCCACATGGCAGCATGTAGAGCTGCTGCCACATCACAGAACCAGCTAAGGACATTCCCCTTCAACAAGGAGTTGGCTTTAATTAAATTTCTGTGTCTGGAAAGTGAAAATCTAATTTTCTTTTTGACATTTTCTATATTACTGCTTAGACAAAATTATGAAAATAATTAATCCCTGTGAAGCAGACATCAGCATTATAAGGGGTACAAAAAATATTGCATATAAATAATACTACTAATCACCAATCTGTTATAATTTATTGATGGAAGTTCTTATTAAAACTCTTAAATCAGATTTGTTCTCGATATAGCAGATGTGTCAAGTGATTGCACAATGTAGGTGCAAGTGAGGGTTATAAAAAGTAACGTGGTTCAAACTGCATCTCAATAAATTATGTCTCCCAAGAAATGCATTTCAAGAAAAGAAAGAAATGGGGATGAAAGAGATAAGGTATATGATTTAGAAAAGAGATTTTCATTCTAATTGGTGATAGATAAAAGGTCTGTATGCAATAACTTGGTGTTCTTATTCTAGTCTATGGGCAATCCATGTTCACATTACGAAAGCCATCCTGTCACCTACTGTCAGTTAGTAGCCTTCTTTCCCTCCCTAAGAATGCAGAAAAAGATCTTGTAAGTGTGGAAATCAAACTGCCTCTCTGTAGGTTGAAGCACTTTGTGGAGATCAGAAGTGAGGGTGGAACAACATGGTGTCATTTGCACTGATGCAATGCCACTGAGATGCAATCTACAGTGGTTTTATCAAGGTCCTTTCATACTAACTAAAAAATAAAGGTTTATGAAATCTGAACATCTGCACATTGCACCGTGTCAGTCTTGGCATTGGCTGAAGTATTGCACTTCAGTATTTTTCCTTAGAATTTGATGGCATAGTCCAATTTCAAGAATTGGTCCTTGGATATTGCAGTTGTAACTTGCTTGAGATTTGTCAGGGGTTTTTTGCTAGATGGTTTGGAACTGCCATTGCACAGAGAGGGTAGATGGAGTAATGGTATCAAACACAGGCAACTGGGAGAAGACCATGGAAAGAGGTACTGGTCCAAGGAAGTTTGGATTGCAGGGTCGCAGCCTGTTACAATAAGGAGACACTAAACTGTCAAGTTATTACTTATACAGATTTGCCACCATATGATAACAGAGTAGTCTTATTTGCAAATAAGTCTAGATTCTTTAAGACAAAAAAGTATATGTGTTTAAGTAGATAGTGAGTTTTAACAAGGTCTTGTAAAGGAATTACTCAGAGGCTTACAGTTAGCTTTTTTTACTTTGATGGCTGATAAATTTGGGCTAGTCTAGAAATGTTTATGTTTCATTTTCCGATTTAAAAAGCAATGTAGCCTCGTTATTTCAATGAAAGTAACAGGAAAATACTATCTGCCAGAACAATTTAATAACCCTATATTTACTGCAATATTCTATGTTTTGACCTTTAAATATCTGTAAGGACACTAACATTGCAATTTGCAGAGTTTAGGTGAATAGCATGGCTGGACAGAATCAGGGACACCTTCTAAACAGGAACTTTCCTAGTACACAATTCAGTCTGATTCATAGCCAAGGTAGGGGATAAAAGGCAGAAGAGATACAGTTAGTTGAGAATCGCAGTGGAACTTAACGTTTTGCTAACACATTGTTTAAATGGCTTGAAAACGAGGGTGAAGGAGGTTCTCTTATAAGACTTTCCCATTACTGAAATGCTCATGACAGTGAAGCTTGCCAGACCCTTGCTAGTTGTGTCCTTCACTAACAATTTAAGGTTGAACAGTATTCACACATTCGCTGTCAATATCTTTGCATACTTTGCTTATGGCAAATGCTCATGGATAAATTTCGACAGTAAATACTAAGTTGCAATACAGCAGCATTCATAAGGTTACACAATATGTGGAATGTTATGTGTTACATGCCTTGAACAGGCCTAGACTGAAGCACCAAGATGCATGCTGTAAGCTATTTCTTTGTAACAGAGGTCAAAATGTTATGGGAACAATTACATTTGAAACTGAGAGCATCTAGTAGAATCCTGGTATGCTTGCGAAGTCACCCACTATCTGCCTGTCAGTACCTGTTTTCTTCTGTTCTCTATTGCCCTTTGCCCTAGATGTCTCTTTTTAAACCTCATAAAAAAGAAGGCACCTGCTATAAAAGCAATGACCTGGCAAAGTGTGCAGTTGTCGCCATTCCGTGCACCCCTCAGCTACTCCACCTTCAGCTCTATGGCTCAAGCTGCACGAGACACTCGCTGATGCTTCAAGAATGCTTTTACTGTTAGACTTTTACTGAAATGGCCCAAATATCTAGGGCAGAATTTTATTGTATTAACATCAAATTAGAATTCTGAAGAAATTCTCCCCCCATCTAAGATACTTGGTTGTGACTATGAGTTCATTTTATATGTGTGTAAAACCCAAATAGGTTAGTTGAAGGTGTTAAAAAACAGACAAATGAAACATCTTACTGGGAAAATACGGTGAAAAAGGCATGCACAGTAAAAGTCTCCTGCTTCGTTCTTCTGATTTTTCTCTCTTTGTTCCTTTTCTTCCCCCCTCCCCCCCAATAAGCCTATCCTGATTCTACATTATTTCTTTTCATGATTTTTTTCCTTTTTTTCTTTTTTCTGAAAAGCAAAATATTTTCTATTCTATCCTTCACTGCCATTCCCTTTGTTGTCTGCCCATCTTTGTTGCCTTATTTGCTGATCCCTAAATATTACTGGCTCACCCTCTGATTCTTTTCCATCTCTTTTTTCTCTTGCTCTTCATTTCTCCTTTCGTCTTTTTTTTCTTCCCTCTCACTCACCTTGGCATGCGTGCTTGTCTCCTCCTGCCCTCTTTTTTCTAATTGAGATTCTAGTCACTCTTGATCTCTTCAGTAAGGACCACAAAGCAGTGAGGCCTCTGGGCAGATAAAAGCATAAGGAAAATTGACTCTGGAGGTGGAGTAATGTAAAGGGGTCACTTCTGAGGGTCAGTTTTATTGTCTGTGATCACTAGGAAAAGGGTATTTGGTATTGTCCCTTGGCTGCGTAGGTGAGCCAGCTAGGTCTTAATGCCTGACCTTCTTCTTTCCCATCTCTCTATGCCCAGCTTAGGCACCAACCAGTGAATTGTGAGCAGGAATAGTCACATTCAGTCGTTGCACACCTGACACTGGGACTGCGTGACCCCTAGAGAGAGGCAAGGGGGGAGTTCCAGATTAAGGCTGGTCCTCTCTGATAACTTGGCCAAGACAGCTGCTTGTGAAAGAAAATCCTGTATCATAGAATTGTTTAGGTTGGAAAAGACCTTTAAGATCATCGGGTCCAACCATGAACCCAACCCCACCGTGCCCACTAAACCATGTCCTGAAATAGAGTGTCAGATGGAGTGTGGGGTTTGGGGACTTGCTTATTTGTTTTGTGACCAACACATGATGCTTCTCTTCATTATCCTTAGCAGGTAGGAAAGCAGTTAGTAAGAGTTTGGGGCTTTTTTTCTCTCTTTTCTATGGTAGCCATGCATGCATATAAACATGTATAGGTACAGCCTTCAGCAGGATTTCTAGCCAGCTAAAACACAAACTAAACTACCAAAAAGTTGAAAAGTCCTTTTGTTTGCTTTCTACTGTGTTTGTAATATGAAAGAGTGCAATGTCAGGTACAAAAGAAGCTCAGCTTGTCAGTTAAATAGGCTGGCTGGCACAGTCGGATTTTGCTTTTCATGATCCATTGCCCCAGGTAATATCCTCTGTTTATATGACTGCTGGAGGAAGGCTGGAAATTATGGAGGCGTTTTTGGTAATAACTGCTAGCAGGGAGACACTATTTACCAGAGAGTCTGCGATGAGACTCTCAGGTAAATAATAAGCATTTTAGAAAATCTACCTAATTATGTATTTAATCGCTTGGAGCTGTTCCAGTCACTTGGGAAAATAATGTGCATTTTGTAAATCTGCCTAATTATTTATTTGTGAAGGAAGTCATTCTAGCCTCTGGGGTAAGTAGTGTGAATTTTATGACTTTCCATACAGATCCGTTCTGCTTGAGAATGTCAGAATTTAAAAAAAACCACACCCCACACCCCAAAATCCCAAACCAAGAGAACACAAAAATACATTATTAGCAAATGCAGTGGTTTGTCTACTTTTCTATCCAGTGCTGTATTATTTCTATATAGGCTTCAAACATTATTCAGCTGTAACATAGCTGTCTTCTATTCTCAGTGGGAAGATGGGAAGTAAAGTTGAAGCAGCCATATTTGTAGATGGCACAGCATCTGAACAGGGAGTTTTGAGGCCACTAATGAATCAGGCTAACTCTAGTCAACAGTTATTAAAAGCTAGAGCACAGTTAAGGTCAGAAACTGCATAGCATCTTTGCACTGGACGTGACAGTTTTCTTTTACAATGGTATGAATAATGAATTGCATACTTTGATGATAATTAGTTACTAGCAAGAGAACTGAATGTCTGATATATATCAGTCAGAATTAAAGTAAGTAATATTTTTACAGTGTGTGTCAGTCCACAGGGAGTTATTTATTCTACTAGTATATGTTCTTCCCTCTCTCAATTTGTGACTTTTTTCAGTCTGGGCTTTTTCCTGTATTCAAGAATCTATAGACTAGTTTCCACAGACTATCATGAAAGCTATTCTGAATTTACTTGGTGTGACTCTGTATTTGTTGTGCATTTTTAAATGCTACAGAAGTCCACTTGAGAAATTAGTTTTTATTTTTGCAAAAAGCTAGAAACAATTTTCATTAGAAAATACCTCAAGGCAGAAGTAGTTATAAATGGTATATTTACCCTATTTGATGAAAAGTAGAATTTTCATAATAATAAATCTAGTCAAGAGGAATTATGTGAAGAATCAATTTCTTAACATTGCATTTTCTTACAAAGGACATTAAGGTTTACTTCTAGAAATGCAAAATACTATCAACATTTAGAATATTTTCATTATCAAAACAAATGTAGAATATTGTTCAAGAAAAAAATCTTAATGTGTTGATTTGGAAAACTAGTGATAGCCTCCTTATCTCCTTCTGACTTCATCTGGATTGATGGGATTTTTACAGGAAATTATTTTCCCATCACAGAAGCAATATCAAAAGCTAAGGACAAAATAGTCACATTATGCCTATAAATGTTGCCCCTAAAGGGCCTTATCACTTGTGCTCAGTTGGATGACTTCCACAATAAATAAGAGGGAGGAACTCTAACAAAGATCTCTTATGTCATTCTGCGCCCATTTCTCTGTTTCATCCTAGAGTAACCTAGGACTTCCCCACCATTTACTCATTGCTCTTATTGCAAGTAGCCTGTAGCTCACTCCTTTGTTTCCCTCTTTTCTGAAAATTTTGGGTGTGCTGCTGTTTAGATTCAGTCCCTCACCAATGGAAGGAATATTGCTCATCTGCAGTGCACAGGAACATACATAATTAGCAGCACATGCTTAACCCAGGTGGTTGGTACTCAAATACTTATGTTTATACATGGACTTGCACACTTTCCTGCATAAAAGAATTTTCATGCATCAAACTCATTGCTAGTCAATGTCATCAAGATGGGCCGATTCACTGAACTGCTTTATTATTTCTAAATAAACCCATTTTCCTTGTAGTTTTACAGCATGTTTGGAAATACATTCTAACCTGAAAAACACATTGTTTCAAAACACATTGTATTCAAAAGTAATTCCAACCCCTCAACATTGTATGACTATCCAGATGCACAGAAAGCATAATAGTGTATTTCGTGTACTGGATGAAGATCTTGAAAGCGTTTTCCCTCCTTCATTCCACTGCTTTTAATTCTAAGTCCCAGTTAAGCAATGTTCTATAATAGATTTGACATTTAAATGTTGGACATATAAAATCCAGGTTGCTAATGGTAAAAAAAAAACAATCCCAAACAGCAAAACAACTTGCAATTAATCTATATTATTCTAATTTTGTTTATGAAATGGTAGACATACACAGCACTTGAAAGAATATATGACACAGTGGCTAGATCTCACACTCAATAACTACACACTTATGCAGCGCGACACTGATTTAGTGCAAATAGCAAGGCACAACCTTAAAGCAAATATAAGATAGTTTAACCTGTGCTTTCATTTTAGCCGTACTGGAGCCTGGCCCTCAACTAAAATTTGGGAAGGGAACAGTATTCCTCTAGTATGGGCCAGCTCTATGCTGGGTTTGTTCTCTAGATGCTGTACAAGTTGTATAAGGGATGTCGTTTGACAGACTATGACCAGGAAATTCAGGACAGCCCCTGCTCCTCTTGCACTGGGAGAGTTTCCTGACTTTAGCGTGATCCTCCTGTGGCTGCAATGTGTGCATTAAGGTCACTTTCTCTGTCTCACAAAGCAGCCAAAAGCTGTCGATAATCAGTTTGTACAGATTGACGGGAAATTAGGATAGTTGAAGTGATATTACATGCAACATACGGAAATTTGTACACATGCTTTTGGTATTCCAGAAATCAGGACTGGTGTGTGATCAAGCTGTTTTCTCAAAGGTGATTACTGCTTTAATTATGGTAATTAAAAGTACCATGTAATTCATATTATCTCATAGGTTAAATATTTGAAAGCAACATTAAGTTGCAACTGAAAGTCACAGCCTCTTTTTACTAGAAATCTTCATAGTACTCTTAGAACAACGTTCCAAAGTGATACTTACTATCCTGCAATAACTGGAGTTATGTATTTTGAAAATGGGAGATTTTGCTGCACAACTCCCAGTGAAACTAATGGGAGCTCTGGATGGATCTTGGTATTTGAGAATTTAAGCTAAAATTATTCATGGTTTAAAATCCTTCTCCCCAAAATTTAAAAGGGTAGCCATTTGAATCTTGAAATTGAAAAGTACCTAGAATGGGGAAAAGTGGTTTTAATTGTAACACTGAAATTCTTTATAATTAATTCAGCCTAGTAATACAACACTCCTAAATTTCAAAACTTTGGTTTTGTTGGGCCCATGTGTACAGAGGGAGGTTCCTGGCCATTTAAATAGAGACCAGAAAACAAAGACTATTTCTTAGATAAATTAAATGTCTTATCTTAGGTACTATTGGAAAATGTGGATTTATGCCAACAATAAAGACAAATTGAGATGAAATTCTGGTCCTCAGAATTCAAAAGCGCAGAAGAGTCTTCTTATGAATGACAATTCTGTATTTTGGGGAGGTTGTAAATATAAAATGTTCTCTAGACCATATGTTGTGATATATCCAAGGAACCTGAAAATATGTTCCTCTGTCTTTTCTAGTTTCTCACAGTTCTGGTCTGATGACATTCTTTCTTAATTCACTCTTTGCTCTATTTTGAGAGGCAGTTTTACATCTGAAATTAAGGCATAGTACTAACAATATGACACATACAGTATGTTATTGTTTGCAGCCAGAAAGTGTATACTAATGCACCGGAAAAATCTGGAAGAGATAACACTGAAATCTTGGCTTGCTTCAGCCACCCACTTACAAACTGCTGATCTGGCAGCATGTAGACATAGACTTACACCCAGGAATTTGGGCAAATCCAAGCAGAATGTAATGATTTGTACCTGCAAAGAGTAGTCCTGATTCAACTTGCTGTTCTGCTGCTTTGAGTATTTATAAAATGAACTGAGAGGACTAAAGTTACTCTGGATTGACATTTCTGATCCCTGTCTATCAAGTTGCGTATGTGTACAGATATGTATACACATCTCTATTTTGCTTTCACTCTATGTCATCTGATTTCATCATCATAGAAATTTTATTTTGGAAAGATAATGGAATTCTAATGCACTAGTGGATCTTTATCTTTACATTACATTTTTAAAGTTTTACATTAAAGTACATACGTTATTTAGCTATGTCAGGTAAATTTAACCACATGGGCTAAATCTTGCTCTGACTATTCTTTCAATTTAAATCAGTCAACTTTCCTGAATTTTTCAGTCCACTAGTGAATAGCTTTACATTGTAGTTCAAATCCATTCACCCTACTGTATATTGAATATCTGTGTATACTAATAAAGTTATCACAGCTGAAAGCAAAATATGATTACAATCGAAGTGATTGCTTTTAAGAATGAATTATTACTTTAGTTATCCATGTTTAAACATCTATTCTTGAAAGATAACTCTCTTAATCATGTAATTCTCTTAATCGTGTTTTGTAAGTTCTTAAATTCTATCACATGAGGCTTTCCCCTTATTTTAAAAGTCCTTCTCTATTCCTTCTAAGTGGCTAGAGAAATGTAACTTTGCAATGTAAATACATTACTTTGCCTGTTGGGCTTAGAAGAGTTTTTCTCTTGCCCTTGGAGAAATAAAATCTTCTAGGCTTCTTGAGACCATCATCACTCAGAAACTGGCCTTCTGTAACAGTCTTAACTCATTTTGTTGAAGCCAGAGTTTAAAAATTTACTGCCAGAACACTCGTTTCCGTTTCCATGTGTGTAAACTAAAACTCTAACTTTTGTTTATGTTACCTATAATACATGTCAGTAGCCTATATGTAAAAGGACAAATTTAAACTCAGGTTTAAGCTTACTGCTTCCTGCGTGGCTTCTCCCAAATACCACTCAGTTTCCCTTATGTGCCTGCTCCGCCAATCTGACTCCCGAAAAGGTCACTTATTTTATTCGCGTGTCACGTTGTATAATGCCACGTGCATTAGGTATTCATGTGAGCATTTATAAGCTGTGTGGTTACGTGCAGTTACAGCCACTTTAATCAACTCTCCTGCCCTTGTCCCACCAGGATTTGACTGAAGCACCTTTACAATTCCAGACCTCGGAGGAATATTAAAATGCACAGTTTTTAGTACAGCTTGCAAGAGAAGCAGTTTTTCTTTTTCATATTTTTGTGTTCTCAGAACATGCACAAACACTGCTAAAAGTTAGATTTGTTGAAGAGCTGGTCTGGGCACAGTTCAGTGGTGGAGCTGAACCAATTAGAGATGTCTTGCAAATCTAAGGAGTAAAAATGGAAACTTTATGCTCTTGGGGAAGAATCCTTGATTTCCATTGGCACATGCTTTCAGCTCACAGCAGACTTTAAGATTATGACACTTTTTATATGTTGGAAATCTACTTTGCATAATTTGAGAGGTTTTAAAAAAAAAAAAATTATACTATTCTTCTCCCTCAGGGCCCTCTACAGTTGGAATCTTAGTACTAAGGGAGCCTGCTTTTACAAGCAGATGGATATGAAAAATAATCCTAATAAAATTTGTAAAACTCTTTTTAACATTTTTATAGGAATATATTTGTAAAATATATATAGAATACAGGATGAATGATGGGGTTTTATGGCTTAATATTGCTCAGTTAGGATGACTTGCATAGCTCCCTCATGGTTTTGCCACTCTTTATTTTATCTATTACAAACTCATGTTACACATTTTATATAAACATAAATATTTTTATGTGTGAGTGACTAGTATGCATATATATTCAAGCACAATACATACATGTATACACTCACACTAGCACATAGGTACATAGAAAGGTATAGCTTCAGGGTTAGAAGTTAAGAAATGTCAGTTATTGCCCTACTGCTTTGGCTCCTTCATTTCCTGAAGTCCGATTTTCCTTTTAGATATTTCTCTGCAACTCTAAATGAAGTCTTTTGAATATGAATCTTTATGTTATGTTAGAAGAATTGAACCACTGACTATTAAGAAACTATAAACATTTAACATCACAACGCTGAAGCATGCATGTTCTGCAAGTGAGTCAGTTGTGGTAGGAATTTCTGCCTCCATTTTCCACTATTTCTTTATGTCGCATTCTCACATTCTTTCCCTTACCGTGGAATGTTCTGTTCCTTTTTTCTGTTTGCTGTTTTGTTCATTCATTCAGCATTTAATTAAAAAACAAAAACAAAACCCCCCCAAAACCCACCCACATTTTTTACCATAGCATGATATAATGTGATGTAAATCTCATGCAGGTGTAAGAAGAGGAATGAAGGTGAGAATAGACGTTAAGAGAAATAAGCAAACATAAAGGGGATTCCAGCCAGTATAACAGCTGCAGAAGTGAAAAAGAGACTATTGGCTGCAGGGAGAAGGCATGGACTTGGCAGTCTGTCCTTCTTCCATACTCTTCAGAGGGTCACAGCAGTGTGGGGCACATGATTTCCCCACCCTAGGGAAAGCTGTGCTGTAGGTGATACTTTCCTTCTCTCCACGTTTTGGCCTTCGATGTTAAAACTACAGCAATGTTCAAGCCAATATGCCTACACTGAGAAACTGAAGGGGACTCTGGGTGAGCTGTTGTTTTTTTCTGCAGCTGCCTCTTCCCTGTGCTGAATGGCTGTTTTCCAAGCCTCCTCCTTAGTTTTACTCCTAGCTGCCCATTTACCTGTTTTGGTACTCTGTTTATTCACCTTTTCTTCTGGACAACCTGGCCATTAACTTTTCTTCCTTCTTTTTATCATTTCTCTTAATGACACTTTTCCCACATCCTAAAACAACATTTAAGGAATAAATGGTATTTGGCCTGAGGGATGTGTTAACTCCATGTGGTGTTTACGTCTCATCACTTCTTCATGTGTGTCTAGTTTACTTAAAACCTTCATCACTTCTTCATGTGTGTCTAGTTTACTTAAAACCTATGTAGTTTACTTAAAGCAAGGGTTTGTTTGCTAGTCTAGCTCATGGGAAGTTTTATTGGTCCTTACTATTATAAGCTCGAATCTCTACAAGCAATGAAAAAGACAGTTAAAGGAAAGTTTTAAGGGGAGAAAAGATGCATTTTAGAAGACCGTAGAAAACACTTTAAAAGCTGGAGATTCAGTAAGTATACTAAAATATGCATAGGGAGATTAATCAAACAATGCATAATGTGGCAAGACTTAAAGATGTTCTGGATGAGTCACTGAACATAGGTGAAAAACAGAAGCAGAACTGCATTACCATTAGATATTGTGGGAATTACATTTGAGATAAATATAAGCACAAGAAAAAGTTGGTAGAAAATTATTCTGTCATCTAATTTTGCTGGCTAGTGAGAATCTATATGGCTATTAAGCTCTGAGTGGTTAGCATCTTGGAAACCCTGCTGAAGGACACAGAGAGATCACAGTTATTAGAAGTGAAAGGGGACACAATAGCTCTATTAGAACCCCATTTCTAATAGTCCTTTGCTGCTCTCTGAAGCGGTCAGTATGGCATCTGTCTGTTTCTTCACTCTAAATGGCTGAGTATTCTCTGCAAATAATGTAATCAACTACATTACTGGTAATGCTTATAAAATCCTTGGTGACTGGGAAAGGACCTTTGTTACCTCAGATGTCAGTTCTAGGAGAAAATAACGTACAGATGTAACAGATTCTGTTGTATAGGGCATTACAGTCCCTGATAAACCAGAATGGAACTAAGACTTACAAAAGTGTTAATACCATGACTCTAAAAATTGGTTTCATATGCAACAGACTCTGATAGAGATTTGGATTTCTGGCTTAGTTATGAAAGAGGACACTTCTGAATAGTGATCTTGCTGGGAGAAAGAACATTCATTAGTGATGGATGGAAGCATCAATAAGATGTGAAGTCCTGAAAGAGTTCTCCATTGGGAAAGAAGTTCTGATTTTGAGAAGTTCTGTTCGAAGTGATTCTTGAGTATTTTGGTTTTGTGTGCCCATGTGTTTCAGGCCAACAATGTAGATCGTTCATGAAATATTAGTCAAATGTATTTCAGGTTTTTTTCTGAAAGCACTTTAAAACATGCATTTACATGTTAGATGTGGGATCAGACCTATAGACTTCAGAGCATAAACTGAAAATAGAATTACTTCTGTTACTTTACCACTTATTTTTTCCACAGAAATTTTGTTGTGTCTGATCACTCTACAGAATTTATGGTGCACTTTATATGAATTAGGACTTGCTTGGCTTTTATAATATGACTTTATATTCAGAGTTTCTTAGTGGAAATTTGGTACTAAAATGCAAGTTTTCAGACTATGATACTGAAAAGCCAGTTGAAGAAACTCTCTAAGACTTGTTCTGGAGTTTTAGAAACCAGGCATTCTTTATTGCAGTGCTGGATGCACAGGGGATAATTCCACCTAGCGTGCATGCCACAGCTTCAGCACAAACGGATTATATGGAGTAACAATTACATATTAATCAGATTGGTATACATATACATAAAAATTATTGTAACTGATTATCATAGTACTGCCTACATCTGATCATGCGCAATGAAGAATTC
>JAVJGG010000082.1:36724856-36743809 GCA_035590195.1 Aviceda cuculoides | reverse complement strand
GTAAAAAATAAAAAAGGGGGGGGCGGGAGGGGGCAAACTTTGCAAGCACATAGTCCCTACAATGGAAAACTGTATTTCAGTTTGAAAATGACAAACATTCACTTAATTATTGTCCCTAGCTGATATTTAAAGTGTGTATGCAATTTAAATTAAAATGCCTAGTCAATTTAAAGGTCATGTCAAATTGAGGGTTTTATAGATAAAGTTTTAAAGCCATTGTTAGTGGTGTGACTGATTAGAGAAGAAAAGAACGATGCATGCTGAATCTACCATTCAGACACACGTATGTTTAGACTCTTTCTAGGTTTCAGAAGGATGTAAATGTACCACAGGTATAGACTGAATAGTGCCACGTATCACAAAAGGGCCTTTTTCTGTAACAAAGTTCCTGGCATCTAGGCAGCTTTCTGTCTGCAGCTTCTATGTGAATGCCAAGTAAATTGTTAAAGTGGTTAAATGTCAGTAGAGGGTCCAGCATAAAATCCCTGCTTTCCAGTGTTCCTGATAGCCTGCTGTAAGTTCCTTGGTATCTCTATGGCTTACTATAAGCAATTATTTTGCTGAAACCACAAATCCTAGTCAAGTTGGTCTTTATGAAAGAAATCAGACCTGGCCTCTATGGGGAGAGTTTTATACAGAGTAGAACAGCTCTCCCTGCCTACTCATATTAGTTCTTAGTCTTTTCCACTCCCCATAGGAAACCTAGATCACACTTTATCATGCTAAATACCGTGTGAAACATTATCAGTGGAATTGCTATTAATTAGGAAATGTTCTAGTCTATTAATTTTGAATTCCCTGGTTTCTGGGAGATCCTAGCTGGCTTCCTTTTTTCCTTGTCACAGTGGGATTTTCAAAGCTATCTACATGCATAAGGTATGTGACCACCACTGACTGTTAATAGGTATTGTGTATCTGGCGTGCTAAGACACCTCATAAGCTCATTCAGAAGAGGGTTCCACCATTCCCCTGAGAAGCTGAAATCCCTTTTCTCTAGAAAAGAAATTTAAGTCTGACCAGGAGGATGAACTTATAGATTCTAGACCTTATTCAAATGCGTATTTAATGCTGAAATAGCTAGCTGGGAATGGAGAGAAAAGAAAGCGATGGGAAAGAAATAAAAATGAAGCTTGCAGCTAGCTGTTTAAGATTATCAGAGCAAGTGAAAACTCAGTCAGTGGCTGGTTTCCCAGATGCTATTGCTCATCAAGGCTCCAGGCCAATGAAGAGGGAGCATTATGGAATTTGGTTAATGAAGTTATATTTGTTCTATTTTAAAACCTCTGTAATAGGCCTTTGCAGAACTGTTTCTCAGTAGTTCATTTGAAGTTGGATCCGTATGTGATACCTTCCAAAAGTAACTCAGAAGGAGCTCCACTGAAATTAGTTATCACTAAACAATGTGTTCAAATGCATGCACACAAAAGGGCAGATCTGGGCCTAATTTTAATTGACATGCATTCGGAGATATCTAACTCCCAAACATTTTTGTTAGGTTTACTTCTGCTCTGAAAACATAGTAGAATGCATATGCAATTCAGTCAAACAAGAGTTTGATGCTTAGTTTTCAATTTGAGCTAAAAAAAATCTTGTATTTTCTGCAGTGTCGTTGAAGTCACACATTTGCCAAAGTTCAGTTGAAAAGGTTTGCAAGCCTTAGGACACCTCTCGTTGAACTTAGTATCAGATATAAAGAAGAAAATCAGGTGAAGTTCTCTTTTCATTGAGGTTTCCTTGGAAACATTTCCTCAGTACTTCAGCACAGTACGTTTTAGAGAGTTCTACAAAGAAATAGGGATTTCTGCGTCTTCCTCTAGAATCTCAGGTTGAATCTCAGTGAAATTGCTGGAGTAGACTAGAAGAAGAGGCTTAGTCCTGGTTAGGGAAGTTGGAAAGAAGATAATTGTCAAATCCTGGAGGCTCACTGTTGGCCAGAGGTCCAGTGAAAATGAGAAAGGTATTATTGCTCTGATTATCTGAATGTACTTTGTGACATTTTTATTTTGGTCAAGTAATAAAAAACAACATTGGTTTCAGGGATGTAGGGGAAAGTTCTACAATGGGGCTAACGTTTCTGAGTTTTTGGTTTCTTAGCAGAGGCAGATGTGATGGGATATTTCAAAGGCCTTTTTGTATGCTAGGTGATGTCTTAGACATAGTCGTCAGAAAACCAAATTGCTCTTTGCACTTCTGCTTTCAGCACGAAGAAGTGTTTTAATATATGCATTCTGTGACACTGCTGGCTTTCCATTTGCCCAAGGAGCTGGCAGTGGCAGCTAACACAGCTATTAGTTCAGCACTGCATAGTGAGGTAATGCTTGCGAATCACAAAGCTGCCAGTTCCCTCGGTGTGCAGGTCGTGTGTCGTGCTGGGTGCAGAATTACTGATATAGTCGCCTCATCCCAAAGTCTTTGTTAGGATTCATTCACATGGAGTCACTAAGGAGTTTGTAGCCTATGTGATACTGAACCAGGTACCAAAAATGTGGGGGTTTACAGCACCCTGTATACTGTGATTGCAGTCTGAATAATGAGTGTAAAAATGGCACTGTAGTGCAGTGTTTATTGTGGGTGCGAGTACTGCTAAACATACTTTGTCTGCAACTAAAAATAACATTTTCCCTATCAACCCTGAAAATTCAAGAGTTAGCCTACAATATGAAAATAAAGGTTAGTCGGATGCCTCTTTGCTTATTGTTGCTGCTGTTATAAACTTCCTCATCCCATTTTCTTCTTGCCCCTTCCATAAGATTCCTCTTACAGACTTTTCTGATCCTCATGTTTCTGCCTGTGAAGATTCACTGTCACAACATTTATACATTATACTGCATGAAAAATTAAATTCATAGTCTTACAGGATTTTTTTTTTTATTCTGTGAGTGTTATTTGAAGACTAATCAGGAAGCATATGTGGTGAGACTGTTGAAATAGTGAGACTGGGAAAGCGATGTTTATGTTCAATAGTACTCCCTCCTTCCCCATTACATTATTCTGATTTTGCAGAGATTTTTTTCTAAGGACGCATAAGTAAATAATCTTATGACAAAAATTGAGGGTTTAGCTACTGTTGTGTGATGATACTCTCTGTAAATCTCTTTGTTTTGATCAGTGACTAACACAACTGTAGACCTGTAGCATGGTTTTATTAAATAATTCTGAGAACAAATAATGAACATAAGGTAGTTCATTCATCCTTGAACTGTGCTTCAATAATGAGTTAAGAACTAAATCTGAAGAATTTGGTTGTGGAGCAATATAAAATTCATATGGAGTCACTTTTGGATTACAGAATTACACTTTGCAAATTTTTTTAATGTCCTTAAGCGCATCTGAAAATGGCAAATTCAATTTAATAGACACCTGGTAAAATTAGATTATTGGAATGCATAAATTGAATTTGTGTACTTTTATGGGCAGAAGGAACTATTACAATTAAAACAGTATAGGGTTTGCATGTGCAATTAGCCATTGATTTCACATGCACATTTCTTTTCACAGTGTATTTGGGAATCAACAGATTAGATCCTTTCATATGAGGTAAATTGAGCATGCAGATATTATTTCTTTTACAATGCAACAGCAAACAAATAGCTCATTTACTTGCACAATGTTAATTGGTTATGTTAACCACATTCATGAATGCACATTTTATCTTTGCTGCATGTTCCTATAATTCTTTATAGTACTGTAAAAGTGTAGAGTACATAATCCTAGACAAAGGATCTTATCACCCTGCCTTACAATACAACAATAAATAATACTGGCCTAGGTTTTAAAAATAGCTTCGTAATGCTGCAGCTTCAAATCAGGCATCTAGTACAGAGACAGATTTTTTCAAAAATGCTCAGCACCCAGCAGTTCCCACTGAGAACAGTGAGAGCTGAAGAGTAGTGAGCATTTTTTGAAACTCTAGGCTTTTGTTCTTATCAATTGAATTTAGACTGTATTTGCCAAGAAAATTCTATGCTGTCATCTGTGCAAAACCCCTTCTTCCTAGAGATGCAGTATTCCAAGTATTACAGCTACAAAATAACCTTATTCCTTTCTGTTTGAAGAAGTAACTAACTAGTATAATGGATGGGGCAGAAGGAGGTGAAATAAGTGTAGTATACCTAGAAAATGGAAGAGAATTATTTCACCAGAAGTTGTTTCCTGTCCTGTTCTGCTTTTGCAGATATATGGCAGATCTGTTCTTAAATGGAGTTTTAATTTTGCAAATGTCCTTCATTGTAAATAATTTTCATTGCTTTTTTTTAGATATATATATATATAATTTAGCTCAGTGCATGTACATCTTTTCAAAACCTTGCAACAACGCTGTAGGTTAGTAGATATTTTTCATGTAAATCTTGCATTAGAAAACAGGGTCAGAAAGTCTTGAGGATAAAGACTTGTAACCATTCACAAAAAAAAAGAGTAATGACCATGGAATCCCAACAATTTCCTACATCAGTCAGTCATTGTGTTTCAGCTCTGAAGAAGAACTGTCTTCTGCAGTACAAGAAATTAGTCTATTTGCAGTCAGTGGCTGGTTTCTTCACCAAGCTGGCAGCCGTCAGGGTTAGAGGCATTTTTTTGGTTAATGAAAGATGAGGAATGCCTTCAGGAGACATAGTGAATCCAGCTTTCATGATCCAGCGATGTAAAATTTTGTTATCTGTACTTGAAATTCTGGCTTAAAATTACTCTTCCATTTTATTCTGAAAAATGAAGGGAATGTTCAGTCACATTAGAATTTGACAAAAACTGAGCTGGAAAATTGGCGTTTGTTGATTTTGCTTTCAACTAAGGCACCAAAACTCTGATTTTGTCCTGTTCTTTCCTCTGCTTTCTAAGACTGAGACATAGTAATGTGAGGAGCCTTTCTCACAGTTATTGTTCGTCCTGTATCTTAGCTAAGATAGCAGAAACATGTTGTTTCTGTCCTTGCTGGTTTTAGCCAGCCATCAAATTCATTAAAAAAGCACTGAAAAAGTGCTAAAGAAAAGGAAGAAATATCCTGATTTACTAGAGGTGACAGCAATTCCATTGTATGTGAAATAAGAAACAATTTATGAAACAAGAGTTTGAGTTAAAAGGGACATAATTCTGTCCTCACATTGTGTAGCTACCTTTTAAAAGTTGCAAAAACTTTCTTTTCAAAACCATAGTTGAGATCATTTTTCTTTACCCTCTTGCACTCTTCTTTCAAGTAATTGCTCATTTTTGTTAATGTTATTCAGTACAATCTATTTGCTATTGAAAGAAGAGTATTAAATTTGAATTAAATCAAGCTCCAAAGAAAGTACACTTTTCTTTCATGAAGGATTGCAACATAGTCCATTCAAAAATACACTTTCTTTTCAAGAAACTGAAAGATGAGTCATTTGTAAAGTTTAATTGCTCACAGTTTAGCCATGAAATAATTCAGAAGGAGGGCAAACAATGGGTATTTTATTTTAAATTAATTCATGTTTTAGTGTTTTACCTGTCAATAGTCAGTTTTGTGCTATATAATCAGAAAAAATCAAATGGAGAAGCAAAATGAACAGTGTTGAGAATGCTGAAGGGTGTGGCAGAAGTTTTGAGCGCAAGAGTAAAAACAGCAATGGTAAAAGCATTTTAACAATACTACTAAGAATATTTTGCTAAGATTCATGAATTCTGCATTTTTGTTCCCACATGTAAGAAAAATCTTCAACTTTGATAATAAATGACAAAAGGAAGAACAATAATCAAATCAGATGGTAAACAGCCTGTAATTTGGAAAATTATCTATTCAGCCCACTTAACGTATCCAAGCAATCAGTTCACATTCAGTATATTTGAGGAAGTAAGACTTAATTTGGCAATTAACCAAAAAGTAGCAAAAACCTTAAAGATTATTATTTACATGTGATATATTTGATAAGGGAAACTTTATCTCTTTGTAGTGGAAAGTGAAAGTGTTGTGTAGTTTTCTAATCTTTATCTAAATGTACCTGCAGTTCTAGCTAAACTTATTGTTATCTTGATTATAGCACTATTCTTGAACCAAGTAAATTTTTCTCTGGACAGAAAGAATCCCTAAAACACTGACTTCACACACGCAAAACACAATTTGTGTTTTCCTTTTTACTTTAATAAATGAGGATGAAGAAAATCAAACAGCTGAATTTGAATACAGTATTGCAGTGTCTCTAAGTTACATAGAAATTATTCCACCTGCCCCTCATCTTCAGATTGAGAAGCACTGAAGGTACTCTTTGATTATCATTATTAAAAGTTATGTTGTTTAAGAGTTGTGCAATTAGGTCTAATGTATTCATTGTATATCTTGCCAGGCTTGACACCAGCTATAGTGTAAACTTCAGTGGAGGAGGTTTGTTTGTTAACAACCTACTCCAGAGCTGCTAACTCTCATTTAGATTGAAAAATGCAGTAAACTAATGAGATGAGAAGCGCTTTGTATCCTCTAGTGATTTTTCTCTATAGAAAGGAGCATTTTGTATCTCATGAAGCAAATACTCTGACATGGTTCTGATCCTAAGTACTCTGTTTTATAGGAAGCTCAAGGTAACGGAGCTCGCTTCTTCTTTTCTCCCTCTCTGTTGAAGATGTCCTTCACAGAAATGCAAGGACTTTTAAAGTGATTTCCAGGCTTTCAATCCTCCTCTATCAGCTGCTTAGTGCCTCAAGCTAATCTAACTATGATATATGGTAAATATTTTCCCTTGCAGGAAAAGTGCTTGAAGCTATTTCTATGCATTGATTGAGCACATTAGGCTAATATTTATCCATTTGAAACCTGGAGGTTTAGCAGTACATCATTTAATAGCTATGCACCGATTATAAGAAGTAAT
The DNA here is from genome assembly GCA_035590195.1 of Aviceda cuculoides. Taxonomy (NCBI): domain Eukaryota; kingdom Metazoa; phylum Chordata; class Aves; order Accipitriformes; family Accipitridae; genus Aviceda; species Aviceda cuculoides. Next base: position 36,736,988 of record JAVJGG010000082.1, on the reverse strand, counting down.
TATACATAAGAATATCAAAGAATATTAAGTCCCTTGTGGAGGAACCATCATAAATGGTTTAATGGTGATTAAATGTGAGGAAGCTGGAGTAGTTTGGAACACTGCTTATTAATTTTAGAAGGTGCATGGCTCTCTGAGCATTCCAAATAAATAAGAGTACTAACGTTTAAGCATTTAATGACATTTTGAGCTGTAGGAATGTGGCCTTCAGGTTTCTTGCTGCAACTGGGGGCATTTGTTTGTTGCAGAGGCTGCTGTTTGTGCATTAAATTCTCATTGTTTCAAAACTGTATCAGTATGGCATAAGTTCTTACACAGCAATACAGTTTATCTCTTTTGTTTGTGCTTGTTCTTCAGTCAGTGTGATCTTCTCTGAGTTTTTGAGACCTTTTCTTCCTCTCCTTCTCCTCACTCTCTTCCTTTGAAATAATACCACTACCTTTTGTCTTCACTGTTGCTGCGCACTTTCTCTCTTTCTTGTGTGAAACAGATCTTTCTCCTTCTTGTTCAAACCAAGGACCTTGTACAGGAAAGCCATGCCTTTTCTATTTCCTCTCACCAAAAAACAAAACAAACCAAACAAACAAACAAAACCAAAAAAAGAAAGAAAGGAGAAATGCAGACTTCTCAGTAATGGTCAGCCAAGCCAGTGCTACACACCTGAATAGACTTTATCAAATGGGCATACATTTGTTACGCATTCTATCATTGAAACTTTTTCAAGATCAAAGGGTCAAATTCTGTTGTTCTCTATGGAATGAAAATTTGTTCTCGATATTGTGAGTTTGGCTTAACCGGGGATGTCAGGAAATGCCCCCAAGTTTGGTGGTGTATATTAAAAAAAAAAAACATTTTCATTTGTGAATTTAGCTTTAGTTACTGCCATGGTAGTATATTGTGAAAGCACATAACTAAAACATACAGTATTTGTTTGCCGAAATATTGTTCCGTTTTTCTGGTAGCATGGAGTTACTGTGATTTCACTAGAGCCACTATTAAAACTATAAAAGCTGTTGGGAAAATGAAGGCATAGATTAATCCCATTGACTTCTGAGGTCTGCTTGCACACTGGCCTTAAAATCTGACCTGTTTTCTCTGTATGTGCTATTTGGCCAAATGACCCCTTGTCTAATTCTATAGCGTTACATCAGAGATAAAATTGGCATATGTACAATAAATGTACGCCCTTTTAATTCCCTTATGGAATGGAGGACATATTTATTATATACGGTGATGTCAGACATTAACTTAATTTTTTTGCAATTTTATCTTGTTAGCCTTGAATGTAGATGGAATGCCAACTTGCAATTAGTCTTTGGATAGTGTATGATAGAGTGATCTGTACTCCCACAATTGATTTTAATACCCTTTACAGTCTAGACACTCTTCATGTCATTGTTCAAAGTGCAGCTCAGCTTTCCAGAGCAACTCTGAAAATGCTGTAGTATGATTCTGTGCTTATTCACTGCCAGTAACTCCAAAATACAGTTTATGCATTTAAAATATGAGTTCGGTTGCTGTTGGGCTTTTTGTAACTGAAAGTCTCTTTTATGTTGAAGTATGAGTTCTTGCCTGCTGTCTGCTGCCTAGTCCTCCCCTCAAGTTGATAAAGAACGTACCATCTTCTATCGCCATCACCCCCTGTCTTAGAGGCAGGGATGCAAAGTCCCCTGCCAGGAGGTATGATATGCTGCCGCTGGCGTAGCTCATGTTAGACAAAGATTAGAGACTCCCCTTTACTCTGGTCCCTCAGACCAGCTAAAAGGGCTGCAGTGTTGGAAAGGGCTGCCATTTCTGCCAAGAGGGGATTCTGTAGTGACAGTGTGGATGGAAGACCGATAAAGTTACATTCTGAGTCCTCCTCTGCAACCCTGGTATAAGGATGCATGGGAGCTGGGAAGGGAACATAGGGAAGAAAATGCTGTGGAGAGTCTAAGGAAGCTCTAGGATCCCATAACTTAAAGTGTAAATCTAAACTCATTATTTACATAAACTAACCTCAGGTTTTTTTCATTAATGCTACAAATTATTGTCTAAATTCAGTTGTGCATTCCAGCTCATAGAGTAGCCAAGAATTAAGATATTTCAAAAGATTATATCAAACTTGCATTCGGTTTTGTCTGACCTTCTCTCTTGGATGCCTCCACGTTCTCACTTCCCTGTCATAAAACAGAGAAAGTCGTAAGAGCTACATTTCCTTGGAGAAGAAGGATAAGAAATAACCTTGGCTCAGTACATGAGACTTCTCATCTGTATCTTCTTCTTGATTTTCTACAAATAAATCTGTAGAAGACAAGGGCAATGAATGTGCAGATGTCTGGTTTATCTTGTGGATTAAAACATGCGGCTGAATATATTGGCTGCCAATAAGAGAAACTGGAAGTATATCCTATGATATACTTGCAGTATACTGTATTGTTTTCACCTGAAATAATTAATGGTGGGCTTAGAAATAGTCTATAAAGCCTGAAAACTTTATGACCGCATCACAGAACACAAGGTCATTATAGTGGTGTGTACGTGGAAGTTCACCTGCTGTGGAACACCAGGCTCTCCAAGAGCCACCATTTCCTGATGCTTCAGAAGAGAATTAAGAAGAAACTAGACTGATCATGCTTTAGCTATTTGCATTTCAGAAAAGATACAGTGTTTGGCCTTCCTGACCTCCAATATTCTTTGGACAAGGTGTCTGACCTCTCTTGGTCCAGTTTGTCCCTGTCTGCCTCTAATATTCTGGGGTGCTGAATCCCAAGTTGCATGTATTGTGAGAAAAATGGGGAGAAACGGTCCTAAGTACTGATTCTCAGATTCATACACAGTTGAAGACTGATTTCTCACAGTTATGGGCTATTTTAATTACAACTAGGTTAGGAATTTACAAAACAAGACAACCAATGTCCTAAACTATCTCCTAAATAAAATCTGCCAAAATAACTTTTATAAGTCAATAAAATACAAATAAATAAAAATGAACAAAAAGAACCATCTGTGGGCAGAATCGTTAGATGAAAATTTTATGTAGAAAAGAGTCTTTTTCAGACGATCAAGTATATGTTTATGATATAGATGCATATTTATAATCAAAACTGATCAGTGTTTAAATTATAAATATCACATGAAATCCTATAATACCACAAAATCCTGAGCACAAGAATCTAATGCCTTGCTGGATATGAAAACATGTACAATCGTTTATGTTGACTGAGCAGTAGTATCTGTTTCTCTCGTAGAAATACTGGAAATATACTCCTGCATATTTGTGACTGGGAGAGGAGTGGAGGATGTGTCATTTTTCCTGGAAATATAATCCATGTTTTTGGGTTTAGCTCAAGTTATTCTGAGAGGTTTCAATTAGAATTAATAGGGAATTTTAAGTAGAGACCCACTTCTTTTCGGCTCTTTAGCACAGGACTTCCACTGAACTGTTAACTGAAAATATCTTCCTTTTTCTACCTGCAATAATGACAACTTCTGATCTACCTTTTTAAAACAATAACTTTACCTTTCTGCTACACCTCATCATTCCTCAGCAACATAGCTTCTGTCTTACCTGCCCAGTAATAGCAACTCTGAAGTGTCAAGTTTTCTAAACCACTGTGCATTACAATAAGCTGAGCTGTGTTTTTCTGATGTACAGCAGAATACCTGCACCACTTATAGATGTGTAGGTCTGTAGCTTTTGTCAGTAGAGCCAGCCACAAAGCTTGGATGCAGATAGTAAATTTCATAATAATTTGCTTATTTAGCAAAGAGATCTGGTTCAGGTTATTTCTGATTTTCTGTCATATCTTTAAAAGTACATAATTTATTGCAATCTGCTGGTAAGATGGGGTGTGCTTTTTTCATTGCCTTGACTAATAGTCATACTTAATTACTTAATTTTACCTTTTTTACACATCTGCATTTTTAGCATTACTTAAAAAAACTTGTTTTGAAGGATTTCTTGTTTTACCTCAGCATAAATTCACTGCTTTTTCTGCACTGGTCACTGAAGAAATAGAACTATAATTATTCTGAGGGACTTTCACCAATGATTGTTCACTTCAGTCTGCAAATCCTAAGCCAGAGTTATAGGAAAAGTCAATACATTTGCTCAACCTTGCAAAAGTCTGAAGATTCATAAAGTAGCAACACTTTTCACCAGGACTAAAATGCAGATGTATCTGAAACCAAAGTTTTAATTACACTTGTCATCTTACAACAAGAAAGCTGTCACCAGACAGAGGCTTGAAAATGGTATCACCTGATGCTGACAGGTAGTGATCCTATTTAAGAGACTGTAAACAAATTTCCAACCTGTATAATACTGATTTAGCAATCAAGAAGAAAAGTTTAAACTTTAATATTTAAACAATATGGTAAATATTTAAAGAGTAGAATATTTTATTTTTCTGTGATTCATCAACCACTATTAAATCACGATGGACACTTCTTAAAGTAGCTCATCTCTTGCAGCTGTGTAGCTGGTGTCACAAATATTACATTTCAGGCAGATGGATGCCATCAGAGGGTGACTCAGAAATCCCTGCAGTAATTACCTTTATTTTCAAATACCTTTCTCAATTTATTCGTGTTATAAATGATGGCTTAGATTTTGCAGCTTTTATTTTATAGAAATTGGGGTCTGGTTTTTTTTTGGTTTGTTTTTTCTTTTTTTTAATGAGCGAAGCCAGTGCTTACAGCTGTTAGTTACAGAAAATACAGAAACACATAAACATTTGTCATGCTAAAGTTTAATCACCTCCCTGCAGTATTATGGATTCATTAGTCGTAACTCTACAGCCAGTGATTCAGTGAACACTAGAGCTAAATAGGGGGCTTAGTCCGTTGATCTATATGAAAATACATGTCCATTCAGACCATTTTGGCTTTTCTCCCAGGCTTAACTGAAGCTGCGGTGCCTCCTATGAACCCTTTACATAGCATGCTGTCCTGCCTGTAATCTGACAGTACTGTACAGTTGCAACAAATGCGATAACTAGGGAAAATGCCCTGCTTTGTGAGAGGCTATTTCTGTATCCATCACAATTTTAGGAAAAATACAGTTTTCCTTTTCATCTGACCCCCAGATTGTCTCCTGTCCTTCCCTGGTGAGGCAGAAGCAGAGAAGATGACCACTATTCTTGAAAAGTAGGCACCAGAAGCAGAGTAAACTACTGTTTCTGAGCAGACTAAGCAGGAAATTCTGTTTCTAAGCAGAAAATACTTTGTAGAGGAGGGAGGAATTCATCTTGGGATGCCTGCGAAACTGGGTTTCAGGCAAACAGGCCTAGGTTTTTGTTTCCTCATTCCTAATGGTGGTGGAACTATGTTGGTTGTGTTGCTTTTTTCCTCGCACATACCTTGTGACCTAATCTAAAACATCTAAAATGGGCAGTATTTGAGTATATCAAGGTCCTTTCATGCATTCCCACTTAAGCATTCTTATTTTTTAAGGTCTGCTCCAGTTAGGCTAGTTTTTCTGCCTACCCTTGGCAATGACTACTATAGTAGGTTTTTTCCCCTGCAGTATAATGGCAATTTTGCTCTGGGTTTTGGGGGCCTTGGAGTCTGCTTATGACCAAAGTGGGAATCTTCATTCGGTACTGCATTCAGAGCAATTGCTAAGAAAAATCGGCCTCCCGGTGGAGGGTAGCAAATATGAGATAAAAAACCTAAAATTGCCTGTGCGCAAAGTTTACCTTAATGAATCTAATTGGTTTTGAAAACAGAACAAATTAGCCAGGCCGTTGTTTCAGAGGCTGTGTTACTATAAGTTTAGGGAACAGTGAATGATTCTCATTCCCAGAGTGCTCTGATTTCTAATGAAGAGTTTATATGTTGTATGATTGCTTCTAACTCACTTGTTAACCATCTGAATGCAGATACTATATATGTGATGGATGGCCCCTCTGCTCAGAAAAAGAGTACGTTTTTCACTATTAATTGTAAAAGACTGACATGTGTTTTGGGGCTATGAAGTCTGTTATATTCTGTACAGCTGCAGCTTAGACTGCTAAGAAAAGTGGTTCTGTGACCAAAAATACAGCTTTACATAACGATTGAATGTTTGTCAGGTTTTCAGTAAGTTCAGTCAGCAGCTTAGTTAAATTAAATGCCAAGGGGGAAAACAGGCTAGCAGAATTTTAGTGTCTTATCTTCTCATAGGTTTCAAATGATGGTGGTTTGTGGAACACCATGGTTGTAAATTATTGCAAAGTGTGAAATATTTTTGCTGTACTACAAAATGTGGAAGGGAATCCCTGGGGTAATACATTGCAAAGAAAAGAAATCAAATTATATGCATACAACTGAGTTGTAGCTTTAACTTCATATTATAGTAGTCTTCCAAATCTTTTGAAAGTCCAAAGACAGTTAGTTGATCTCTGCTTTTTTCTTGCTCTGTTTCTGCCCATCCCATGCTTCCTGGGTCCTCAAATCTTGGATGAGTCACTTTGTTCAGCTACCTCTTTCTCTGTTAGAATCACATATTGGCTTGAGTGTATTGCATCAAGTTTTTCATGTTTATGTAACAGGTTCATAAACTCACCACTTTTCTAGCAGATCTTGTGTTGAACTAATTTATTTGTAATTTTCAATAAAAACTGGGAAAGTTTTATGTATCAAAGTTCTGATCATTCTATTCTGATTAGCAGAAGTTTTACCATTAACTTCTGTGGGAAGGGAGTTGGAGCAAAATTAGTAAAAAAAATATGCTTTCTGTAAGCAGAAAGAACTATTTCCCGCTTTTTATTCTTTCTCAGTAGGTAGGAGTGGCTGGTGGAGCATAAAACGTATTTGTTGTGTTTTCAACATAGGAAATTTGCTGAATAACTGAGATTTGTTTTCCATTGTTCTGTAGATGTATTTCTAGTACCTGGTTGACCCGTGGTTGACTTGTAATGCAGATATTAGCCTAAATGTATCTTTGCTTGAGTTGATTCTCAAGCTTTGAAAAGGTTGTGATGATTGACCAGGATGTAACTAAAGGTATGGGAATTGAGCGTAAAATCCCTTCTTGCAGTGGTTTTCCATCTTACGTTGCCATCCTCTGCTACAACGTAAATTCACATCCTAGTGTTCTGCCTATTAACTGTGTCGCTATGTCTGCAGGTAGTATCTTGTTTCATTGCTAGTCAGCACCCAAATGTGTATGCATGATAGGCAATTGACAAAAAGGAATAAAATAAGATATAAGAATTTCTTTTCGTAGTGCACAAAGGAAAAAGAAAAAAAATGTCCAAATATATTCCAAGTCTTTGGATGAAAAGGAGGCTGAATCACAAGGGAGTAAAAAAATATGTGCCATACAAAGCCATGTCAGTGCAAACAGACTCAAGCTGTTTATATTCCAAACCTATATTTATCATTTTACTTGTTAAACCATTAACAGGCTGTTACGATGTTTTTGGTAAGTGATGTGTGACAGAGTAGGAATATAAATTTTGTAATGTACATGGCCAGAATGTGGCATACTACCTGCATCAGAATGTTGTGACAGTAGGTAGATAGATTGTTAAAAATGGTGGTGATAGATTGTTAGAAGTGGTGGTGTGCCTATTTAGAACATGATAAGCCTAATTTTCAGCAAGTGTGGTATTTTTCTACAAGAAAATACAACAAATCCCAAAAATAAATTGCAAGTATTTAGTGATTTGAATTATGAAAAAAAGCATTAATTGTGAATTACTAAAGTCTGAGTGTTGTTCAGATTTGAAGCCCAACATTCATATCATTTAACACAGCTGCAAACTGATTGCATGTCTGGCAGGTTGCAAAGCCTAAGTATTAGGAAACTGATATTTAAGTTAGTTTTAATTTTTTATGTTTTCAGATTATCCACTGATTCTATTTGTAGTTGGGGAAGCTAAAGACATGTAATAAATCATACCAAAAGACTTATGTTTCTCTGCTTTGATATCTGAATTAGTGAGTAAGCATTTTAAAATTGATTTGCATATGCTAAATTCTGAAGTGTGCATTGACTCTCCAGGTTTACTGGGAACTATGAGCAGTTTAAACATTGCTGGTGTTTAGTCCATTTCCCTCCCATGCAGCTTATTTCCACATGAGTTACAGTCGTAGCAGATATTTCTCTGTACCTCTAGAGAATGACAGAAATTTTTTTCTTAATATGCAAAACCTCTTAATGACTTGTGGTCAGTTCCTTCTATCTAGTGGCTTTTCGTTATTTCTGTGTAGGTCCTACTTTTCAGTAGTATTTATGGAATTCTTTGATGAATAATCAAGCACAAATTAATTTTGGCATTATTCATTTCTCTAAACAGAGCAGTAGTTACATATAGATAACTACACATTTCTTAACCAACAGAGGAAATAAGCAAAACCAGCTTCCTGGTGTTTTCCTTAGCAAATGAGAGCTTGTTTCTGCAGGTTTGTCGCACAACTTTTTGTATGGAGAAGTTACTGTGTTGTATGTACAGCGAGCGTTCACAGCATAGCACCTTACTATGTGTACTAATCCTTCTGGTTTTGCAGGAAACAACCTGAGCTGGGTACAGCTCTTTACTCCTACTGCCATCTCAGCACAGAGGTCATTGCTTTTTTCATCGCCTTTTTAGCTGTGTAAATTGTGCACTGATTTTGCAGTACATTTACCCTGACTCTGTGCACATAAACCTGTGTGGCACAGGAACTGAACTGTCGTGAACTCCACTAAAATCAGTAGAGATATTCTGACTGACTTCCATAGCATTTAGATGATGCTCATAATATTCATTACACATTTTAAGGAAAAAAAAAAAAAAACCAGGGAGGGGAGCCTTATAAGCAAAATGTTACATTTTTCCTATGTAGTCGTCTTGGTTTAATTCCAGGTTTATTCTTCAGTTTGCAAGGGCATCAAGATTCCCCCCCCCACCTCCCCAGCTTTTGTTATTTCTCTCTCTTCCAAAGCTGCTGAATTTTCCTGTCTGTGGATAAAACACAGTGATGAAAAAAATTTTTTGCTGTATTTTTTTTCCAGCAGGAGAGGAAGTATTGTCCTTTAAATATGCCTTCTAATACTTGTCCCTGCTAGCTCTGCAAATTATAGTAATCCAGTTTATTGTAAACCTGAATGCATATATAAAGCTATGACTGCTCTTTGTTTCCCCAAGATGGAGTTGTCTCAGAAGGGCAATGCGACTCATCTTTGCACTCAAGTTTGATGATATCTGATATTTTAAATTTGTGTTTGCCATTGTAATACTCACTGGTGCGTTCTGCAGCATGTTCACAGTATTAATCACAATATTACCTTATCTCTGATTAGAGAGGGGCATCTCTTCCTGTGGCAGGTGTCAAAACAGATAGTGGTTGACTGACTGCTACAGCCATGCAATTTATCCAGCACTTTGAGAAAGTGGAGTAGTTTTGTGGTAGGTTCGTAGAGATCTACCTGTTTATTAAAACACATTGGCATTTCCTGTAATTTGAAAATGGAAGACTAAAGGAAATCTATATTCTGTTGTTTCCTGGGCCATTCTAAGCTGTCACAAGTTTTAGTCATTAGAATGAAAGAGAAAATAGAGGGCTGCGTTCCACCTCCCTTGGCCAGCAGTGCAGTTGGTCCCTTGCTTAGCAAGATGGAGTCAACAAATGGTAAATTATTTGTGTTATCTTCCCAGGCATGTGAACGTAAAAATATTCATACATCCCTGTGATCTCATTCCTTCCTCTTCTAACACCCAAGATATAGCCTGTGTCTTGCAGGACAAAAGGGAAGAGAATGAAGAGGGCCAAAATGAGGCTGAGGGAATTTGGGAAGGAGTGTGATGCATAAAGACATAGACGGCATGGATAAAAAGTATAAAACCAATTAAAATAATTCATCCTACGCCTTAATTCTGTTCCTCTTGGAAGTTACCAACTGTTCTAGCATGAAATTCAGTAGTGACATCCTACTTATACATGTAACTATTCTTTGGTGATACAGTTAATGTGACTGTGACATTTTCTTACATAGAACCACCTACACGGAACTTCATTCTACAACCACTCTGAATTTAAGCCTGTCTTTAACAGCATGAAAACCAAACCAAAGATACTATATAAATCTTTCGATTTGCCTTCATTGTGTATAAAAGCAACTTGGTTTTTGGTTTGGTTTGGTTTTGTTTTGGGACTGTGTATATGCAGATTTAATTTGAGGACATAATGAATGTCGACTGTTATATTAAGACATAAATAGATCCCGATAATAATACTACCTTAGATTTACTCATAGATTACTCAACTTATTTTGTGAATTAATTTATGAATTAATTAATGAGAAGATTTGGTCTGAATTGTATAGCTTTTCAGTAATAGTTACGTGATGGTTGTCTCACCCCTGTTTCTGATGACTTTATTACAGTCACTCCCATTGGTGTAAGAATGTCTTCTGTGTTCTCTCTCAGCAACTAGTAATATCATCATTATAAAGAAAACATGGCTTATATTCCAGGGTTCTGACAAATAATGTTGTCAATGATAATGCCCAGCAGTTGGTATTTAGTTTGTTTTCTTGAACCTGTGTTCTTTTTATGCATCTGCTGCATTAGACAAAAGGGAAAGAGCGGAGGAGGTCTGGGATCAAATTCATGCTGAGTTTGCTTACTTCCTACGGAGAGATTTTAAACAGCTTGGTATCATATGACTGTATGCTCATTATCAGCAGACAAATTAACCATGTTTAAATCAGGTCTTCTATGGAACAAATAGAATAGGAAATACATGGCAATTCACTATTCCCATGTGGAATATGGGAATATTGTGAGGCAGCATGTGGAAGCCAGTGAAGCAATTTAGCTCTAATATTTCTCTTTAATAGGCTTCTATAATACAAAAAGGCCTATGACAAACCTATTCCAGAACACTTCCAGGTCACCACTGCATGTATTAATATAACAGAATTCTTAATAGCCCTCACGTTTTTATGATATTACAAACCTATTTTTTCATGCACGATTCTCCAAGTTCCACTCTTTTCCCCTTCCCCATAAAGGGAGGAAGTCATCATCCTAGGATATAGGTGGGGAGGGGAAAAGTTTAGAGGGAAATATTAGTGTGTCAGAAAAAGGAAAAGGAAAGATAGATTAATGGAAATCAGAGAGGAGAAAAACAAAGCACAAAAAGAGAAGTATTTCAGCAAGTAATTCAACTGTCAGATACATAGTTGACACTTGTTAATTGGTAGTGCTGACATACGCTATTCCTTTGCCTGGATCCACCCACTCATTGTGTCCTTGACTTCTTCACTCCTTTGTGCTCAGTTGTGCTCTTGTTTTCAAATACAGTTTCATTTTGATATCCCATTTCATGAAGCATCTGAAAAGCCTGTAGATATTATTGAATCCTCACTGGAATAATGTTCAAAACACACACTGTAGATAAATGTTTGGAATTTATTATTGGTGATACACATTTCATTCATTCCAATGTTCTTACTCTGAAATTATGCTATTTTATTTCTTGACTTTTACTCTATATGTGTTTTCTACCTACATATTGCTGAAGATATGGCAAAAACAGAGGAGATGACCAACAGCAACAGAGCAGTTGTCATCCTGAACTCTCAAGTAGATCTGGAACCTAGGAGGGGGGCTCCTGATTAGAAGGACTCTCTGTCTCCGTTCACTGACTAGAGAAGGAGCCTCAGAAAACTGCCTTCTGTACCTAAACTTATCTTTATAAACACTTTTTTTATTTGTATTTAACAGTAAGACCCGGGTCAACTAATCCACTAAGGTTATGTAATGCTACCTGATGCCTGTGGCATCAATATACATTCAGTAAACTTCAAAAGCTTTTTAGCTGGTTGCAAACAAAGATCTAGATGTTTATTCAGACCTCTTGAGTTTATTAAATGGCATTGGAAATCTCCCTACAAGAGGCTTTTGAAAGAAAGCCATTAGTTCTCCAGCTTGTAGGAGCAAAGCAGCATGAAAGTAGCCTTTCTCACATGAAAAATGTTTCAGAACATTTTCAAACCTCACTGAGGCTTCAGTTCCAAAAATGGAAAGGGGCTGGATCATAAAATTTTGTAAAAGCCTTTAGTAAAAGCAGAGGACGCAAGAGAAGGTTCTTACAGGCTTTTTCCCCCCAGTCTTAGTATCTTCTGCATCCAAAGATTTTTCCTTAGTGAGCTGATATATATAAGATCTAAGAGTG
>JAVJGG010000082.1:36641895-36724756 GCA_035590195.1 Aviceda cuculoides | reverse complement strand
CCCAACTCTCTCAGCCTGTCTTCATAGGAGAGGTGCTCCAGCCCTCTGATCATCTTCGTGGCCCTCCTCTGGACCTGTTCCAACAGGTCCTTCTCCTTCTTATGTTGGAGGCCCCAGAGCTGTATGAATTATCCCTTTGGTCAGTTCAGGTCAGCTGTCCTGGCTGTGTCCCCTCCCAACTTTTTGCCAACCCCCAGCCTACTCATTAGAGCGCAGAGTGGGAAATGGAGAAGACCTTGGTGCCATGTAAACACTGGTCTGCAAAAGCCAAAAGACTGGTGTGTTTTACTCAGAAATCCAAAACCCAGCACCATATGGGCTGCTCTGAGGAAAATTAACTCCATATCAGCCAGACATTTTAAAATAACATCTACACCCCAGTACAAACACTTTAAAATCCCAATGGGAGCACTTAAAAGTAATGTCTAGATTTGATAGCACTATAGTGGCAAAAGAACCTCTTTCTTTCAAATGAAAAGGTAGATTCATAGAATAGTTTTGCAGTCTCTCTTTTTATTAATATTGCTGTTACAAATGTGCTTTATGCATACATTAAGCAAAATCGTATCATACTGTGTTTTTCATAAAAAATAAAAGAGGAAATCTATTTCTTAAATAATTTCCACATTCCTGGAATCTGATGCATGCTTTTGAGTATTATGGAAAATTTGCCAAAGAGCCATATACTGCATGGTAGGTTTGATTTTAGCTTCAGATCGTAATGTTGCTCTACAAAATGTGCTGAAAGAGCCCATGGCAGAGATTTGAAATTAATTGTAAAGGATTATGCCATGTAACTAATGTAGACATCTGAATCAAAGCTTGAAATTATACCTTACCAGATGCACATTTAAGTGTCAGACCAGTTCATTTGTGTAGTCCTTTATTATCTCTTCATGAGCATTGTCTCATCCACCGTTTTCCCTGAGGAGGTACTGGAAATACTGATTTCCAGCACCTGACCCTGCAGGTTTGGAAGCTCTTATTCAAATCCTACTGAGGTGTCTGAAGATTGGCTGTTGATATGTTGGCAAGAGCATTATAGAACCATCGCATGCAGTTTGGCAGTTGGGAGTCCATGTGAGGCTAAGAAATTTAGTGAAAGTGAAACCTGAATGGCCATTTTGCTTCAGAAGAGATGGCTCTGCTAGGTCAGATGTGAAGTGGATCTGTGCTGGTGGAATAACTTTGCATTGCTTCCACTTGAACTGTTCCTAGCTGGTGCGTATATAGAGGACTCAAGACTTCTGTGCTGTCATTTCTTCAGCCATCATGAGCACCACACTGGTAATAAAAGCTTAAGTAAATGATGAGGAGGAAAAAGCAAAACCTTATTGAATTGATTTTATTTCAGTGAGCTGCAGAGCGTATTAAATTTCTTAGATGCGTGAAAATTTTAGGGTCTTTATTGCTCTATTAAATTACGCTTTTTGCATGCTAACTCTGCTTTTTTTTTTTTTAAAAAGGTACCAAAAGGCTAAAAGCACAAGATAGAAAATAGGCTTAAAATATACAAAATTTTCAAGAGACATTTCCATGATAAAACGTGCTCAACACTCGAGTAAATAAACAAAACCGACTTGTTTGCTGAGGTTGAAAGCATTAAGCAAACCCCTCATCTAGAAGTTAATATCTGTCCCTGGAAATGATGAAAAAATGCCTGCATCAGCATTTCAAACATTTAAAAACCTTGAATATTTATAATGGTTTAAGGAAAAACCTATTTGCTGTTGGCACTTCTTTTATCATCCTACTCCCTACTCCTTTCACGCCCATATTCGGTGTTACTAGCTGAATTGATTAGTTCTCAAGAGAGGGGTGGATTTAATTGTCTGGACTGTCTTTTTGGCTTTCATTGTGTCGTCTCTATTCACTTCCTTTTCTTTCCAAATACTGATTGATTTTGTTCACTGCTAACAGATGATTGGTAAAACTCTTCAGAACTAATAGATAAAATGGCGTTTGCAATAACAAATAGAAAACAACAGCAGCTATTAGTTACCTCACATTAGCTAATCTGCAGTATTCTCACTAATACAAAAAAACCCCTTAAATAATTCTTTAGACCATAATGTTTAGAAAAGATTTTCAAGTTTTAACAAGTGGACCAGTCATGGACCAATTGATAGTATTAAACCACTGTAAATTCCTTTTTTATCAAATAAATTTCCAAACAACCAACAAAGTAACAAAATAATTAGTAAGCATGAGCTCTCCAATTTACCTTGAAATGAGTTCTTAACTTTGAATTTCAAAGTTATGATCTTATTATTTAATTGAACTTTCTAAGACAGTGTTTGAATCATGTCGCAAGTTTTGTGTGAATCCACATTGTATGATCTACATCATTTGTGCAAGGAGTGCATGGTTAGTTACCTTATGATTAAGGTATTTTTAATTTGCATTGTTTCATCCAGATAGTACAGGTTTGTGGGGTTTTTTAATAAGCATTTGTCATTTGCATCAGGAATGCTATGGTGCTGTCTCTGTGCTGCGTGCATCATGAGATTTTATGCTATACTTTGCCTATCTGCCTAAAGTCAGCATAATCCTGGGGCTTGGGCATTAAATTTAACAATTCTTATAATTTATTTTCTTCCATCCCGTGATTTTTTTTTTTGGTTTTTTTTGGGGGTGGGTGGTTAGCCAAGTCTATTTTCAAAATACTCTTAGACAGTAAGGAAAAACATCAGCAAGTGCTGTGCTTTTTGGATGATGCATCTAAGCAGGCTGCTTCAACCATATTTAAATTCACTCACTGGCTTTAGAAACACAGCAAGTTCTTTTAAGGCAGAGAAAGAGAATGTAACAGAGTTTCTCTGACTGTTTATCTACATGCATATTCACACAGCAGAGCACGCATATGCAGGCACTGTTAGCCAGTGTTACTAGGGTCATGCTCTAACCCCCTTGCTTCTGCATGTTTTTCTGTAGTTTTAAAAGGAGTGAGGCATACTGGTTCCTCTGTCTTTCTTCCAATGTGCTGCTGAGTGGAAATAGTTCTTCCGTGCCTGCCTAAAGCAGAGTACCCCCAACTTTTCATTGTTGTTGAAACCCTCTTATAGCTTCGTTGAGGACCTATCTGTATTCTTCATAGACCAGCACAGCCATTAAAGTGGCCTATCTGCGACAGTACTACAGACAAAGTTCTAAATACACCTTTTTACTGTGTACCAGTTTTATTCAGATTGTCCTGTGAATTTTTATTCTGATGGAAAGTCCTTTTCTGTCACGCTACGGTTCCCATGCTCCATTGTACTGCCGCTCAGTGTGGCAATACTAAAAAGGGAGTTCTTGACTACAGTGTCACTAGCCTCAAAGCCTCAGATTCTTTTTTCCAGGAAAGCCTACTTTAATTACCAGTAGGAACTGCAGTAATTCATATAGTGGCATATGATACCTATTAGTCATTCCTGGAGCTTTTAAATAGATTAGTTTCCTCTTTGACTATTCCCCTTGAATAAGTTTCTGGATAACACATGGTCTTGAACCTCCACCATTATTCAGCTTCAAAATTATTCTTGGCTGTTAGTGCAGGGCTTTTAGATCCAGCATGTTTAATTTGACACAATGCAGTTTGGGGGGAAGGTGGGCAGGAGAAGAATGTCTAGGTGAGAGGGAAGAAGGTCCTGCATTCCAGGGTAAGATGTTAAATTTCCTGTAGCCCTTCCTCTCTGGAAGCTGCTGCATCTGCTGAGAACAAGAAAACTAAGACTTCACATATTTGTTCCTTTTGTCGGGGGAGAAGTTTTCTGCAGCTGTGCTGCAATTTTGAGCTGCATATTATGATGTGCTCTTGGACTGTTATTCCATAAAGTCCTTGCTCACTTATTGCCTTCAGCGGGGGGGTTCTACTGCAGGAATATAGGAAAGGACTCTGATATTTTTTTACAGTTGCAATTGCAGCTGTTTTCCAAGATCCCTAAGTATGTGTGACTGATCATCACAGCTGTGGTTCTTAGAAGACATTCCTAGTAACAAATGTGAGGGATTCCAGAAGGTATCATCTTTGATTCCAGATTTTCAACTGGAGAGGAGACTTATTCATTTCTTGCATGTTGAGGCACTCCATTCACACAGAGATTTTGGAGCACTCCAGAAACTGTTAGCTATTCAAAATCAGCTAAAAAGAGGAGAGTTAACAACCAATAGTCCATTTGTTTCAGATCCCAATATTCTGCTGTATCATTTTTCTTGCAATTGAGGCACAAAGACTCTGCAAAATTCACAAACTGTTCTGGCTGCTGCTGCTCACTAGGAATGGATACAGCAGTAATGCAGCTCTTAATGAGAGACACACCTTGTGAAGTCACATCGAATAGGCACAAAGTATTGTTCCCTTCATCAGTAAAAACTCTGTGTACCTTAAGCCAGTAACCTCTGGCGAGCAGACTGCCATATTTTTTAACGAAATTAGGATATCTGTCATCCAAAACAGATGGAAAGTTCTGGGGGTTTTTGGCATTGCCACCTTCTGAACCTTCTTCCCTTCTTCTTCAATGGCCACTCGCAGGAGTGTCAGTCATGTTTGCATCTCAAATGTAAAAGAACTGGTGAGAATTCATTTCTCAGGGTAAAAGGCTCTACGGCAATTATTTCTGGTTGCAGAAAAGAACAGAGGGTGGAAAGCAGCCTTAAGAGACTGAAAATTTAACTCTATTTATTAGAAAACTAACATGCAGAAGATGACCTCAATGAGTTATTCCATTACTCCAGAAGGGAGATAGGATCGCATCTTTTGATCTGCAAGATGCTATCAAGTTATTACAGTGGATTATATCTAATATTGGAAATAGAGTGGGATTGTTACCAAATTAGGGTCTTCCTTTAGGTCTTTTTATGCCAGCCAGTATCTTCACAAAGACTTTGGCTCTGATTGTTCATAGAAGGCTATGGCTAACCTTTATACTTGACTTGCAGAGAATAGCTCTTTTCAACAACTGATGAACTCTGTCAATCTCATTCTAAATGTCTTATATTTGCCGAGTGTCAGTGCTTGGCATTTACAATGGCAAAACTGGACTTGATAGTAGCCTCTCTTTAGTAGCTAGAACCTCTTTAGTAGATGGAGCTTTGTTCCTCCGTTTTCAGTCTCTGTTGAATCTTTTAACACTAGCTAGCATTAAAGTCCTGCCTTACTTGGATGGGTCATATGATTGTACAAGCGTAGCTATGTGTACTGGACTTTGAATATGATGTTTGTAAGCATCGTATCTTTTCATCAGGCATCCTTTAATGAAAAACAGCTTCGGTCAGACCACTACTTGCTTGATACAAACCACAGTAATTATTGTAATTAATATTCGTAGTTCCACATGCTACTGTGACATACTAAATCACACCCGTAGAAGTGTTGTGTTAAAGGGTAAAGAAGTTTGGCAGAAAGTAAACGCCCTTGCATTCCAGCTTGTCCTCAGATATCAGAGGGGCTGGGGTTGGCTAGGCTTAGATTCTGAATGATGCCAAATTCAGCGCTATAAGTCTGGTCGCATTCAATATATTGAACTACCACAGTTACGGATGCACAAATAGTGCAATGTACTTTCTCAATCTAGTTGCATTCAGTGAACTGGCACAGCTAGATTAATGAACAGTAGAGTTTATTAAAGCAGCAGAAGTACAGATTCTTTTGGATTGCAGGTGATAAATATACTGTCTGCAAAGGACATGCAAATACGAAGAATATGAATAATACAGTCAACTAAAACTGCATTAAATTATGGAAAAACTCTGGAGATTTCTAAGTTTCCTAGGGAAGCACTTGGTACAACCAAGAGTTTGAATCTTAAAAATGGGGGAAAGAGAAGTTCACTCATCAACTGATCCCAGAAATCAGTGATGTCCTCCAGACTTGTCTATGATGGTATCTTCCCTAGCATTCCTCCTCTCTTAAGCCCTTTTATACTATTTTCTTATTTTTAGGTGGAGTTCGAGTGACTCTAGTCATACATACCTCTAGTATGATTGGTATAAAATCTTCTCGCTTTACTTTTAAAAGTATATGCTAGAGAAAATTCAGAGCACATGCTCAGTGAGGGGTGGTTGCACCTTGAAAGCAGGTAGCCTTTGGGATGAAGCTGTGTTTTGGTATTATAATGAGATTATAATAAGCACAGTTCACCCAGAGGACGTGATTTTGTGTGTCACTACTCCAGAACTGGGAACTTATGATAAAAATCACAAGTAAGAAAATAGCATTGTCAGAACCCCATTGTTTCACCTCCTTGCTTCAGTGGACTCAATGCAGAGACATTCCGTTCTTGTTCCTGTGGTTCCCGTTCCTTATCCCTGCAGTGATACCACAGAGCCTGGCCACAGTGCTTCCACTCCGCTCCACCCTCCGTGTTGTTTCTCTCAGAGTCAACATACCAAGCTCCCTGGTGTTGCTAACATCCAAGGTTGCCGGTTATGTTGCTTAGGGAATTATTATGGAACATATTTTGTGTGTATCTACCACATTCCACCCTGGAGGCTTACCTTCCCTTAAGAGGGAACATATCAGTACGTCACCTCCAGCAATTATTCCACAAGGAGCATACCATTTTGTTTTCTTACTCCATGCAAGATGATAACCCAAGATGCTTTTCTCTGATAGTGAAGAACCCATTTGACTGGAAAAAGAGCTCAAGGATTATATGCTGTGAGCAAGTTCAGTGTGCTTGAAGATATTTTTGTGACGCCTTTATACCATGTGTTGCAGACTAGCAAATCTGTAAGGTGACAGGCAGTGCTACTATCATCCTACATCAAATAATGGTAGTTAAATTCCTTTAACTATGCATTAATTATGCATTTTGTCTCTGGACTTGGTGCACAGGCCATCAGATTCATCTCTTTGTCACCATTCAAGGATGAAAACTGTGGGAGAGAATTTCAGTTATTT
This sequence comes from Aviceda cuculoides, assembly GCA_035590195.1. NCBI lineage: Eukaryota > Metazoa > Chordata > Aves > Accipitriformes > Accipitridae > Aviceda > Aviceda cuculoides. The sequence continues at coordinate 36,717,873 of JAVJGG010000082.1, read as the reverse complement.
GATGATGCTAGATCATAAGTAAAATATTAAAATGATGGGTTAAATCATTTTAAGAAGAAGCTTTCAGAACTGGATCTACTCTAAGGCTACTCTCTTTTTGCTTCAAGAATAATTAAAAAGACACCAAAATTCTGTTCCAGAACCAAACTTCCTCTTGTGTGTCCAGGATGCATTCTTGATTTCGTTGTTGGGAGAGGTGACGTACATGTCTCCTTTAGTTCCCTTCCTTCCTGAAGTTGTGCACATGGCAATACAGAACAGGCTACCTGAGCTATAGATGACCCCAGCTACAAGCCCACAAAGTAACATTTCCAAGACAATTTGTGGTCCTTGTTCCATTGATGCAAAACACCTAGAAATTCTTTTCTAGAAATTCTTGATCAGTCACTGGAGCTAAAGAACTTTGATTTTTTTACTGGTTTCCTCAAATTTCATTAAGGTGCTGTTTCATTTCAGCATCCTGAGATTAAACTCTTATCTCTTTTATTCATCTTTCTACTGATAGCTTTTGAGGTCTTTAATTGGACTTATTTTGCCTGTCAGGAACTCTATCATTCAGTGAGGTCTTGATCTTGTACTGTTTTTTCTAATTAAACAGCCATTTGGTCTACTGATGACATGTTCCTTTTAGGGTGGGAGAGTCTTGATCAACAAACACACTGGTTGCCAGAAAATCCGCCCTAAGAGTGGACATGCATCCTCTGTATGTCTTCTTATATTGTTTTCATTAAGGATAAAGTTTTTCCTTCAAGTGCTCTCAGAGGTTTTTTTTTTAAGGAGGAAATAACTTTGTCATCATTTTTCTCAAAATTACATGCCTCCACTGCTGATACAGTATTGTTTACTGTGGTTATTAGACATGTCTTATCTTTTTATATCTGATAAAGGATTCCTCATCTTCCATGTAAGTTTTTTTGACAAAGTTACCCATGGTCAAATACTATCAGTTGTGAGTTGTCAATCTTTTCATATCAATTGGCTTACCTGTTTTGTCACAGAGACTTGCATATAAATGATCGTGTAAAAATGTAATACAAAACATAACTTTAATTCAGAGAAAATTATCTACAGAAATCGATGTTCATTTCCTCCATTTATCCTGGGAGTTGCAGACTTCCTTGAAATCTCTGAGGTTGTATCTTTCTCTTCAGTTACTGGGTTGGTAAAGTGCATGTTTCCATGATCCCTCTCCTCATGTCTGTATCCTAGAGAGTACTAACAGGGGGCATTGTCAGGGGAGTCCATTAAATGTGTTGGGTGAGCAGTGAGATCTTTTGCAAACATATGGCTTGGCTAATCATAGTAGCTCTTCAGCATACAGGCTTTTCCCTCAAGTCCAATAATTGTGTTTATATTCATAGGGTGTCCACAGCTCCTTTCTCTTCCCTGCTGGACTGAATCTTGTCATTGCCCTCTTTCACTTAGTATAAAACCACTAGTAATTTTGAGGTTTTAAATAAAGCTTTTACAGCAGCAATTATGTAAGTGCCACATTACACCGAACATGGAATATGGTTTTGTCATCTGGAGTTGCATCCTAAATGGACTGAGTTCTCAGGTCCTGCATGAGAACATAACACTTTTGCAGTGGGCAACAGCACTGCAGGGAATGTCTCCAGAGAGAAAGATGCTGTCCTCCACGAAATGCTAGCAGGTATTCCTCAGCCTCAAACCCCTGTGCCTGAGATACTTAGAAAGTCACTGAGCAGTCAGATGTTTTAGCCTAAGTTTCACATGGAACTGAGTTCTTAGTGGTTGGAAGAGTCTGGTCCTAAACAGGGCCTGCTGTAGTTTATAAAAACTTCATGACTACATGCCTGCCTTAGTAGCTGAAATCTTCTTACAGATGTGTCCCTCTAAAATAAATTTCCCTTGGGCTCCTAAAATATTCTTCACATTTAAACAGAACAGAAGAATTGAACATAAGACAATCTATATTATTCTCTGTATAAAAATACAAATATGTATTTAAACACAAAGATACAGATATGTACTTATGCAAGACATTATTGCCTCAAACAGATAATGTCTTGTGCAATCTTACTTTGCTATACACCAATATCGTATTCCAAAAGGAGGGCTTTACTAAAATATGGATTATTAATCAGAAAGTACAGTTGGCAATTAATACTGAACATTTGGCTCCTTCTTTTGAACTCAGGGATGAGAAATCTGGATAATTGTGACAGTTGTTTAATCTATCACAAGAAAGCTGTGGTATTGCTAAAAGGTCAGGGGTTTTTATAAGATTTAAAACGAAGACCGTTGAAAGTGCTGGTGCACATTCAGTCTGAATTTTTGTAGATGTTAGAATCTGTGGCTTTTATTCAGCAATTCAAAAAGTGATATCGTTAGACAGGCCAACACTTACTCTTTCATTTCAAACTAATACTGTCTAATTAGCACTAATAATCACATCTGGTTTTTCAGCATTGCTGAATATAAAATGACTTGTGCATCATCTGCATATGACTCTGTGGCCATTCCAATATATTCCTTCATAATCATATGCAATTAGAATGCCCCATAAAGACCTTCAGACTTTTATGTCAAATTTTGTGAGGGTTTTTTTCTTCAATGATTTTAAGAAGCAGAAAAGGGGATGAAGCTGTTAAAATGCAAGTTGTTCAAAGTACAGTGGCTTCTCTTACTTTCTTCATTAACTTTCCATTGCCAAAAACTTAGAAAGCTGAATTAGTAGTGTACCAATTTTGTAAGCGGAAAGCTTGGCTGGAAAAACTAACTATCCTTGAGTCATATTTTCTGTTTTTCTTTTTTTAAATCAATTTTTTCAGGAACATTATAGTTTCTAATCAGTTGGAGTTTTTTAACCTACCTTCATTTCTTCCCCAGTTCTTTGATGTATGGCTTATGCAGATGTCTATGTCATTATGAAATTAGCTTTCAGAAACTAAATATGTTGCACCATTTTCAGCCATATTAGCAACCTTCTATGTTAATTTCTTGACAAAGGCAAAAAAAGTGATGCAGTCTGATGTATGCAGCATCTATTCTTGCTACTTATTTTTTACTTGTCATAAGTTCCACCTATAGGGAACATGTAATAACTTGCCCTGAAGATATTTAAACTAATCTTCATGAGACAAATGTGTTATCAGCATGTAGTAGTGGCATGTAAAATCCATCTCAGTCCTTGGAGTTAGCATGTATTTGTGCTGGGTTTTTTATGTCTTAAAAATTGCAATTCAGTTTTCTAACCCACTTTAAGTTTTAACTACTGATGCCATTCATTTTTTGCTAGGATTATGCTGGGGTTTGCCTTGATGGAAGTTTTTTAGCAAAATATGGCATTAGCGATGGCCAGTGGCAATAACAGTGACTGGTTGGTTAGTTAAGGGAAAGGATGGCTAACTTTTTTATTGCTCTGATCAGGATTTTGGAAAAGGCTTAGTTCCCAGTTATTTCTTTGAGAAACTCCTCAGTGCTGTTGAAAGTTCAACATTTTGTTTCGCGTTTGTAAAATGAGCACAAGAATCTTTCTAAATAATATTCCCCATTCTGTAATAATTTTGAAAAGGTTGGTCATAATCTGTAATAATTTATAGACTACTGTTTTTTCAGGATATACTGCAGGGATGGGAAAATATATGCTTATGGGACTGCATGTAGATTTCCCCATTTTTTTCCTTCATTGTACAGTTAGCTCCTAGTAACTGAGGCACTAGACAATTAGAGTGTCACAAATATTGGATGTATGGCAAGATGAGCCACAGACTGCAGTGGAGATATCTGCATTTCTCATCACAGAGTCAATGAATATCCAGTAGGACTTACAAGTTCAGATTTGACGCCACACTTGACCAGGCTGTTAACTGTTGTGGTGGGTTAGCTTTGACTAATAGCCAAATTCTCACCCAGCTGCTCACACCCCTCCCCCTGTCGAACAGGGGGAGCAAATGGGATGAGAAGGCTCATAGGTTGAGATAGAGAGATTGCTTACCGGTTACCACTGTGCACAAAACAGGCTCAACTTTGGGAAAAATAATTTAATTTCTTGCCAATTAAAATAGATAAAGGTAGTGAAAAACAATGACCAACATGAAAATACCTTTCCTCTCCACTTCCTCATGCTCAACTTCACTCCTTCACTTTTGACTCCTCTACCCCACCCCACCCCCTATCCCCAGGCAGCAGTATGGGGCAGGGGGGGTGTACCGTTATACGGATAGTCCCTCACAAAGATTGTTCAAGACTGAGTCAGTGAGATCAGCCAAGAGATGCTGAGCAAACGCCCAAGCTGCTGTTTTCTCTGAACAGAAAGATAAGAAACTTTTTTCCTTTTCTCTTATTTTGCACATTCTCCTGCTCACATATACTCCATTTCAAATGCCTCTATCAACTCAAAGATAGCTTTTACTTTTTTCTTTTTTTTTTTTTTAATTGTGGTAACTGCAATATTGATACTCTGATTTTAGATATAGCAGCAATCTGAAGTAGAGATGGAAGCTTTCTTTTGCCTCTCTGGTGCAATGTTATCAGACAGGCCTAATACAGAGACGATTTTGTTTTGTTTTTCACTATTGTTTGCTGTGCTGTATGTGGAGCACTGCTGGAGGCAGGTAGTGGATTGGCTAGGTCATTCATCAGTTTTCATGGAGCCAGTTTTTCATGCTGCAGTTAAAAACTCATTGCGCCTTAAATTGTGCACAGTTGCTAACAGAGATACAAGTGAATAGCAGGGACCAAGCACAAGATGAATAATAGAACAGGAAGCAAAATAAAGATTGCAAACCCAAACAGGGAAATTACCTAGAAGACACATCTGTAAAATCAATACAGCTGTATCATATGATGCTAACTCAAAAGTATTTCAGTGTCTACATTAGTCTAATAATTAACCAAATCCACCTTCAGTTACGTTGAACACACTTTAAACTCAACCCAAAGCAGAGTTTATGCAGGAATGGTGCACAGCTAACACTAACCCATTGAAAGTTTAAAGGAAGCCGCTTTGCTCACCAGCTAGAGCCAGTTCACATTTGTTAGAAAGAGGGAGCTGCATAGCCGGGACAGGAAATGTGCCTGGTCACAGGCAGGTGACACAACTGTGAAAGCAGCCATTGGGGGGTTTCTTCGTTGATCAGTTCCTCACTGTCTTGAGTGGGCTGCCCTGGGGCGAAGATCACAAGTGAGAGCTGCCACTCCTGTCACTCCGAAAGCACATCTTTCGCCCCTAGTGTGGTATTATACCATCCTGTGCTGCCTGCACTGAGAACTGCTTGTTGGTTCTCTCCTTGTTGATGGAGTGTTATACAATCGCGAGATAATCAAAGTCTGGCCACTGGTCTTCCAAATCTGCACATTTTGAGCCTTTTCCTGATTCTAACTCCATAACATACAGGGTTCAGTTGGTTCCAAGAAGGTTTTTCTCAACACAACTTTATTTAAGGTTTAGCACAGAGATGGTAGTTTGGAAATAACCCTAATTAACTGTATTTGTTGGCTTAACGTAACTGTACTTTGCCTTAGGCAATTTTGATTAGGAAAGCATACAAGTTAGTGATCCTTCCACTTTGAAGGGCTGCATCTCCTTTAGGTAACCCTAAGCTGTTATTTTCAATCCATTTACTTCTGACATTCTGTCAGTCCATTCTTTCTTATACATAATGCATGAGAAGAATATTTAAGTACATTTGTATTTTGACACTAATGAACAGTACTCATAATACTTGTATTTTCTAGGAGCTAAACCCACAGGAATGAATAATGGTTGGGAAGATACACATGTACAGCATGTCTAAGTCACAAGTGCTATATTGCTACTAGAAATCATGTCTCTGAATTTCTATACTGAATTTCAAAATGAACATTACCACTTAATCACATTCATCTACAGTTCTTTATTTATTTAATATATGTAAAGGTTAGTACCTTGAAAGTTACTGTTTTGAAATCCAAGATTTCTAAAAAGGTGCTGTTTGTTGCTAAACCTGGGGATCTGAACGTCTGTTTCCAGAGAAAGGATTGTCATTTGGTTGAGACCTCAGCCAAGAAGAGCAACCATTGACACTGAGCTTGTCACTTCAAACTCCTTTACCATCAAAGTTGAAAACCAGATGTTTCAAGAGGGCTTCCAGGTACTAAAGCAATAGGAATGATTTATGAACACAATTCTTGGAAATATTTTATCCACTTCTAGAGAGTGAATTTTCTGAGAAAGCATGGTATGAAGATGTTGGACTTCTCCATATTTTATTTGGGATAGCTAGGGAGATGGAAATGTGTGTTTTCTTCATAAGCTGAGGGCAGAAAAACTTGAGACAAAGGTGTGAAGATAGCACAGTATGATTCAAGTTACGACTACTCAGTATACGGGGTGTTCAGATTTTTTTTCCACAACAGAATTATTTAGTTACTTAATGAAGTAAACTACTAGGTCATTTTTTGTCTTTGGGATGTAACGCCTCACTTTTTTTATTATGTAAAGATCACTCATAAGATACTATTTTTTTCCTTCACTCTTTTCTTCTCCTTTTTTACTGTAGGAAGAGTAAAACAAAGACATACTCTTCCTGCATGTTCTTGTCCTTGACAGTTTAATCAGAGAAAATGTATTTCAGCCATTTGACATTTATTTATGGTAATGAAATTGATTCAGATTATGTAACCTCCCAAAGCTCTTGGAGGTAATGTGCTTTCGGCTTTTATATGTAGTAAATTTAAGTGGATGACTTGGGGGAGTAATATCAGCAAGATAAATAGAATGTCATGGATCCAGCTTACAAAAGTTTAACTACAAAATAGAAATGATCAGCCAGCAAAACATGCCACAAAGTTGCAAGTTTGTAAAACTCATTCTTACTTTTGTTCAAGAAATCCCATTTATTCTAGAATCCCATTTCGAATTCTGTTCTTCGTCATGCTCTATTAACTCTTATGAGAGGTCTCATACTCCACCAGTTGCTGTTTATTTCTGATAAGATACTTGTGCAAGATGACACGGCGTTTTCAGTAAAGGCTGTTAATTCTGTGTGCAATCTAATCTAAAATCACAGAGAAAGATCATAAACATTCATATTTAAAGAGTTCATTGCACCGATTAAGTATCCCTATGCTTTTCAATTTTTTCTCTTTGTTGAATTTTACTTGTGTATGTTGAACATTAACAGAACTTTTCTGATACAAATCAGTGCAGCCAAAAATACTGAGGTGCATTTCAGATTTTCAGAATCTGCAGTAGCTGTCAGGTGCCACTGTGATTTGTAGCATTACTAATAACAGCCTGACAGGCCAGCCTCAGGATTGGTGTCTGGCATTCAAATGCATAAATACTTGATGCAGAGTTGCATAGTTCTGCTCTGTCTTGAACTTTGTCCTCCTGACCCGATACCTCAAGCTCTTCTGCGTTATATTCTTTCTTGCTAGATATCAGGGGACACTTTGGACAAAACCCTGTTTGTGAAACACCTGCCAAGAGCAGTGATAGCTCTAACTTTTATGAAATTCTTTCAGCAGCCCTTCAGCAAAGTATCCTCTCTTCTTTTTAAACTTTCTTATCTGCGCTTGACTACCCATACAATGCTTAGCCATGACCACTCAGCACACTCAGTGAGGGGATTAGCGTTCAGTTGTGTGGTGCGTTGTAGACTCTAACATTTTTTCAATGAAAACTCACCTTCCTTCCAATATTGTCGTTAGTCATGTTTATTGCGGTACTGTGCCATGGAACCTGCCATGCTAGTCCCTGCACACAAGAGTAGCAAAGAGGCCCTCCACGTTCTGACCAAGACAGACCCAAACCGAGGGAGGAAAGTAGGTGGGAGGACATGTAAGCAGACCAAAGAGTGGATTGAAGAAAACAGCGTATCTGTTCTAGCATTTTAGAACTGGTTTTGAATACAAATGTGTTAAAAAGGGAAATAAAAAGCTAAATGAGAATGCTGAAAGGAGAAGAGATGATGGGAAAGGAGGACTTGAAGACTGTAAGACCAGCAGTTACAATAGCATTCAAGGAGACAAGGGATATAGCAGCATATACCTGCCAGTACAGGGCACATAATGCATACCTTAGTATTACGATAGATGAATAGAATTTAAGACCAGAAATACACTGTCATAAATATCTGACCTCCTATGTAACACAAGCCGTATGGAATCTCCTTCAGTAATTTCATCCTCAAAAGGGAAATAGCAATGCAAATAGAAATAAAAACTAGAAAGTAGAGCAGTGAATACAAAAAGTTAAATTTTTATTCAGGTTTTTTTTTTGCTGTTATTTCTACATTTTTATTTACATCAAAAACTTTTTAAAAGTAATTAATTAAACTCCACTCCCCCTAGTTTTTATGTTTATTTTCCTTTATTTTTTCTCATTATGAGAAGGGCCAAGAATGAAGGGAACTGCACATGTGAGGTAGAGCAAGCCCTTTCCTCACAGTATTTCTACCTATTATTTACCTGGAAGAACTGGAAGTTTCACAAGATATTTTGCTTCTGCATTTCACATTTGGCAAATAGTTGCAGGCAAACTGGAATTTTGAAAGCTGATACATGTTGAACCTGATGACATTTTAAAATTTCTTGTCACTGTCTTACTGGTATTAAATACCAAATCTGAAGCTTTGTGGTTTGAGAACTTGCATTACTAAGCAGTCACTGCGTATAATCGTAATGTATTAATTTTTATTTTAAATCAAGGATGAATGTGTCAGGTAGATATTCTCTACAACTGGATTGAACTAACATTGCCTTGATGTTTTGTTCCATTGACTGAACCATATAGCAGCAAATCACAGTATTATATGATCGGTACAGCACTTAGCCATTATGAACGTCTGGGTACAGTGTGTCTGAGTCATTTATCATTATGCAATTACTCGACTTCCTCATTGACAGAGGAAGGTGCAGGAAGAGAGGAAATGCTTTTATTTTGGCAATTATTTTATTTGAAGCATGTCTCAGTTGATGGAATAGGACCTTCCTTTATCACTTTATGAACACATGGCAACTGTGTGATCCTAAATGTGGTTTGCACCACGGAATCCTATCTGCTGCAAATTCTGTGCCCCTGTACAGATGTGCTTGTTGCTTTAATGTGTGGTATTCTAATCAGCTCTTTTCAGTCTCTCTTAAAAGTCCATAATGCTAATTTGTTTGATTAATTTCAAAAGAGCCCAGCCAGATTATCCCATTAAGTTAATGCTACTGATTTTTAACAGATGTTTAAAATAGAAAATGCTACTAAGGGGAATATTGTAAGAATTGCAATAGTCTTTTAGAAGCTGATTTTTAGTTACAATAGTCTAAACAATTTTAAAGCTTCATTCTATAGGTACTCTAGTAAAGAGCTATGAACTGTGGGTTTATCTAAGATGATAATAGTTTGTCTTTACATAATGTCTAGAGGCTCTCAGTTGTTTTGTAGTGTGAGCTGTTTAAGTCTTTCAGCACCTTCAAAGGAAGGCCTAAAAGGCCTAGATCACTTCCTGAAAGTGTCACTCCAATAGTGGCTGAGAACCTCTCTTTAAGAGCTCCAAGTGCAAACCTTTCAAGGGCTGCCATGTGGGAAATTGTTGGTAGCTCCTGGAGGGAAAATGTGGCAATGGTATCAGAAGAGGCAGATCACCTGGGGAAATAGTGCCCCGAATACTCCCTAAAAAGCAAAAAGTTAAAGCACTTCACATTCCGTAGCATCACAATTCTTTCTAATTGCAATGTAGGTTAAAGATTAAATCAGCCCAGAATATGTATCCATACAGGATTAGCGGTACTGTTGTTTAAAAGAGACATAAGAATTCGAGAAGGGTTGAAAGATAGTAAAATTAATAAAAAAGAAAGTAACTCACACCACACTGGTTAGGGTGATCAAGTATGGACTGACTAGGATCTAGAGGAATGTGGGAGAATTGGGTCAAACCACAGTGTTTTGAGTAATACAGCCAAAGTTGGGCAGAAAGCAATGCACTTAACTAAGCATTTTCAAAGCCATTTTTTCTTGTGCGAGGGTCTTATTTAAAATAATATGTATTTTATTGAACCATTTTTGAGTCAAATGAGTTCTGTAAAGGACAAAGGTGCCATCCTTGCATGTCTATGTGGAGGGATGCACTGTGCTTAGGTTCTGCTTTGTTATTTTTTAGAGCACGGTAAAAGAAGGCAATCTTGACGTTAAGCCAGATGCCTCAGATAACTTTAAATCAACACAGGGCCAGAAATACAACCTAGCAAAACTGTCCCTCAGGTATTTGCACTGTGAACTGTACTCCAAAGAACATTGTAGTAAAATACATGTGCACAAGCTATTTTTTGTGAAGAAGAGTGAAAGAAATATCATCCAGGTCTTTCCTACTTTTTTTTAATCCTCCTTCCCTTTTCCTTTTGAAACATCAAAATAGTGCAGAGTTTGTAGTTTTCTCTCCTATTAAACTGAAATGGTACAGTGCAGCAATTGATTAGTAAAGAATGGATTTGAAATGGAAGGAGCCTTTCTCCCAGTCTGTGTATTCATTTATAACACAGAAAGTCTATTCACTTCTTAACGTACTGGCATTTTGTGGCAGACACTGAAAAACATTCATTATATTTACTGACTCTTCTGATTGTACAAACACATGCTTTCTGTAGTTTTGTTTCTCCTTTTTTTAATGATAGGGTTATTTACATGAAAATTAGTTTGAATTCTAAGTGTCTATCTTCTCATTTCACTAAATGTAATTGATACAAATAATTGGTTGCTGTGGAAATATGATGTCATAAGAATATTATTGTGATTTCAAGTATTTAATAATAGGCAGGAGCAGATGATCTCTTTAAAAGAGTATCCTGTTTTCATTCGACTATTCTTCACAAAGCTATTACATATAATAAAAGAGAAAGAATATGCCTTGTGCGTATCATGTATCAAAATTTTGTTTGTAAAAATAATTTTATTTAAATTATTGTAATTTTCACTAGTCTATTAAACTGTTAGACCTCTCCATGAAGGATGAAAAACTCAGACCAGTTAATGAGTAATGTTGCTCATCTCTAGGCTTCTAACTTTAAAAATGTTGGGTTTAGCCTCATGCAAGAGGATTGCCTTACTCCCTTACAACAATAATCTCTTTGGCCAGTTTTAAGTTTTAGCATCTGGCTATGGGAGAGATTAAAGGAAGAAAATCAGGATATCCTTGGAGAATATTGTAGATGACTTTCTGTGTCATGTATGCTTCTGCCTGTCCCCACCTACCCATCTAAAAAAAATGAAGTCCTGTATAGCTTTTGGACTAACCAGCTAATAAATTCATCCAATAATTAGAAGCAGAGGGATTCTACATGACAGGACCTTACAGAGTTTGTCTGGTCACCTAGTGCAAAGGTAAAGAGCTATTTGTATTTCTTCTTATGTTAGGTCTTTTCCAGGACATACTGTCCAGGCACAATTAAGTTTTACTTCTTCCACAGCTTTCATAACCTTAGGCCTCATCTATATTAATGAAAAGAATGTGTAAAGATAGAGAAGCATTGTTAAACTGAATCTGTTGTTGGTTGTTTTTTTTTTTCTTTGATAGTCTCTTTGCACTGTCAGCTTGTAAGTCATGGTGTTGTGAAGGTGCATATATTGCTTTTAATTGGTAGAGCAGTTCTTATGCTTCTGTATACAGATACGGTCCACTTTATTTTAACATTCATCAAATGTTCATCCCAACAGCCTGTTGAGAATATTTTTTGTTTCTAGAGGAACAGATAGTTACCACATTAGCTGCTGCTTAATACAATTACCAGGATCTTACCCAAGAGTAGGAGGTCTGGGTGTTGCTTAGATAAGTTGCTCAGAGTTGAGGTCACCACTCCTACCTTGAATTCTGCCAAAAGTGTGATCTATACTCAAAACTCTCTAAAGCAGAGATGAAGAGCTTATAAGACACAGAAAAAAATTAAGAGTTTAATGATACAAACTTAAACTTGTGAAGACCAGGAGACATGGTGTATGAACTCTTCACTCTGTCATCCTAATTCTATCTCTATCTCCATGCTTCTCAATGATGTGAAAGGAGATTAGCAGGAGCAGACTGGTGTGAAGTTATTGTTCTCATATGATAAGCATTGTGTGTATCTCTTGAAGGACAAAACGTATCTAATTTCAGTGCTAAATTCTAGGTGGTGTTTCAGGACTAGCGCACACATGGGATTTATCAGCAGTCTGATGGCAAATATGACTGTTGTTTATGGGCCTTTGTGAGGGGTAAGTGAAGGTTATGTCTCAAAATGAATTCTAAGGGCAAAGGTGAGTCAAGCGATAGCTGTTAACAGTAACTTCATCCTTTCTCCATATCAGGAGATGGATTTTCCTTTCCACCAAACAGACAAAGAAAATGTTAGTCACATTCACTATGTATTCGAATATTTACGTGTTGATAATAAAATGATAACTCTTCCTAATGTGGAAAGATAGATCATCTTTGCCATTTGCAACAACCCAAATGTTACCGTAGACCCTAGGAGTTCCTCAGCTCTTCCTTTTTTCCTAGTAACTAATATTAGCATCTTCAACTGGAACTTATGTGGCTTTTTAGTTAAAGTAGGGCAATATCAGCATGAGATTTTTGTAATTGTCTCTAATTGAAAACCTTTATTCTTGGGACTTTCTCAAACAACCTAGAAAACAGTTCTTGTTTAGCAAAAGAATGCGAAGTTACTGCTTTTCTTTCATGGAGCTGCTCGCTAATCATCTGTGTGCATTAAATTACTGCAGCCTGTTCACTCATCAATTCTCTTCCCTTTCAAGAAAATCAGATGCGTTAAACAGAGTCCATCTAAGTAACAAAGGTCTTTTGATCTCAGAAGTTTGGCACAGTGATGTAATGATAATGTCATATGCAGTATATAATTGTACATAAAACATGTAAGACCACGTAACATATTAAATATTATTGTGTTAATATGATTAAGAGAAAACTCTAATGTGTGCAGTCCAAATTATCTATAAATTCTCACTCTGCATCAAATATTAGATTTAACCCATGGCATTCCCTTATGCTTTTTGCTGTTTTATGAATTACTTCATTTTTTTTCTATACCAGAGAAATAACATGGGGATAGGATCCTTTCTCTCTGTTCTTTTTCTGACAGTCTGCGGACAGACTGGAACTTGGTTTCTTCTAAATTAATCTTTTCATTTGCCACTGGTCTGAACAAGCAGATCTGAAAGGATGTGTTGCAGATGTTGGCCTGTATATGTAACTCTTCACATCTGGAGTTATGGATGCAGCTGTTTTCCTTAGGCTGGAGATTTTATCAGGTGCACTTCCCTCTGATACTGACATTCTCATTTCTAATTGCCTGGCTTCTTCACCTTTACTACAGTCCAACTTTTCCCCATTCCCTCCCTGAGCTCTTTGGAATTGAGCAATGAAGGAGTTGTACAGGTTAATTAATTCTTACCTGCAAGGTCCTTTCTTTTTCCTGCCAAAGGGGCAGTTATTAGTCAAAGCCCCGCTGGCTGAGTGTCAGCAAACAGAATAGAGGAACAGGGAAAGGTTGTAATGGAGTAAAGGGAAATAGAAATGATGGTTGTCCCTGTAGGCTGACTGGGACTTGGAGAAGGACCCCACTCCACACTCTTCTCTCTATGGTTTCGAGCTGGTTTAAGACAGAAAAATGTCCACCCAGATTCTTGCTATCCCATGCCTCTAGTAAGCTTGCAAAGGCATGCAGAATTGTGGGAAGTGCACACATCAGCTGTGGACAAGGAGTAGGAGATTAGATATATGTGGTGTTCTGCCCCAAAATTGGACCTGGTGTCTGCAGCATAGAAGGTATCAGAAGACATGAAGTGGCCTCTTAATCATACCTCGATGTTCCTAGCTGAAAACACCCAGTGGAGATAAATAAGCTTTGAAACAAGACCCCGGTGGCTGTGAATTGCTCCATTCATCTCAGTGTTCTCCTTCTCTGTTTGAGTTCTTCTGAGCCCGTGATACTGCCAAGTGTGTCTATTACTTAGTGTGAAATCTTTCACCTTACCTCTATTTATTTAATGCTAGCATCTTCAATAGTACCAAAGCAAAATCTGTGTCAGCCTTTGAGCTGAAGAGCTCGTTTACTCAAATAAGCCCAGTCTTAAACTAGCTTGACCCTTCACACCGTGAGAGGCAGAAAATTTAATGGTACGAGTCAAGATTTTCAGAATAATTTGAACTTGAAGACCATCTTTTATACAACTAACAATTCCCCTTAACTGGAGCAGAGTCACTAATTCTTTGTAGTTGTTTTGAGATTCACTCCTACAAAACCATGGTATGGTTTCTAGGCTTACTTAATATACCTCCCTTTCTAGTGACAGAAAGCACATCTGTGTGCTCCCAAGGTATACAGTGGTAACTATCAAGTTACTGGGGTGTGTCTCTCTTTTCTTGTTTGGGGTTTTTTTTTGTTGTTATTTTTTAACATACTGAGTCAAACCAAAATTCCTGTCTCTGATGATGTTCTGATATGCAAGTAGGCACATTTTTCCTTCCGAGGACAGTAAGGGAAAAAGTATGACAAAAGCATACCAGAGCGTGAGAGCAAGCTTATAGCAGTGCTTCCTCCAGTACAGCTTCCCAGCTCTGTCTGGGAGATGCTTTTCCAGCCATCTGCAGCTTAGGACATCCTTCCACTTCACCTCCACCATTGTTATGTCTAGCGAAAGAAATTGGGAATGCACTGAATATTGAAGCTGGGTTTTTTTGTGGGTGGGTTTTTTGGTGGTTTTTTTTTTTACCTTCGAACCTTTTCTAAAGTAAGGTACTCCAGAAGTGTGAGCTAGTCTAGAACTTGGTGATTGAAAATCTGAGTGTAAGCAGAGATATAGGGTTCTTCTCTGAGTGTTACATCTGTGAACCAAAAATGTGGTATCATCATGTAGTAATAGATTAAAATTGTAGACTGTTCAATAGTTCTGGTGGCAGTTTTTTTCTGCAGCAACTACTTTCATCATAAAACTGTGGGGGTTTTTTAGTTTAGTGTCAAACTTAAATATGTTATTTTAAAAGTTAGTGATTTGCCCCTTGCTCTGCCTGTGTCTTGCTAGGGTCACATAAAGGACAAATATCTCTATATAAAAGGGCAGAGTTGTAAATGATGAGATAGTGTCTGAAGCTGACAGCTTTCAATCATTGTAATATCTGTAAAGGAATACTGTTATTGTCTTAAGTGGTGCTGTCATGTTCACCTCCTGCTCTTGGAGAAATTTCTGTTCCTTTCAGAGCAACAGACTGACTCAAAGAGTCAGTTTTGTATTGTGAAAATAATGGACAAGATGGGTATTAATGGTGACATTTTGTATTTCTCTTCAATTTCTTCTGGGTGGTTAAAGTTGAAAAGCTCCTTATTTGAGTCCTACTCAGCTGTGCTTTCAGTACCCCACTCAATATGTAGATGAAGGGCTGCCAATTTCATGAACCCTGTTGGAGAGCAGAATATCTGCTTTTTTAACTGTACGGCATGAGGAACGTTCTGGGCTTGTAGTGATGAAATGTTATGAACATTCACGGAAATACGCTTAAGCCATCTTTACCCTAAGGTAAGAGCAGACAGTGTAGGCAATTACCTCCCTAACAGCTATCAGTCTGTATCGTCCTTGTCAGCTTTTCCTGTGGAAACTTGTTGACCCGTACCCTAACACTACATTTGCATGAGGCTCATTACTGCAGTTTTCAGAGTAAGCTACTTGGTGGCCCAAAAGGACTAAGAGTATTTACAGACCTGCTGCAGCTTCATGCTGCAGCTTACTGCGCCTCGTCTTCTTTGTGCAGACAAGCCCCCACAGACGTTTTACACTTTCTGACAATTAAGAGGAGAGAACTGGATTTTTCCGTTGGTCAATGGAGGCGAATACCTGTGCTAGATCCTACTTCTAGTCAAACCTATTTTTGATTTTTAGACTGCAGGTTCCAGTCCCCTAGAGCAGTAAAATGTTACTTTTCTTTATTTCCCTTAGGAGACCAAATCCTTCTCTGTGCCCCACCCACAGCCAAGAAGCAGTAGCATAAGTGGCATGTAAATTTGTGTGGTGGCTGGTTTGGCTTTATAGGCTTGGCTCCACTGGCTACACACATCATGTCATTAGAGTGCTTTCTGCAACCCATAGTGTCTTGAATTAATTCCAGATAATGTGTGGAATGCAAAGCCACATGTCTTATCATTAATGATACGTGTCCAATGTCCCTGAGTCCATTTCCCAGTCACCTATCATGCTATTTTTGCATGAGAGCTAGTGAAAACAGTATAGTATTTTGCTTTGCTGATTCAAGAAAATAATATGGTGTGTTACGTGCTTTTATAAATGAGGTTTTTTCATTCTGTTTTAAACTGCCATAACTACTGATCCATGGGTAGTCCTCCCCGCCCCTTCTCAAGTCCCTCTTTTTCTCCGTAAAGATCTGCAGACTCTCTCACTTTTTCACACTGCTGGCCTGAACATCTTTCCTTGGGTAAAGTAGCTATGTCATTCGAAGTACCTAATTTCAGAAAAATTAAAGATATTATTAAGGTCAGATTCATAATGCATCAAGGTATAGCTCTCTCTGGAGAAGACTGAGAGAGAAAAAGAAAATGGCACTGAAAATCAAGCTTATCAACAATATGGAATTGCTTTTTTAAAATAATACATCACTGGCTATTCCTCCATTGAAAGAAAAGACAACTTGGAGCTGGATACAGACTTAGAACTATAGGGGGGTTCTCATTTTAATGTTTCTGGACTGGTTTATTTGTCATGTTTGATGCCTATTAACAAAAGTCTTATAAATATTTGAAGTAAATAAATGTATGTAACCAAGGAAAACAAATGGAATTTGTGCATTACGCTGCTTGTATATATTGCTAAATGTTTTAAAATGAAAAATGTTAGCTAAAGTATTGGAAAAACAGTGTTGTTTCAGTTACTCGTAAGATCACTTTAAATTTTCTTTCTTTTGTAGACATTTTAAGACTCCTTTTTATAAATTGCCTTTAGCCCTTTTTATTAGCGTTGGTTATAGCTATTGGCTCTGTTAATGGATTTTATTTGTTTCTGCTTGTGTCCCAAAACCAAATTACTGTAACTAATGTACCACTGCAACTTTTCATAACTGTCTGCTGCTGAAAGCAAAAAGCAAATTCATCAAGTCAAAATATTAACACTTTTATGTCCTATTAAATATCAAGTCAAAGAAAACTGTGCTAGTGTCTACAGGATTCAGCATTAAACCTACAAGTTTAATGTACTGTAGCACGTTGAGGTTTGACACAATTCCCCCATGTGGAAATTGTCCTCACTATTACAATATCCATACTAAGCAGCAGAACTGGGATAAAGCACAACAGAAATGATCCCCATTTGGAACATACATTACTCTTCCAGCAGGTTGAGAAGTGTAGTAACCAGTGTTTAAAATAATCTGGGTTGTACCGAGAAAACTTCAGGGCCGGCTGGCTGGGTACAGACAGGATGCCATTTCTTCATGTTTAACAAGCTGTCTTTTGTATTTTTTGTTAGTGATACATTTTGGCTTTCCACACAAATATACTTACGGAAGTATTAGGGAAATAATGGATGGACATACCATCAGCTTTGAGTGTATATGCAGGTGTTACAGTAATTGATGAGGAAAGAAAATGGCTTTGCAATCTCTCACACCAGCTCATGCAGCAATGGAATTATGTGGCATTGTACACAAGAGCATTGTGCAAATTAAAGTAAACACAGCAAATGTTTGATTTTTTTTTTTTTTTTTTTTTTTCCTCCAGCCAAATTCAATATGTTCCATACCTGGTTTGGTTTGGTTTTCCTCAGTGACTGTATTTCTCCAGCTCTGGTTATGCTGGGCAATAGCACTCAGAATAATTAGCCCAAAGTCATCTATGACAAGCTAAAAAACCTATTTCTTGTACCTTGTTTTCTAAATCACTGAGAGGTTATATTGTTGTAGGCTCTACAGTATAAAACCTTGGTTGCCACTAGTTTCCCATTAATTTTTAACAAATGTTTTTAGAAACAGATTCTTACATATCACTGCAGTATAGACGCAACACAGTAGAAGCCAGAAGGTTGGCACTTACCATAACATGCAAACAAGGGAGAAATTGCTGCAGGTTGGAAGACAGTAAGAAGTAAACAGAGTCCATGAATAACCAAGGATGATATTGCATATGCATGAAAGCTCTTATGGATACTTCAAGCAAACTTGCCCAGATACTTTTGAATACAAACAATTGTTTAGCTTTTAATTTTTCTTGAATTTTATCTTTCATTTTACATCCTGACATTTCAGAGCATGGCAAGTAAGTTTTCAGACAATGGCTCCTTTTTGGAGGCCCGTTTGCTTTACTGGAAATACATTAAAAATAGCAAACCCTCAATTTGGTGGAAAACAGGAAAGGTGACATAAAAAGTAGTTTAAAGTTTGAACTGAATTTCTTAAAAGAGAAAATAACAAGAGTGCTTAATAATCTAGACTAAAGTTGGGCCTTTGCTCTATGTTTCTCAGAACATTTTATGTGAATAGTTTTGCATTATATTTTGTAATTTAAACTTTAATTTTAAGCTTATGCATATGTCTTTATTTTTCAATTCTTTCTTTTGTTTGCTAGTCTTCATAGATATCTGTGTATGTGCGTGCATTTTCTTTGTATGTCAGAATTTAGAGATGCTCTATTAGCAGTAGTGACAAAATATCCCCTATAGATTGGTTGGCTGTGCTACGGTTCAGGAGCATCACTATCATAAAGCTGATTTTTCTCCAGTTTGGATGTTGGTAGAATAGACTGCTTACCATGAGATTATCCCAAGCCTGGTAAAATGTATTTCACACTTACTACTTTTGTAAGACTCAACTCTTGCTAGGCACACTAAAATTAATACAGAAAGTCACAAGCAAACTCAAGGGGAAATGAAGAATTAGGGTTAATGCTCTCTATTTATAAAGCCAAAGAAGCATTCCTATGAAGCCGGATCTTGCTAGTAATTTGTTATCCCTTTCATACAGTTTTCTTGGCCTGGCAGAACAAGGTGACCAATAGCTGCTAAAAATATAATTTTGTTAAGATCTCCAGAGGGCTATTTTTTAAACATGCCCTTTCACAAACAGAGCTGTCTAAATGAGAGATACAAAAAATACATTTTGGGTGCTTTATTTCATTGGTTAAAGAGCAACATATTTACATTTTCTTCCCTTCTGTATCTGTAACATCATTTAGTTCACAGTGACCTATTTAACTCAATATTTATTGAAATCCTCTGTGTTTACATTGACTGTGCTTATATCTTATCAAAATCTTCGGTGTAAGAACAGCCTAGCCTCCAAATACCTTGTTAAAATATCTACACTACAGTTTTGCAGCACTTTAAATACTTTTAAATCCAACAGAATAGCACATAACAAGGCAGTGTGTTTTATCACCTTATAGCCAATTAAAAATACTTGCTATTGTTTGAAGTGCAAACCATTCCTATTTCTGTCACACTGGGCAACACGATTTCCAATCAGCAAGGTATATTCAAGTTCTATTTTTCTCCTTATAATACTGTAGTACAAAAAACCTTTATATAATCAATTGCATCATTTTAACAGTGCTTATCAGAGCAATCCATGTGTAGAAGGGGATCTCCCTCCCCTCTCCAGTTTGAAAGCTCAAGTATTGACAATGAGAGGGATGGGTAACTGCTCTACTTTATTCCTCATATCATGGAAAGTGAAAATTACTTCATTGCACCAATAGGTTCAAATACCCCAATTTTTAGCCTGGGGAGTGTCTTCCATTCTGAGCCTTGTCTTAGTCAGTGGTTCTTAAACTGTAAACAGGCAAGCTGTGGCCCAGCGGGACAATGGTCCTCAGGTGGTCCATCAAACTGTATCACCTACTTTCAATTTTCACATTAATGTTGCAGTTTTAAATTAAAAGAATCCTGATAGTCAAAAAGAAATTTGGAAGTGAGATTAGTCTGTGATCCAGGAAGTTTGGGAAGGACTGATTTTTAAATCATTAAAATACAGAGGGTGGCTATTGAACACTTCCATAGCAGCATGTTCTTCCATGGGATGAAGTATGTTTTCAGCTCTAAGAATAAAGGCAAACCATCAGGTTTATCCTGATAAATTTCTTTCTCTAGTTAGTTTTTTGGGGGGGGGGGGGGTCAGTAAATGGTTTTGTATTTTGCTTTTGGGTTTGATTTCAAAAGTCCAGCAGATTTTTGTAAACAAAACATGCTTTTCATTTAAGTTCCCTATCTGCTTCACTGGTCTGTTCAATATCAGTTGTTTAAAGTATGAATATCCAAGTAGATTTTAGGAACAGAAGATGGGGAAAGGGGGAAAGTGTTCACTGTTGACTTGGCAACTTTAAGTCTGTCCTAAGGATTAATGGGGCCTTTAAGCAAATAGTATCATCCCTGTCTTCCTGAAGTTTGTAATGATGGGTCATGCAGTACTTTTAGAAATGCCAGTTGAATGTTTCCATTGCTTCTCAGAGGCATGTTTCATGGACTTCCAGTATCTTTTTGCCCTTTTACATAGCTGAGTCACAACAGTTTCACTTCCAGGGAGTCCTCTGTCCCCATCAGCTTCTGAGTCAAAATGGTGTTTGAACCGTAGCCACATAGATGAGTATTATGATTTCATAGATTTGTAGATTTTAAGTTTAGGGTGCATAATTAAGTAATTTAGTTTGATATCCTGCATGTCACAGAGCATCGTATTTTGCACGTTTGCATGTGTATTGCTCCTGAAACCCTGTAATCTGGCAAAGCATAACTATTTGGCAAAAGCACAACTTTCAGTAATGCGCAGGACTTGTACTGGAAAGTCACAAAAGAACTGCCAATTTTCTTGCTAGTTAGTTCTAGGAGGTTAATCAGCCACCTTCTTACAAAAGAAATTGTGTTTCGTTTCATCATTGTTTCATCAAATGTTTCATCATCATTTGGACCTGCCTGGTCTTAGCTTCTACCAATAGTTCTCATTAAGTATTTCTCCACTAGATTATAGTATTATGTACTATCCAGGGTTGGTGGGGTTTTTTTCCTGATGAAGATACTTAGCCTTTGTAATCAAGTCGGTTCTCAATCTTCTTTTTCAGTAAGTGTAACAGTTAAGCTCTTCAATCCATCACTGTAAGATATTTTCTTCAGCCCTCAATCATTCTTGTGGATCTTTTCTCCACCCTCTTCAGCTTCTCAACATGCCTTTAAGACTAGGGACACTACGTATACGTGGATTTTCAGTGTTTGTTTCATAGCTGCTGTATACAAAGCTGAAATCACTGCTCTTTCCAGGATCACTACCCTCATCCCTATGAATTTAAATACCCCAAAAAGTGCATTTTACTACACCTAAGAGCTCATATTCACATGCTTTTCCGTACCATATGGCTTTGGACACAGATGCCCTTCCATTGCTGGAAAAGCAAAAGAACAGTCTTCTGAGATATTTGTTATTAGATCACCCACAGAAATTATTATGATTTACTGAGGACCTCCACAAGCACTTCACAGAGGACCCATACAACTATAGTTTTTAGCACAGTCTGGTTTTTTCCACCCATATTCAGACCAATGGCATAAGAGAATAATGATCAAAACTCTTGCATAGAAAAGAAGGGATCTTCAGGGGTTTAATGGTAGTGCCAGGAGAATGTCAGGCTGGATCTGGCATAAGTTTTGTATTGGACAAGAGGGATACTCACAGTTCTAGATCCAAGCCAGTTACCAAGCTCTTAATTGTATTAACTTGTAAACCCACCAGGATTAGGTAGCTATTAATATTTAGTAACAACTGAGACCATCTTCTCAAAATCCAATTGTTTTCCACTGGACTGGCAGTACAAACAAATTTTCATGTTTTGTTACTCTAACTACTGTTACATACTTCAGCAAGCATGCTGCCTCTAATGCTCTGAGCTGTCCCTAAAACTCCTAAAAAGTCCTTGTTTCTTCCACTTCATACTATCTTTTCCTGTCTAAAGATACATCTAAGATGTGTTTTCATAAAACCCTTCTTAGAAGTGTCTTTTATTTACCAAAAAACTCATAGTTAAGCCACTGGGACAACGTATCTAGAGTTGACTCAATTAAATGTTTATAGGATTAAGCCAGAGATTAGATACACCATGGCACAGCACAGGGTAAATTACGTTGTCATCACTTTATAAGCATTTACAAAGTCTTATGAATTTACTCTGTTTTACAGTTACCCTATTCCATCTCTGACTGAGGAAGGTTAATAACTAAAAATGATAAACTAATAAACATGATATAAAATAACATCAAAAAAGGGTGTGGAAGTTGAGGAGCACAGCAGTCCTTGCAGTTGGGATGATTTTCAAAACCAAGTGAAGAGGGAGTGAGATGTCTACAGAAGTCGACAGGGAAGTAGGTGATAGGATAAAAATCCTAGTGCTAATGAATTTCATAGCTCTGTGAGCATGTTGGGAAATATTCTTTCCTACATGAGAGTGTATGTTGGGAAGAGAAGAAATGAGGAACGTATTCCTAATCCAGACAAAAATTAGCTATGTCAATCGGATTTCAAGATCACATTAAAGAAAGTACCTAACTAAATGCTTTTGCCAATTCTTGTATGTGTTTCTGTCCTTGTGATCCTTTTGGCTTCAGAAGGATTTGGACACCTCTTTAAAATTCAGAAAATTTTCAGAACAAGTTCTTTGCAGAAAAAAAAAAAAAAGATTATTTCTTGGATGAGGGCCATAGCACTTTGTATGTTGGCATTCTTCCTGGAATTATCACAGCCTTTCCTGAAGATTATTTTAATTTTTTTTGCACTATTTATTACTGAGAAATTGATTCCTCGATATCTCAGCTCAAACACAAGTGGAATGAAATTTCCATCCTTTCATTTTTCTATGTTCATGAGACTTGTATCGTACAAGTTATTTCCTTGCACATATATAACAGTTCCTCACCAGAGAACCCAAAATAACAGCTAGGAAATCAGAGTGCATTTTGCATGGGTTCATTAAAAACTGTTAATATTCGATAGTGATTATCAGGATAGCAGTTCTTATCCAGGATGTGCCTTTTCATCAGTCAAGAGGACTGGCTTGATGAAAGAGGCTCTAAAATTCCTTGTTACTGCTGAAGGAGCAGATCCGTTCGGCACTGGGATAAACCCTCTCCCTAGGCAGGTCATAAGAAATCGTGGGATCCTACAGAGGGGTGCCAGATCCAAGCAGCAATCTCTTCTGTTGCACATCCCACTTGATTGTGAGTGGCACTTTCCCTTTTGTCCTTCTATCCTAACACTTTCCTGCACAGGCTTTTACTCTGCTCTCGTTTCTTGCTGACACAGCCAGTCTAGCTCATTCATTGTTTCAGCACTTTCCATCGTCAGTCACAGTTGTGTAGAGTGAGTATAAATGCCGCCTAATCAGAATGCAACTACTACCGTCATCAAAATGATTACACAGGTTGCAGGGCAATGAATATTCAGCACTTCTGCCTCTGTTATTGAAACAGGAACTTCTCTTAGTCCGTAGTCCTATCGACATTACCTTCATCTGGACAATAAACACCCCTTGCTCCAGGAGGAAAGGGGGAGAAAAAGAGAGAGAGCAAGTGAGCATACCGAATCAAAGTGGTTTTTTTTCTTTATTCTAATATCTGTATTTTATAATTTAGGTTGAGGGCAATATTGGGCTCTTTCTTGCATTACAATCATTCCTCCGAAACTAAATTTTTAAATATCTTTAATTACACTTAGTGAAGGTAAGACATGAATACTGGTTTAATCTTCTAGATGGTCTTGCGGATTAAAATTAGATTTATGTATTTGCATAATAAAAGTAATGTTGTGAAAGAAAGCAGTTTGAGTATGTGAGAGATAATTGCATTTCTATGACTTGCCTTGGGGCAACCCTTATTGGATTGAGCTCAGCACCAGCCATTATACCACTGGAGCATTTTGCATTTTTATGTAGCAGCGCAACAGAATTTAAATTTTATGCACAATTAGTCTTGTATTGATGTATAGTTTGTAGGTAGGCTTAGGCTATAAAACTGAGTGTAAGTCTCTTAATGCAGCTTTTCGTTTGGTGGAAAGGAAGGGAGCGGAAAAAAAAATTGAGTTCGTGAAGACAGTGATATTTCTAGGAGTCTAGCAACATTAATACATTTCTACTGGTTTCCATCCGGTAGCCTGAATTACCAGTCTTCTACAGTGCCTCCCCTGGTACAGTATTTCATACACAAGAATTTCAACATGAGTATTGACAAATCCTGTGACAGCTTTAATGACATCTCTTAAATTTGCATTTTTTCCCTACCATTTGCCTTTACACACTACAATATTTGAAAAAAGAGCTGACGCTGAGGTATTTACGAGTTGAGTGCGTCAAATAGAATGCTGTTGCTGCACACCGTATTCTAAGAAGCAAACAGTATTTAGTAATTTGCTCAAATATGGACTGCAATATTAGTAGTATTAATTTAGGAAATGGTTATTAACAGTTTTCCACTCAACAAAGCAGAACACACAACTCAAAGGCAGAAATGGAAGGCTTTCTTTGCAGCAGTGACATCTCGGAGTATTTTGCAGTATTCCTTCACAGCTGACATGACAATAGAATGACCTGATTAAGCATGACAATATTTTACACAGTATTCAGATTTAAAAGCAAATGTTCAGTTTCTTTGTTCATTCTGATGGGCTTTAGGTAAATCACATACCCACTAAGAAGGCAAGATATCCTTACAGCAGCACAAGAATTTATAACACTCTTAGCCTCTCAAATACATCTTTCATTCTGTGCAGGAGTGGGGCAGAGACAGAATGCTAATGTATCTCTTAAGTCTCATGGTTTGTTCTTTTAAATTTTTCCTCATGACTCCACAAGGCTTGTCTTTGTCAACTGCCATCCTGACGTGACATCCACCAAATCACTGGAGGTTTCTAATGATGTGCCAAAAAATGGCAGGCAGGCAAAAGTTTCCTGCACATGCCTAGTCTAGTGCCTTTTATGCTTTCTAAATAGTACTATTGAACCTAGTGTTGTTATTGTTCGGGACTTACCGTCTCCATACTGCACGCCCCTATCTCTGGTAACTCTTTGTTGTCTTGAGATACTAAGTCTTTTCACTGCTTCTTGCTGATCACTTCTTCCCCAAACATTCTTTCAGTGGTTTTTTTCAAATGCACTGGATCTGGAATGAAGAATACTCTGTGATTAGATTTTAAATGCATATGAAAATGCCTTTTGAGATGCAGGAGTGAGAATTTTGTAGGAGGAAATTTGGATCCCCTAGCAGGGGAGAGTCATCTTTTCATTCTAGATTTAGGGGGGGTTGCATTGCTTAAGTTAAACCAGACCTCTGTCACTCTCCTGCTCTCCTGCCGCATTCCTTCATCCACAATGGCTTTTACAGAGACCCTTCACTTAAGGCCTTAACTTTTACCTCTCCTGTGACCCCCTTAGTTTAAGGGTGTACTTAGATGGCGTGATGTGTTCAGTAGCAAAAACATCTTACGAAATTCACATATGCTCCCTTCCCTTCATGTCAGCCCCTTCTTACCCCTGCACTTTTTTTTATTACCTCTTCAGTTGTGTTGATACAATTCTTTCTGACCCCAGGAACTAAACCAAATCACTATTTTATTTAAAAAGCAATGCAAGAAAGCATGTGATCTGGATCTTCCAGTCTTCAGGTTTACAAGCAGTCAGATTGACATGGCTGAGGGGATAATGGACCAGAGAAACTAGTTCCTCTATCCTTGCTACTGCCATTTCTTTATGTAGTGAGTCCTCGGAGAAGTATAGGGCTACGCATTGTACACATCAGTTGTATTTTACTCATCAGGACTGTCCATTTTCTGTGATACATCTGTACAACGTGGTGATTCTATTAACTTTTGTAGTTGTCCCTGCAATTTTACATAATTCAGGATAATGGTTTGAAATATTTGATAGCCCTTCACTGAAAAGCCAGTTGGAGAGCACTTGTCTGGCCTGCTCATGTGAGTTTTCTGGATAGAAGAAGAATGCTTACAGCTTGAGGTGCCACCTTGAGAGATCTTGTCAATTTATAAAGAAAGCCCTGTTTTATCTGGGCCCAGCAGAAGATAATGCATTTTTTCACAGTGCCTAACACCTTTTGGGGAGCACTCATCCCAAAATATTCCCCTCTAGGCTTTTCTCAAAGCTCTACTTCCTTTAGACTTCTTTTGCTGCCTGTCTCTCGCATCCCACTTCCATGTACCGATTTTTTGACAGCAGTGCCAGTTTCAGGTAGGCCTGAACTATCTGCTTCTGGATCCCTGTTGCCAACTCCTTGCCATCCCCATAAGTGGGCTAATGCAGTTTTGGGGGGGCTGGATTGAGATGTAAAGCAGAGGAATTACCTGGCTGAACACAACAGGGTTGTGGTGAGAAGTTCGCGGTGTTGTTTTTAATGTGGACAGTTCCCTTATATAATTCACGACATAGTCTCACAACAATTGCACTAGCAAGGCCTTGCTTGGGACAACAAAAGACTTTAGCCAGATGTTCAGGGATGGAGCTCCTTAAGTCAGTTTTACTGATGAAAAGATGTTCTGCGGGATATTTTTTTCACTCCATTCTACACCCAGCCCTTCACAGAATAGTAACAAGGAAAACTCTTCCACTGACACGTACTGCTGTAGTTGCCTTTGCTTTGTGTGCTCGCCTGTGCTTTTGTTTGGGTGGGAGACTGGTACTGGGTCAGCCGCTCCTTCAGAAATCAGCACAATTGTTCCTCAAATGTCTCTCTCTCTCAAAAAAAAAGTAGGTATTTCTACAATGTTTTTCCTTCATTGTGATGATAACATAAAGGGGAGAAAGGGAGGGAAAATGTCTCTCAGATCTCTTTTACACTATTATGGATATGATGGAACCTAATTTGTTCTCCAAATTTTGGATTGTATTTAAAAACCTGTATTTTAGAAAAATGCCCAGAAGGAAGGGAATTTAATTTCATTTTATTGTGTATTTTGACAAGATAATGATGAATGTAATGGCACCCATTATTAATTAGATCCTCCAAACCCTAACTGCATTATAAATTCATTATTAATTATTGTCTCCATTAAACTGAAATTTTCCAATAGCCAATTTGAGGAATCTAAGTTTTCAAGTGCTATGGATGGTAAAAGAAAACATAAATTATTTGAAATGGCCATTGCAATACTTCATTGTTTGTGTTGATGTCATTGTTGGGCGTGAAAACAGTGCAGGTGTGGCGTGCTATGCCAAGGAAGCTGGCTTCAGTTGTACACACTATTCACTTTAATAACAGGTAATTCTGGTTTTGGCATAGTAGCAAAACTGCTTTAATTTTCTAATCTGAAATCTCTGAGGTTTATGGGGTGGATTACAGTATTATCCAGTATTGTACAAAAAAGAAATTTAATGTATATAATATCATGACTGCATGCCCTGTCTACAGGGTGCTGTAGGGGAAGAGGGAGAGCAACTACTGGGGAAATGGGCAACATCTTCAAAGACTCATTTCTGGGTTTTAATCTCATGGGTTAACATATGGGGATTAAAGCAGGGAATTATTGTTTTTCTGTGGGTAGATGAAAAAGAATTCAAGGTCATGCTACATGATAACTTTCCCTCTAAAAATAGCTTAAAAATGAGTCAAGTACCATTTTGAAATAATTGTCAAAATTTGGGAAATATACTGACATTTGGAACTATTTTGGTAGCATTCCAACATTTGATTAGGGAGCTTTGGAATGACAAATGAATGTTCTATAAAAACATCAGCTGAAATATGTGGGTAGTTTTACTGAAGTGAAAGGATTTTTCACATGTGGGCATCTTTATTAATACTTGGAAAAAAACTAAGGTAGTGGGAATTTTTAGCTAATTGGTAAACATAGTTTTCTCTGTGGGATTCTAAGCATAATATTTCTATTTTGAGTATCTTAGGGTTTCAGATTTTTTAAATGTTAGTGTTATAATAATGGCAATGTATTTAACTTTTAATGCTAATTACACAGTTACACATCCAATGACATTTCTAAGCTATCACAATGCTATAGTTATTACAGAACCAGTTAAGGTATGAATTTATGAAACTTGCTCCTATGACAGAGCCAAATCTGTTGCTTTTCTGCTGCAGGCTAAGCTTACTCTTCTGGAATTATATTTATTCTTATTTGTTGTTTTTAGAAGTTCACCCATTCCATGTTTGTGAATTGTCTGAAAACTACTAAGCCTCTTTGTTTTTTGAATTTTTGGACTACTACTTTAAACAACTTAATTCTTTGTATGGCTTATAAGCAGTATCATGGAAGTATTTATTACTCCAAGTTTTAAATGTTTTGATTGCTTGCATGATATATTTTTTACCCAATTATAGAACTATAATTTTACAAAGGAATTTTGAATGCACTTGCTTACACTTAGAATTTAAAAATACATTTTTTCCACTGTATGTCAAAAATATTTATTTTAAAAGGAGTGGTTTTGCAAGATTCTTTACCAGTAAGTGCACTTTCCATAAGACTTGTGAAATATTAATAAACATTTTTTTACCAAATTTTGTGTTCCAAGAGAGGAATTAAGTTAAAGTAGAGTTCATAGTAAGATCGTTATCATCATTTCATAGTATCCTCAATTATGGAGATGTCATGTCTTCTTCCAAAATCAAGCATTGTAAACCAGAAAAATTCAGCAGTAAAATTATGTTTAAACCAAAGCATGAGAAACACAGCTAAGGCATCTAGAAGCAACCTTTACACAGTTACTTAGTGTCATAGTGCAGTAGCCATTCCATTCAAAATTTTCAAATAATTCTTGAAAACGTGCAGCTCTGGCTATGTCTTAACTAATTACGTTACAAATTCCAGCCCACCCTCACAAAATGTAAAAAAAACCCCAAAAAACCCCAAAAAACCCCACAAACAAACCAAAAAAAACCCAAAGCAACAAGGTTGAGTAAGAGTGAAGATTTTAATAGCAGTATAGGTCATGGAAAGATTGTGTCACTGTGAAAGCATGGATGTAGAACAGAAGTTTTTAAAATACAGAAGTATTACACTCAAAAAGTCATATCTCTGAGAAGCTAGTTTAAAACATTATTTTTAAAATAGACATTTGAAAGAGGTTCATATGCAGCCCCTTGACCTCTTGCTTTTCAGAAAAGGTATATGGGTACACCTGCTGGGAAAATGAATCTCTCTCATACAATGTTACTTGTTCTATTTGGAAAGTGCCAGATCTGCTGCTTTGCTTACAAATATATCAGCACAAGTACCCACATACTTAGTTAACATTAAATAGTTCTGCAGTACCCTTGGCTAGCAGTACCTTGCTGCTTTCCAGTTTTGTGTGTTATGCTCATTTCCTTTGCTTTAATTCCTTACGTTATCATTTGTCCATTTGAATCTTCTCTTCTTTTTAGAAAGGGAATGATAGCTGAATCCCTTGAGTGTATCTAATGATTATCTGTGCAGTCAAGGGAGAGTTACGGAGCTTTGTGCTGGAGCTTCCACAGCCCTCCATTGCACAGGTACTGGAATACTAGATGAAGTATACAAACTTACTCTGATTTTATACTGATAATTATGTGTGGTTTATACATTTAAACATTCTGGAACAGAGGAGAAAGCTCCAAAATAAAAAAAAAAAAAAAAAAAAAGTTTAACTTTAGGCTATTTTAGGAATTTAGCAGTCATTTAAACTGCTTCTGAAACTTGATACTGCTGTATATTTGCTATCTGGTGGAAATGAAGCCTTTATTAAATCTAAACTTGTAAATTTCTTCTCTAGAATAAAAACTTTTCACTATAGACAACTTAATGTTAACAATTTGTAAGGGAAGATAATAACTCCTAGCTGAATTTAAATAATGCTTTCCAAAGTAGAGCTATAAATCTGCTACAGTTAAGGTTCATAAGGTCTCAAGGGAAAGGGAACTTACGGCCACTGAAATGAATAATCTGTAAACTGCCAGTAATTCACACTGTTATTAAGACTAGTAATTTCTTTGATAGGAGCCTTTGAGTTAGAACATTAAAACAATTGAATGATAAGCTAATACTGCAGCTCGTACACATGGAGTTCCATTACATCAAATGATTTGTGTTACTTCTCTTTCCTGCAGCTCTAGCAATTATTGTAAATCTCAAGTAGTATTTTAATCCTCAGGACATACTGTAAATCAAAACCTAGATTTCAGAAATTGTCAACCCAGAAAGTGAGGTTGTACAGAATCTCACTAATAGGAATTGACAGATAGCAAATTGTATTTCCACTCTTAGCTTGGACTGAAATTTTCTTGGAAAGGAATTTAACTTTTACCATAAGCACTACATCTGTATTGGCTTTTCAAAACCACTTCACTCTGGCTTAACTCTGCTTCCATTTTAGGACAATGAGAAGTCTAACTTTGCTTTTGCTGAATTAAATAATAAGTTAATACTAATTATAACTGAGAGAATAAGTGCCCTTTTTCTAGTCCAGGTCTGTTCTTGTGTTGTGACACTGGAGATCAATAAAGGAGTAGAACATTCAGGACCTTTTCATATGTGCAACGTATGACAGAAGCAGGAGGCTTTTTCCACGGACTTGGTATCTAGAGCAGTGAATTAAAAGTGAAAAGGAAGGTACCCGGGCACATGAAGGCTGCCTGGCACAAAAGCAGCCTATATCTATGCCAGGGTGTTCTTCGAGCTCCCAAACGAGGGCATCTGCATGCAGAAAGCCTTTGGGAAATGGCCTCTGAAATGTTATTGCTCTGAA
This sequence comes from Aviceda cuculoides, assembly GCA_035590195.1. Lineage (NCBI taxonomy): Eukaryota > Metazoa > Chordata > Aves > Accipitriformes > Accipitridae > Aviceda > Aviceda cuculoides. The sequence goes on along the minus strand of JAVJGG010000082.1, from coordinate 36,687,189 downwards.
ACCATTCTCAGGTATTTTGGGGGACAGTGCAAGGGCCAGAAGTACACCAGGGACCATTCTGACAGTTTAACTATATAAATTATCACCATATTTATCTAAGAGTACATAAGTAGCCAACGTGTCACCTAGTTTGCTGTAAGAGGACCTGAGCCCATTGCATAGCTGATAAGCAGTTTCTATTTCGTGATCTCCTAGAATGTGTCCTAAATATACCCATTCATTTCCAGGGGTTTTCTTTGGGGTTTTTTGGCCCAGCAAAATTACCTATATTAGTAGTCCCAATAATACTGATTTAGCATCAACAGATTGTTAGACCTGCTAAAGCTCCCTTGGGTAGACTTGTCCTCGGGCAGATTAGTCCTTTGTTAAGGCATAATTTCTGAGAAAAGCAAGGAAATTTTTGTGACCAGATTCTCACTCTCCCCATATTCAAGCCTGAGTTCTGGCTGGTTTGAAAATGGTTAGCAAACATTGCAAAGAGCATTCAGGCAGTTTCAAGACCAAATGAAAAAGATTCTCCGTCTGCTCACAATGCTGTCTCTCTTCCATAGAGACTGATTCATCCCGGTTTAGATGGCCTGCTGTCTTCGAAGGGCTGAATGTGCCCAACTGCTTTTCAGGTGTGCACCTCCCAGCTGTATCAGTTCCGTGCAGCCCTGCTGTGCGCTCCAATGAATTATCATAACCAGCAGCAGGTAATCCTCACAGGATTACAATTCCCATTTCCTCCATTTCTGATCTTTCCGGATCTCATAGGTTGTTGTTCTTTTGGGCATTTGGCATCATGTTGTTTACTCCATTCTAATGGTTATGCTGTCATCGCTTAGGGCAAGGACAATACAGATTTCATGGTGAGCCCAGCAGATATTTGCTTCTGAAACAATAAAGTCACTCCTAAGTCCCAGCCAGAATTTGTCCCTAAAATTATTTCCAACCACCATTTAATCGCTCTGTTAGACTTGGACTCTTCTGGAGACTTCCCCTGATCTGGAACAGGCTGAAAATCTGATCACATCTGATCAGAAGAAATTGGCTTTCAATCTTACAACATCCTCTATTTTCTTGTAAATTCAGAAGGGTGAAGGATAGAAACTGAATATTTCTGAGCCAGTGTCTAGCTGAAAAGACAGTTCCAATAACAGCTTTAAAACATTTTAGATATTTCACACTTGGCTATACCCTGAACTTTTCCACATATGGGTTTGGAGGGGCTTGGGGAGCATTTTCAGCCATGTGTTAAAACACTGAAAATAGTTTAGGTTCAGGGGAGAGGTTTTCAGTCCCGTGTCTTTCTGCTTATGTAGTTATCGATGCACATAAAATTGTTTCAGCGTTCTCCATAGATATGCTCTTTACTAAGATGATAAAACAGTATTGAAATAAATTATACTTTCCTTCAGATGTTTCTTGCTTAAGAACTAATCTTCTAGGTGTTGTTGACAAGGGAACAAAAGAAAGGCAAACTTTCAAAATTATTTTAACTTCCTTGCTCAAAACTTTGCAAAAACACAGCATCGCTGTAGAAATTTTAAGCTTTCTCTGAGGATTGTGACAGGATTCTGCCATATTCAGTCAATAATCTTGCCTCATCACTTCCAAGGCCTTCATGCCCAACTCAGCAAGGCCTTGATGTCACAAAGTCTTTTGAATTTTACCTAAAGGGAACTAAAGCCCTTTCACACTCCAGTCCTGCTTTTTGTTTCATTTGACATTACTCAATAGGTTTTGCTGTGTCTAAATTAGAACAGTGTCTAATAGCTGTCTGATTGCATTCATCATTGCTACAGCTTGACAGGTCTGCAGCACGAAGGTCATATCAAATCCCAGTTCACATAAGGCAAAGTTCTGATTTATTTCCATCCAGAACACTTGCAAGGCAACCACAGCCCCCTGGACTTTTTTGCACACATATGCTGTGGATTATCTGTTAGAATCAGACTTCTGGATGTAAGGGTTAGGGTTTACTTAGTCGAAGTCTTAGGGTACTCACCCTGCTATATATTGATAGTTTTATTTATTACTTCTTTGGGGAATGAATCTTCAATTTTCTTTTTGCTGTATGTGTTTTATACCACGCATTTATTTTAAACCATTATAAGTTTATCATTCCTGGTTGACCTCTAGGTCAGCGATATGCCCATCCAAAAATATTTACTTTTGGAAGATAAGTCTATTAGTGTATTGTCTTATAGTGATACATATAATTCCATTAAAAAGTGATATGTGATACACCTGAAAGGCAATTTAGACCTACAAAGAAATGTTTGCACATCCTCTTCTCCAGAGACTGAAGAAGTGGTTTTCTCAGTGATGGGTAAACTTGTATGCTTTGTATAGATAACAGATGGCTAAATACTATGTGGCTCACATTTGTAGTTGGTAATGTCTGTTTAGCTTTTTCTACAACAGCAGTGGTTTTATCTTTTAAAAAGTTGACATGCTGTCATGGAGCACATCCAGGCCCTCATCAAACTGCAGAATTGAGGTGACATCAAGTAGTCAGCTGAGATTTCCCTTCCTGACTGGTGGCACAGAGCTATGGAACTGCCACTAGAGACTCTAGAGAGGGATGAGTAGAAAAGGGGTGTCTGTTTAAGGCATGCTTAGCAGTTTCTCAGTGCCAAAACATCTTTAAAATACTGCAGTTGGCAAAAATTAAAATACTCCTCAGGCTGCTATGAATCATGCCTTAAGCTGAATAAACCTGTTTAGCTCTACAAGTTAGGGATGGAAGGAGCAAGGACTGTACCTCTTAATACCTCTTCCATGCTATGTCTCTCTTCATTCAGTTCCTCCTGAGTTCTTATACACTGTGTATAGATGCATAAATGTTAAGATATGTCACTGTTGGAAAAATTGCATGTGAAATACGGAGAAATGAAAAACACTGAACGCAGACCCTGCAGCTCTCACTGTCAGTTGGATTTCACAGAGGATCTTGAGTGATAGGTCAGCCCAAAATTCTTCTTAGGGGCAAGGATCTTGTCAACATTGAGTGTACTGCCAATCCAGCTATTTAAGTTTGTTATTATTTCTTATAAGTTAAGGACTTGAAGACATTTTTTTCCGATTTTACTAAGTCAAACCTGTTCTCCCTGTGTTCTCAAGGGAAACTGCAAGAAGTTGTGAGTTTGCTTCACCCACTACTTTTGAATATCCTGAGATGAAGTTTGGGCAGTTGTGTTTGTGGAACACTGTTGCATGTTTGCAAAAACTAATTATCTTCCTGTCAACACTACCTATACTTACCTATAGATCATATCTGTCTTTATCTGATCTTTGACACTTCTCCAAAAGGACTAATGGGAACAGCCCACGAACTGCCATCTCTTCACGTCTGCTCACAGAGCTTCCAGCCCCTTTTGATCTTCCCAAGATCATTTTGCTTGTATATACGTGAGTATAGCTCACGTCCACACAGGTTAACATGGACAAGGATAGAGTAATTTGTGTGTGCTCTAGCAACTTTTCAGTGGCTTCATTCTTCTGAGAAGCAACGCTAGTGTGTCTAGCATATTTGGCAGGTGGCTCCTTTCATCACTCTTATGCTTGTCACCAGTTCTTGGTCAAGTATTTGTTTGTTAGTAGTTGCTTCCTCCTATCTGTTCCTGCTAGGGAGTATAACACTCTACTTGCAAAGTGACCAGCCATATCCTTCCCCGCAGAGGGGCCATTTTCTCCTGGGAGATGCGCAGTCAGCTCTTCTGTCTTTGGATGTCCCCCACATGCTGTATGAATGTTACCATCCCGGTGAGGTCTCTCTGATTACAGATGTGTCTCAGCACAGCCCCCTTGTTCTGCACCTCTCCTTGTATCAGTCAGACGCTGTCAGCTGTGAGCTCCGTCAGTGCAACCCATCCTTTTCCTGGCCACCTTTGCCAGGAAAATATAGGCCACGGTGCTGCAAATGTAGTCCAGTGCCTGGGTTGAGGCATCATGGTCAGTGTGCTAATGGGTCTGGCTCTGAGAGCTTGCAGGTTAAAGAAAGTCTGACATGAAAAATAGCTCTGCTAGTGCTGAGTGTCTTCAGTGTTCTGTATTTTTTTTCTGTATGCTGCAATCCCCGTCTCCTCTTCCTGTACAGCCAACTTCAAATTTCCTAGTGAAACTATCCCCGTTTGCTCTTCTCTGTTCACTAGCTACAGATGATTATTTAGGCTGCTGGTTTTTCTATCTATCCTCCTGCCCAGCTAAGCTCTACTTCCTTCAAAATGGAGAGAGTTCATTTCTGAGCACTGAACTCAGACTCATCATAACTATCACACAAGTATATTACAGACTGAATAAACTGCAGCTTGCATCCTGCCAATGAAGCAATTTATTAGCAAAATTTACTTTAAAAATAGAGCTACTCCAGGCCCTAAAGTTTGTTTTAAAAATAGTTGAATTGCTAAAGCAGAAGAATTCTATGAGAGCTGTTACTTAAACGGCATCCTCTGGCTTTTTGTGCAGGCTTCAGGGCCAGTAACGGCTGGGCTCTAATAACTCCTTTCCCAGCAAGCCAGGTAAATAAGCCAGGTTAATTAAAGAAAAGGAAGAAGAAACAGGCTGTACCTAGCACACTGAAAATACTAATTTCAACTGTTCTGGTCTTTTGGGCACATAGAAAGCTTTTATTATTATTATTTTATTTTCTTTTTTTTTTCTTTTAAATCCTGCCTAAGCTTAGTTTTATGCAGAAGCCTGAAATGCCTGTGAAGAGAAGATTTCAGTCTCTTGAGTAAAACGTACATTAATATATTCCATAAAAGACTCTGTGGGAGCCAGATCTTGTATTTTTTAATCTTATATAATACATGCATTAATGTAAAGTGAGCCATATTTAAATATTGTTAAGACTTGGAAAGAAAAGTCAGAAAATACAAAACTCATATTTTTTGTCATGCAGCTATGACTGTTCTTCTTTCTCCACAAAGTCATAAAGTGAGGATTCAGAGCCAGATGTTATAACTTTCAATTGCCATTGCCTTCAGTGGAGGTTCCCAAGGTAATTGCATGGCAGCGCTGCCTTGTCATTGTCAAACATAGATTTGAGTCCGCTACAGATTGTTGGTTTATATTCTGTAAATTCAAGACATGGGATTTATGGTTTTCTGTTTGTAAAGGGTAGCTGGAGAATTATCTTCAGCAGTATAATATTTTTCTATGTAAGATCTCTAAGTTAGGCCAAACTCACAGCTTATGATGCTGAGAGACATAATTAAAGTCCCGGTTTTGCATGGGTCATTATATCTACAGCACAGAAGAATGTGCAGTTTTCTTTCACTGCTTCAGCCCCCTCCCATGGGGAATCTGCCATAGGTTCTGCATCACCCTTGCATATGGTATCCTCTGGTAGACTTACAAATTACTAGATTATCTGTTTAATTTGACATGTTCACCCACTATTTAGCACAGCAGGGTTATTAGCACAAGGGAGGCTTTCAGCTCAGCTGTAATATAAATAAAAATAAATGTTATATCACCTTTGCACGGCTAGGTGCAAAACACTTTACATAACCAGGATTTTCAGTCACAAAAGAGCTTGTCCTGACAGCTACCAGAGATGAAAAAAAAAACCCCAAACTCAAACCTGGAGAGGGTCCTGCAGTTGAAAGATTAAGCTACAAATGGAGATTTCATTTTCCATTTATTATGGGTCAGATGCTGTCTAGGTTTGAGGTCCTTGTTTCTCCTTCACAGACAAGAAAACTGAGGGCACCAGACAAATTGTCTCATCCTCAGGAATTTTCTGCATGAGTTCAATACAGGCTCTACATAAACAGTGAGTGCTCCAGCATGCTGTGTGCACAGGTCAGGTTGCGAGGAACCTTGTACTTTTTATGAAACTCCAGGGTTTCACATCTAGGGTTTAGAGAAATCATTCTTCATAGTTTTCAAAATCAAGTTTATAAGGCGCATATGCAAAAGTGCTTTCTGTTTGCATTTCTCTTTGATGAAAAGCAGCTGACAATATCACGTACAATATACAGCAGAATAGAGTGCCTTTGCAAATACTGTGTAGTTAAGGGTTAATTACCCTACAGTTCTCTTGCATTACTTAATAACATGCTTTGGGGACAGTGGAGAAATTCCACTGAACATCAGTCATTGTCAGTGTTGAATTTCCAATCTTGTGCCATTTCATCTGTCAGAAAATAAAATGATCCTTGTAATTTTCTTGTTATTGCATGATCTTTATAATGAAAATTACAAGGCTACTTATTACAGAGTAAATATAGTGCTCTTTGAGAAATATTTGTCCTTTAGAAGATGAAAAGGAGGAGGCTGCTGGTGGTTTTCTTTGTTCATATTTTTTTGCTGTCCTGATCTTTTGTTCCTCGGTTTCAACTTTCAGATAAAAGCTTTTAGTTGCTCATTTTCATGTGTTAGTTTTGGACTGCCAGATTTTTTGTCCATTTTGTTTTCTTCCCTCATACCTCACGCCACAGCTTAGCTCCCACATCCTTAACTCCTTAGAGACTAGGTAAGTCATTTTGCAATCTTGTACAGTGACTACTGGCTGGCAGCATGTGCCATGGCAATGGGGCACGCCGCGCAGGGTCAGCCATAGCCCAGCGATCACCGGGGAGGTCCCAGCGCTGGGGCAAGCTGAGGTGGAGCCACGAAGGCAAGTCAGGTTAATGGGGTACATGGCCACGGCCCAGTTGGCTGCAATGCTGCTATAGCATTGCTCGGGTGCAAGGATGGAGTAACAAGCTGATTCAGTTTACAGAGCTGACTGTCAGCGTGATGCTGCTAGTGTTTTTGAACACGCTTTCCAGTGAGGCTTCTTAAGAAACAGGGCTGGCATCATTTGGAGTGTACAAGGGCAAAAGCAGGCAGGGTGGCACTGGTCTCTCGTCTGCTGCCTCATTTATTTGGCATCCTGTTCGGCAGGCTCACTAAAAATATAATCTGAGCACCAAGTGAAAGTCAAAAGGGCAATTTAGATCTTACGAACTATTAGGAATGACAAAACGTTATTTCTGTGTGGTGAATTGAGAGCGCTCGCTGCTCTGCACATACCAAGTGCAGTTTTGGCCTCTGAAAAAGAAAGTGCCAACTATTGTTTAAACATAGGGCACCAAAGATGGCTTGAGGTATGGAAGAGTTTTTGTGTGATGAAATGGTTATTTTTCTGTTCTGACAAGAGACATCTGGATGAAGATGTGACAAAGTTTTCTGAAATCATGAGAGGAATCAAAAAGATTAATAGGGATTTACTCATTCTTATTAGGTGAGAACTGGACATAGCCATACAACTATGAAGCAGCAGGTATAAAGCTCACTCACTGCAAATTAAAATTGTTATTACAATTATTATTATTAAGTTTATTATTATTAAGTTATTACTTAAGTATATTGTAGAGACCCAAAGTGTTCAGGGTTCCCAAAGTGACTATATACATTAATGGTGAATTCCCAAGTGGCAAGGGAAGGTGGTGATCTGGTTGCATCCTCAGCAGTCTGCACGTAAGGATGGTATACAGAAATATTTAACTTTTTTCTTGTTTCTTATGCTTTTCTCATAGCATCTGTTGTTGGCCTGTGCCAGAGACAGGATACTGAGAAAGAAATGGATTTTTTGTTAGGTTCAGTACATTTATCTATAGTACTATACTGCTAGCTCCAGCTTCTCCCAAACCAAAGATATCTTTACTTTCCCAGAAGGGAAATGAGGAGGGAGAGGAAGGACGAAGAAGCAGGGCTGACTGATTTCTACCTTTTGTGCATTGTGGAGCTCAGTGTTGCACCTGTGTCACAAGTGTGTGTTATGTCCAGCCAGTATTGTGGAGAGCACAATTCAACCCAGTCCTTTTTGTTCCTGCTGACCTCTCAGAGATTATTTTCCCAGCTTTTTCTAACAGACAGTAATGCTGAGAGCAACAGTTCTACAATACTGCCAAGCCTATTATTTTGTGGCCAATACAGATGGATTACTGAGACCTAACTTTGAAGGTAGTTAGCTTTTTCAACTATTTGGATGGAGGATTGGCTCAGCTGGGGAAAAAAATGCAGGCAATTATTTCTAACACTGGGTTTCTTCTTTATCTAATGTGCAATTTTCTGAAATACTGCTGTGTTTTTTATCAAGAAATAGAGGCTAGCTGGCTTGGAACATCTAAGATAAGGAGTCTCTGAGGCAGGAGTAATTGGTTGTGGTAGATTGGGACAAATTAGAACAGTGCTCGGCAGAATTGTTTACTGTACTGTGTACATCCCACTTATTTCAGCCACTTCCATCATGTTTTCCTTTGTCTCTATTTATTTATTTATCTATTTAATATTGAGATAGTCATTGGCATTAGCTTCCTTTCCTACATGAGACTCTCCTGAACAACAAAGACACAAAGCATTAGCCTGCAACAAAAAAATGTCGCATGTCCTCTTAGATTATGCATAGTCTGTCTCTAAATGTTAGCATTAACCTTCAGTCCAGTTGGATCTGTAGATACAAGTCTGAAAAAACGCAAACTATCACTGTCGTGTATTTTTTACTGCAAATATTTATGTTTGTCTTCAGATCATATTTTCCAGGTACAGAAAGAAGTTAGGAAGCTATTATTAGAGTTGTTGGAGATTCAGTTGATTAAGCACCCGTCACCTGCATTGGTTTTATATCACAGCTCTTCTAATTCAGTGGCCATTGCACCAAAAAAATTTCATTGTGCCTTTCAGATGTTTGCTACCTTGATTTGTTATTGTCCCAGTGAAGGAGGATATAGTCCTAATGATCTCAAGTGTGCTGTGTTCCCGCAACCCACTCTCCATCAAATTCCAAAAGTAACAAAAAATAAAAATAAAACTAGATAATGCTCCACAACCTTCAAAGGGGAACAATAAATAGAGAGAGAGAAAGGGGAAAAGAGAGAGAGAAAGGAGATGTGCATACACATACCGAAGAATTTGTTGCAGCAAAGTTAACTTTTGCATTCAATGCCAGAGACTGCTTGAGGGCAGCCACACTGTTGACACTTTTATAATGACTGCAACAGGTGTGAGAAGAATTAAAATGGGAAAATGCGTGAAACCCCCCTGAATATGCCACCCATTGGTGCTATATTCACGCAACCCCACCCAATGGGTTGTTGCATGAATGTAGTAGCATCGACGTGTCACAAGTTAGGCAAGGCATACTTCTTGGCATAACCAGTAAAGCAGGGAAAAGCTCTCTAAATGGAAAGTCACAGTTAGCTGTGGAAGCAGAGATAGGAAAACGATCAGTGACAGCAATCTGTAGCCAAACATCAAAAATCCTGCTTTGCTCTTTTTTTCCTCCTCCCCTGTCTCCCTCGATAGACATCCATCAAACTGCAATAGGATTTCTGCTGGCCAGTTTGTGTCTTGTAAATTGACAAGAGAGGGGAGAATCACTTTGCCCAGAATCCCTGCTAAATTACATGAAAACAGGATTTATGCTGCATGTAAACTGTGCAAATCCAGTCAGCTTTTAAGTGGAAACCAATTTTGTAGTGTGTAAGTATCATTGATTTGTTAATCTGACAATTTTTTTAAACAAGCTGATGTGGATTAGCCACTTCTGATTGTATGTCTCCTACAAGTCATTTGAGTGCTGGATAGCTTGGTGAGTAAAGCACTAGAAATTAACCTTTCAGGCCCCTGCCTATAAATAAATTATTGATCCTTAAAAAAGAATCAGATAATCTCATTAGATATAGTTTTCTGTAGTGTGAGTCTAAATCCTGCCATACAGAATCATTTATCATAATTGATGATCTTTTTCCTGAAGCAGACAGGAGCTGAGCTACAATAGAAAGCAAATCCTGCAGGAATTGGTACAGAAGAGTAGTATGAAGAATTTCCAACCGATCTGGTGCTTGAGGGATGTTTTGTTTCCCCTTCAAATAATTCTAAGGGCTTTTAGCTTTTATGTATGCTTTTATAGCTGTATATCCAATAATTCTCAGTCAGGAAAAAAAGTGTCTCTGAAATTTCATGCATGATGGTATTCTGGAGCCAGACAGAGGTAGGAGGAATGAATTTCTGATCCATGACGTAACAGACACAAGTGGAAAACACATAGCAAGCAATGAAATATTGAAAGGCAGAATTGATACAGAGTTCAGTACTTAACATATAAATGACTGCTCAGAAGTACTCTACAGAAAAAATAGTTAACATGGTGTCAAAAGGTAAGTGTACGCGTGGTGAGACCTAGTGTTGTTATTTTTTACAACTGCAACTCAGTGATCTACTGAAATGAAGAAAAGTCAAGTGAGCATTTTAATTCCATGAGAACAAAATCTGAACCTTACCGTTAGTTTCAATAACTTGACTTTCCATTTTGCAAAAGGAAAGAAAAACCAGAGGACACTCATGCTTGAGCTCTGTTTCTCTGTTGCTGGGCAAGGGGAAGAGTGTGGGGGGGGGAGGGAGAGGGGATTGCTGGGGGGACACCAGTTTTGACTTGGCTTATCAGCCTGCTTAAATGTTAGCATCAAGGTCAGAGATGTTCCAATCCTGATTTCTGGTGTCTGCATCAGCTTTGATAGTGCCAAGCTGTGTGACTCTAGGATCCCACTAGGTGTAAATTTTCAAAAAGACTTTTTTTTTTCCTGATTGGAGATGATTGATACAGCAATACTTGCACCCAAGAAGGGGGGGAGGGGGAAACATGCGTACCTCCCCAGCCCTCTGCAGTTGGACTCTATACCCTGTGGGCTTTCATATATACAGGTAGTAAGGTTGGAGATTTGCTCCTATGCCTGTCTATTCTGGCTTCAGGCTCACAGCTTAGAAACGCTGCACTGTTGAAAGAATACAGAAAAAAAAAGTAGCTGAGGGAAAAAATGTGCGTGCTCTAGATATGGGAAGTAATTCAAATATTAGAAGAAAGAGTGTCATATAGAGTGCCTAATTTAATGAAGATATATTGGACTTGTGATAATGGAATTATTGTGAGTTTAAAAAAACGTTAGGCAAGACCAACTAATTACAAGGCATAGCATATCTCTGTGTAAAGTGGTAAAGAGAAAAGATGTATGCTGTTGCTCTGGATTAACTTGGAAGTTATTTGTGGCCACGTAAGTAAAGACTAGAAAGAGTATCCTCTAGTGTGGTGCGGCAGCTGTTCTGTACTAAATTGCTAGCGTAATCTCATGAAATTGCTTGCACTAATTCACTTCAGCGTACCGATGAGTCTGATGGCATACTGCTGAGCTGTGGGGGTTCTCTTCTGCCCTGTACATAGAAAAGAAGAGCCATTTTGCCCTGCATTCCTAGTCAAGTGCAGCCACTGAGCTTGTAACAGCCTTGGAAATTTAGGACCACAGTGCAAGCACAGCATCCTTCTCTGACCCACTGAAAGGGCCTATCCACCTAGCAAGAGCTGTGTTCTCTCTTTTATGCACAAGGGACAAAATTAAGGCAATTTGTGTAGCAATATGATGACTAACCAGAGCAGAATATTTTTCAGTATTTTGCAGAAGTCTGTGGGTATTTAAAAAGAGATATTCCTCCACCAGGTAGAAATTGTTAAGTAGTGTACCAGTTTTATCCCTCCTGATTAAAGTGGTTATCCCTGTTGATTAAAAAAACCCCACATTGGACTGGACTTCAGCTGTACAGTAAAAATGACCAGGAATTTTTTAGTTATTCTCAATATTTTTTTTTGAAGTGTTGCAGAAAGCAAGCTGGATGTTAAAGTGTTTTGTTTATTTCATAGGCAAATAATAAGTTGTGCACCATAAAAACGGATAGGCCATCTTTGATGTTCATTGACAGATCCAAAGCAAAGCATTCTTTATGAGAAAACACTGCATTGCTAATAAAGTGATCCCAACAGCCAGGCTTGTGCTGCTTAATTTGTTTCCATGGAGTGATATTATAATTCTGACATACTGAAAAATCGCCTCACAGAGATTCATATTGCATTTGTTGCTGAGTGCATCTTTGATATAACATTTGTTATTGTAGTGCTTGGGGTGTCTTCAGAGGAGTAATATTCTAAATGAACCTGGCTGTATTATCCCTTTAATGTAGAGTAGAATTTTGCATTAAATTTTCATCTTATTTCAAATGTGTTTCACCAGCTATTCATCACGAGTGGTCTGTTCAAGAATAGGGCCAGTATATCAATATAAAGTCAGAAAAAGCCTTAACTCTCTATCTTTGGGGAACCTCTCAGGTCGTTCCAATTCGTTTCTGTTAGATGAGCAGACAGCACGATCTCTTGTATTTATGCCTGCCTGTCAGGTTTTTTTTATAGTAGAAACACGAATCACTGTTTGTAATGCAGGATTAGTCTGTCTCGCACAATGTTATTAGAATTAGACCTGACTAGAGAGTGATGTAAGTTTCTTTTTCTTCTGTATTTACCTTTAGTTTTCATCCCACACCAACTTTGGCACTCCCAGGACCAGGCTGCCTCTTGTGTTAGAGTAAATATTGAAGAACACATGTATTATTTGTCTGGGTTTGCACAGACAAAAAATGAGAGCAGTATTTAGTCCTCCCTCTGTGGGCTTCTGTGTTCTGAACTGCCAGTAAAATGTAAAAAGATTGTACTATGATGTCCTGTTAGACCTCAAGACTGGAAGGACAGTTTGTATTGAACACAGGCATTTTTCATAATTATGTTGCCTGCAGGGTTACCACCTGCCCTAATTTGATCTGATTAAGGTGAAATGCAAAACCGTCCTCATTTCATAAGTGGAACTTTGCCATGTTCCCTCACGGAGAGCAATAAGATATGCATACGTGTACTGCTGCTGGGAAGGAGGAAGAAAAATAGTAGAATTAGGTAACAATTAAGATTTCGACTCCATCATGAGAGTGCAGGTCACTTTTAGACAATTGCTTCATTCTTTAGTGTCCTGGAAATACTTTTCTGTCATAAAGACCCTATGAAAAAGAGAAAATCATAGCTACTCATCCAGATATATCTGTACTATTCTGTGAGACATAATATATTCCATGGCTTTTTAAAATTCTCTTTTGGTTGGATGGGCTTATTGTCCATGAACATTTATTTTTAGAGTAGCCTGGGCTTGCCTTGTAGTCTGAGTCATTTAGGTAGCATTTTAAATATTTGTCTAAACTCTCGGTGAAAGGCTCATGTTGAAGTCTTATAAATGCTGCACAGATTAAAGGAAAAGCATTTTTTATACACTGTTTATACAGAATGACGTCATATCCTGGGGAAAAAAGAATGCAAAAGTAGGAAGAAAAGCATTGCTGTTTCTGGGTCACTGAATATTCTTTGCCATTCTTTCTCCAATAGTAATTTTCTGCATGCTTATGCATGTGTGAGTAAGAGAGCGAGACCTACATGTGTGCATCTTGGTTTTTCTGTCAGATTTTTTTTGAGCTTGGCATATTGATTTTCCTGTACTGTGGACAGAAAATAACCTTTAAAAAATTGCATTTTAATATCCTTGAACACTAGTTTTGTAATTAAAGAGATGGAAAGCTGTGTTTGTTCTCTGGCACCTGGCCACATCTTTCTTGATGGTACAATGGCTTATTCTACATTACACAGTCTGTGTAATAACCTCACTTGGTAACATACGAATGAGAAGGAAATTTATTGCAACATGAATTGCTGAAACTCTTCTCTTTGTCATTCCCAAAATTATAGGATGGCAGTTACTTTAATTCGACTTTTAAGGGGAAAAAGAAGAAATATTTACTCCCCAAATCTGATTCTCAGTACTTGGGCTTTACACTATACTTCTGTTATCAAGCCATCAGCTGGAAAATGTCCCTGTGAACTTTGGCTTCATTTCACCATAGAAAACTTTTAATGTTTTCTGTATTGCACCTGCTTAATTCTGGCATTCAGAAATGGCAATCTTTTAAAGACTTGCCCTTCAGCAACTGGCAAATGAAGTTGTTCTATAGTTATTTTTGCCTTGTGTTGACTTTTATTCAGGGATAGTTGGATTTTCCCTGAGAAGACAATCTCCTCTCTTACAAAGTCTCCACCACATTCTGAAAGCTCCTGACCTCTCACTTGCCTTCTCAAAGGTACTGATCATCATCAAAGGCCAGTGCCAGCATGAAGGTGGGAATTTGAGAGAACAGAGTTTGCTTTCGAGATTTCAACTACTTTTTGAATAAAATATGAGAAAACCTTTCATGAATGGAGCTGATTGAGCTAAAAACCTAGTATACTGAGAGCGAAGAGCTCCTTTCAGTCCAGATCCCTGCAATGAGATTTTCACTACCAAGGCTTATATGGCAGAAGGTGTTGAGCCTTCCAAAAGAAGTTTAGAGCAGCTCTGTTGCATCTCAACTAAAAAAAAAACCACTTTGTTGTTTTAGGAGCCTTAGACTTGCTGATCTTCTGACTCTTGGATGTTATAAAGAAACTGTAGGAGTAACTTCTGTTAATTAAGAAGCATTTAAAAAAAAAAAACAAACCAAAACTATGGTGTTTCCATAAAATTTACTTTAATTTGACAGAAATCAGTACTTGCATGGAAAGAAGGCAGTCTCCTTTCTATTTCTGCTTCTGGAGCTGCTGTATTTGAGCAGTAAAGGTCATATTCAGTTTCTCATTTTAGATAGACAGCACAGGTTTTGTTTTGTTGCATGAGTTTAGTATTCAGTGACTTCACTGAGAATTGCATGGGTGAATTTAGGCCTATAATTTAAACTGAAATATTGAGCAACCAGATGGTACAAACTATCAGTCAAATGTGTTTGCTCTGTTGCATGGTCACCCCAAAGTCTTAGTCTCTTGGGCAATACTGATTTTTTTTCAGAAAATTTCCCCCCCTCTGACAGACTCTTTCAACTGTTTGTCACATAGCAGTGTAGCATATACACAAAACTGCCAAAAAAACCAAGCAGTAGCATGCTGGCATTGTGCAGCTCAGTACAATTCAGGGTTTGAATGCTGATGTGACTAAACAGTATTTGTTCAAGTCTGGTTTAAATATTGTTTTAAATACGCAAAAAGCAAGCAAGGAAGCAGGTTCTAAGCTGAAATGGCAGGTCAGTATTCCTGCTGATATTTTCTTTTATAAAGATTAAAAGAAAGACCCTAGTAGAAAATGGCTAACGTGGTTCATTACTTCTAGTCATTTGGCTTTAAAGCATCATTAAAAAAAACAGTGAGTAGCAGAACAGTGAAGGCCAGAGTTGTGTGCAATGTGAGAAAGCCAGGCCAGCAGAATTTTCTCTAATCTGAGATGCTCTATTTGCTGCCAGCAGGCAAACTTTATGTGATCCTTTCCCAACTTTATTGCGATCCCTTTGCAGAATTTTTGCACAAGTACTTCATGAGAGCAAAAATACTTTTTGTGTCTTTGGGTGATGTTGAAATTAAGTACATACAAGCAAAAATGTAACCCATCCAGTTGGGCAACTAACATCTGTGGTAACTGGTCAGAACAGGACAAGTATTGTGTCCTGACAATCAAGCTTTCATGAAGCTTTCTTGAATACTAGCTTCAGCAGCCTTTTCGATAGCAAAAAAATGTTTAGGTCTTTTTACTGACTTCAGCTGTCAGAAGCCAATCAAGAAAAAAGAAAAGGAACATAATACTGTTTGATGGGTGTATTAACCAGGTGAAAATGGTATTTCAATTCTGAATTTTTTTTCAAAAAGCAAATAGATTTCTTATTGCAGATTAAGCTTTGAAAAAGATACACTTAAATATATCCTTTCCTGGCACACAGTCTTTTTAACAAAGTATTATATTTTGTGTACATAGCCAATGTTTTTTGCTAGTATGAATATGTATAAGCACCGTTGACTTAATTGTTGCTATGCTAGTTTGCCTGAGCTGAAGAACTGCCCCGCCATTTGTGGTTTTAGAGAGATTTTTAAAGACTTACAGGAAAGACCTTCACCATGTTGACTTCTGGGTATGTAAAGCACATGCAAGTATTGTTTGTCATGTTCTCTGGTTTAGCGTTGCCCAAATGCAGAGCTGAGCTTTGCAGTCTAAATACATGCCTGCTGACTTTGAAAGGAGAGAATTCAATAGTTCTTGCTTTTGAAAATATCACCTTTTATTTTTTTTTCAAAGGAATCTATATTATTGAAACGCTGTAATATGTGTCTTTTGGGGCATATATTTGTTTTATCTTGCTATCTACTTATCTAGATTACTGTACAGAAAAATATCATCTGCAAACTGATGCTATCAAAATGGCATGTGTACAAGTAAAGAACCCCATGTAATTTTTTACTTTTTTGTTTTTACTGGATATGTTATTTCTTATACCAATTGTAAAGATATTTGGGTACTAAAGGGTTCTCTCCCGATTTGTAAATATACTGCTGACTACAGTCAACAGTATATTTACAAAAAATAAATAATCAGATTTTTTAGTGTGTCCAACAGGCTGAATGCTGGTTGTAGCATTTTGAAATAGATTATAGCAGAGACATATTACACTTGCTGAGAAAAGTTCTGATAACTATGGGTAAGGCAAGGGACTAACTACTGTACATCTGTTGAACAAAAAGTCATTTGGTTTTCTTTCTTGAGGCAAAATGTTCCATGACTGAACCTACCCCAATCACAACAGATCATCAAAATAGGTATTTGAAGCAGAAGTATGAGTTATTGGGTCAGAGAATTTCAGTTTGCAAATGTGGCTCGAATGCATGATCAACATTGAGAATTCAGAAGGTAAATAAGTCCTTTTGTTAATAATAAATAAGTAAACATAGCGATTACAAGCTGATTTCATGAGAGGTTTTTTACTCCGATGTGTTATTTTATGATTAATGACGGTTAGCAATAATTGGTCTTCCAGATAAAGTTGTGTGCCCACGTGAATCCCCTGCATTTTAAGACCTGCAGACATAAGGCTTGGGATTTGAGATGGCAAATTATTCACAGAACAGTTTTATCACCTTTCTTTAAAAATTAAGTATTTCCTACACAAAGGAAGATATCTGTAAGCACAGTGTACATCTACAAATTAATGAAGTTTTATGTTTGGTTACATTAGAAAATTACCTAGGTAACAACAGAGAAGAAAACCTCAATAATTTACTATTTACAGAAGTATTACTCATAAAGGCTGTAAAAAAAAAACAACTGTGAAAATAGTTATAATAATCCCTTCTGTGGGATCTGCAAGAAAACATTTCTACATCTTTCACAATGCACAAACACAAGCAATATTCCAAGGACAGGCTTATGTGCTTATATTCTGTAAATTACATACTTGATAGTCTTCACAATATCTTTTTCTTTTCGATAAAATATTTTTTTGCATTCCAGAGAGTCTCCTTAGTTTTGTCTTTGTTCATGTTCGCATAACATCAAAAAAGAGAAAAGGTCACCCAAAACATCAAAACATTTAGTTAACACAAGCACAATGAAGTCACTTCATACTTTGAAATCATTGTCAGTTCCCCTAAGAGTGACCGCACTGTCACCAGCACGGGATTGCTTTTCACTGGAAGAGACAAAGAGAGCAGAAAGGCATATTTTTTACACCAAAATTCCAATTAGTTGAACAGGTTGGAGGAGACTGGGAAAATGACATAACAAACAAATGCACACTAATTACAGGATTTCAAACCTGTTAAGTTTTGTGTGAAAGTCTAGCCTGACTCCCTTGTCTCGCTACCCTGTTACCATTCCCGTTGTTATCACACACAGTGCAGGGCTGGACTATTCCTGTCATTCCCGCTCGCTCAACAGAGTTGTCTGGGCTGGGCTGTGCCGAGTAACTGTATCTTGCCTCTGGAGTCCCAGCTGCTGTGTCCCACTGTAGCTAGAGGCTGGCTGCGCTCTGGATGGATATACCTGCTAGAACAAGCACCTCTGAGCTGCAGGCTTCTCTTGCCACTATTACTTGCTGTGCACGCACAGCAGGCCAATGTACACTTGCCTATATATATTTTTTTATATATATATATTTTTTTATATATATATAATCATTGCTCTGTTGCAAGTACTGCCATTAGAGTGCTGCATTTCCAAACTTTTAGAATTATTTGTTTCAATATGGAACATTTTTCATACGTATACTTAAGTCAAATATGATTCTACACAGAGCAATTGGGGAAAAAAAAAAAAAAAAGACACATGTCCATTACTTTTCTAAGCATAAAGTGGTTATTCTTATGTATTCGAAACATTTTTCAGTTGCAAGCTCGGTTTAGCAATTAGCACTGTGGAAAGATATCCTTTGAAGGACACTGATAGATATTCTTACATGGTTATGTTCAGAGCTCACAAAAGGGTATGTACTTTCCAGAATTAACAAGTGTTGATGCAGACAGAAATTTTAAGTGAGAGAAATGGAAGTTACACTGTATTCATAATGTAAATGCTTACTTTGCACAGGGCTAAATATGATGGGAAAATTTGCATGCTCAAAGTTAAGCATGTGCAGAAATGATTGGGATTGCAGCTGTTGGGTGAAATTAAACTCATCTAACCTGAAAAGTCTAAAAGTTTCTTGTGTAAATCTTACCTAGTCACCTTAGAGTCCTCAATTAATGGAGATAAGTGGATATCTCTTTTGGGCCTGTCTCAGATGATGGGAATTACCCTGTGAAGGTGTGTATTTCCTTCTATTGACTAAAAAGGAAACGTGCAGTGAATATATTAGACTCATATAGCCAATATTTAGATGCTTAAATTCAGTGAATTGAATCTCACCCAACTACCATTTGGAGAAAGATTAAATTTAAAATGCAAAGCAGGAAATAATGCTACAAACGAATGGTAGAAGATGTAGCACGCAGTCCTACAACAGAGATACATATGCTTGTAACTGCAGTCAATTAAGTTTTTGTATGATTTGCTGCGATTCTCTGAGGCTAAAATTCAGCCAGGGCCCATCCCACCGCCAGCCGGGAGCGGGACAGCCAGGGGCACCGGAGCAGCCCCAGCCCCGGGCATCAGGCACCTCCCTGGGGATGGAGACAGGCCGAGGCCGGGCCTGAACGTGGGCCTGGCTTGGCGGGGCCCATGGCCCAGCAGGGCTGTGGGGAGCTGGGATCTGGCCTTGCTGTGGCATCGCTGGGGCGGGGGCTGACGTGGGGTCCTGGGCCGTGGGGGAGCCCAGGGGGCCGGGCAGGGACAGTCAGGGCTGGCGGTGCCATCAGGGCCCTGGCACTTGCATTGGTTCTCAGTCAGCTGTATTTGTAACAGCAGTCATTTTTTGCTTTCATTTTGCCAGTTTATGCAATATTAAAGGGTTGATTTAATTTTTCCATTACCTTCTCACTGGAGAACGTAAGTCATACAAAGTGATAATTTTAAGCAAAAACAAAACCAGAAGCTAATTCTGTCTCAGAAAAAATATGTGAAGACTTGGGTAATTAAATTGGTAGTAGTTAGAATCATAGTTTAATTACAAGTGTAGCTGAAAATGCGTGTTCAGGCCAGTTGAAATCAGGGGATTTATGATGTTAGGAGACATTGAACTGTCCTTCCTAAATTTTGCTTCTTTATTCTTCTTCTGGAGATACATATATTTGTATGAATGGATTAAAAATATCTTTATAACTTTATGAAGAGAATACCACAATGTACATTTACAGTTGCAAATTTCTGTAACTTTGAATGCACCTTTCATTCATAAGTGAAGCATTTGGACTTAAATAATAAAGCAATATGAGAATCAAGCAACAACAAAATTATTCAAACCAGTAATCTGGGCTATGATGAAACATTTAGAAGCAAATAATATGCTTAAATTTAGTTTAAGTAATAAATGCTTAAATAGAAGCAATTACTTGTGGTGAGTTTATAAAGCTGCTGTTGCTTCGAACTGGGTATCATCCCTTCATAACTTTGTTTCCTGCTTAGACGTAGGCTCATTTCTAAGACTCCACATTCGTTTTATGGGTCTTACTGCTTTGAGGTCAATGGAGCTATGTCCATTGTATAGAGAGGAAATAGTGGTATAAAAATACTAAAGATTTTCATCAATTTTATATTTCTTACATCTTGCTCTGTCTTCACAGTTAGCAAAAACCTGTAACAGTCATAGCCAAGACCGTATGAAACATGTAGGTTTGAATGTGAGTTGAAAGAGGGAACTAATAAACAATTTAGCTGTCATTTTATCAGTCTGCAGATGTCCTCAGTCCCGAGTTTTGCTTTCTGGTTAAAGGCAATTGTCCGTGCTTTTGCATCATTACCTTTTAACAGTCTTATGTGTAATTGTTATTGATGATTTATTTAATATTGCTATGGTTTGGTTTATATCTGTAGAAATTTCTGATGTGCCTGTACTTTTTCAAGTAATAATTGGGAAGAGGGAAATGGAAAGTTTCAGTAATTGCTGAGACCATTGATTATAAGGGTTTCTGTACTACAGAGGGCATAAGAACTAATCCTCAAAGCATTCTACAGAAAATAGCAAAAATCTGTAAAGTGCAGATTATTTATTTCATGTGGTATGTGCTAGCTGCACATCAGAGACTTAGAAAATACATTTTTCTTTTAACCTTTGGTGTGCAGAGTTTGCCAGTGAACCCACTGGGTGCTGTGTTTAACTTGTAATAATTTTCAAGTCATCATCTGTGTTTGTGTATACATTAATATGTTGATGGATATATGGGCAGTTTTGTGAGTGAGATGACAAATATTTCTTAATGCTTTTCAGCAGAATAGGTATTTTTTAATCTCTTTTTATTTATAGAATGGTTATTTGTCTGTAGCCTTCGTCTCTAGCCACAGTGCAGCAATTTAACATCATCCAAGACTTTTTCAAAACTCCCAGATACTTGGTAAAAAGGGGTCACAGTGTTGGAGCATGTTTTACAAAGGCCCACTTACAAAACAGAAGAAATTGAAGTAGAAATAAGAAATGTCAGGAATACATCCAGAAATATCCAAAAAGAAAGGAAGATATTTCGATCTTAGTTCTTTTTTGTGTTCCATGTTTCTTATTTCCATTTTTCCTCAAATTATGGCTTCTGCAATGTGAAGACCTGAAAGGACTTCTTACAGGCAGCAGTATAATTCAATATTGCACACATTTGACATTTCTGAACTCAGTGTTGCTGGAAAGCATCATGCCAACAGTGACATGGTTTTTAAGCTCTCTCTCCTCCTTTTTTGCTAGTAACTTCAGGATCTCTTGTATAATCAGCTTTCAAGATCCAGTGAAAGTCTGGACTATGAAAAGATTGAAAACTAGATTGGGCAAGTGTCTGACAAATAGACTATACAAAATATTTTATTGGAAAGAGGATACAGCAGTGGACAATTAGTAACACTTAAACATATACGTGTTTATATATATGTCGCTGTATATCTTCATACTTTTACACATTTTTTTGCAAACAAAGGTCCTTGGTTCCAAAGTGTTTATAATCTCTAACGCGGAAGAAAGTGAGGATGCATGTAAGCAGTTCACGTAAGGGAGATAATATAAATTATGCATAAGGGCAGAATGGGATGGATTTCTGGGAGAAATAGGTATTCAGGAAATATGATTTCAAGGAGAATTGAAAGAGAAAAAGTTCTGGCTAGGCAAGAAAAAGGAAACTTTCCCATCTTAAGGGATTTAGTAATAAATTGGAAAGGATAAGAGGGAAGGAAGAAATGATTCATTGAAGAAGAAGCTGTAAAGACTACAAAAAGCAGAGACAAGCAGAAAACAGTTTAGTTGGTGTTACAAAGCTAGCATCTGTCAAAGATTAACATGCAGTATTACATGAAATCATAATTATCCTCTAGAAATTCCTATGGCAGTGTACAATCAATGCAGATATTTTCAGGGAAAATTATATGTGGGGAAAAAAGTTAATAATTACATAAGGGCTTGAGGGTAAGAGAGAGGAACCGTGTTTTATGCAGTGAGTTCTGATCTGAAACGCAGAGAAGTCAACAGCTCAGGACTACAAGTCAGGCCTCAGGTTAAGAAGTTAGTGAGACAGTTAGAGTTGATATGTTCAGGGTTTGGATGAGCTGGAAGATGGAGGTGTAAATCCCAGTGAAAATGGACAGAAAAATGCTGTGTAGCAGTGATTCTGTGGTGCAAGTAGTAAGGACAACTTAAAATGCATTGAGAACAAGAAACAGAATAAACTGTGAGAGCCTAAGCATGAGGGGTAGTGAGGAGAGAAAATTAAAGGTGATACAGGGGTTGTGGTCCTAGAAGTTGGGGAGAATAAAAACCCATTAAGAGTCACTCAGAGCTAAAACTCACACATTCAAATATATGAATATCCTTGTGTGCTAGAGGAGGGAAGAGGTAGATGGAAAGAAGCCTAGAAGAATATCATAGGTTTTATTAAATGGGAAGATAGTAATATTTCATAAGAGACAGGCCAATAGTAGATAATTCTTGCCAAATGCTTAAACCTTGGCCACCTTGTACCTTGGCTACCTTTAAAAGGGTTTGCTGATGAAGTCGCGTTGATGGTGCATTCTCTACCTGTACCTCCCCTGAATGGCGATAAAGCATTTACGAGCAAGAAGCTGATTTGAATATCATTTAAATAAGTTCTGTAAGTAGAAAAAGTTATACCAGTAAAAGACTTGTGCTAGTATAATTTTTGGCTTTTTTTGATTATGTTGCTTGCAAGGATAAAGGCTTTTCCCTTTGTATCCCTAAGACAGCTATGCCAACAGAAGTTGTGAGTGTAGGCCATGCCTCATTGGCTTTGAGTGAAGCCACAGTGCTGATGGAGATTTCCTGACTACTGCCTCCAAATTCATTTGCATCCTTTTAATGGCAGTCATTAAGAGTGAGAGGTAACTATTTGTAGTTGCATCAGCAGAAAAGCAGGTTGATAAAAACCGTAGTTCCTCCCATGTTCTGGGGAGAACTATGCTCTTAATTCCTTTTAAGGAATTTTCTCTGTTCACAAGCAGATGCTTCAATTTATGGTGAGAAGAATAAAGCCCAGATTGCTTTCACAGTCTGCACTTTTATCCCTTGCCAATTAGTCTGGTAGTGTACAAAGGTGAGTAGCAGCCTTGGATTTCGTCACCAGGAAGGTAATCATGGTCTGAACAGGTCAGTAAAATGCGTGGCATCTAGCAAGACATATTCTTTCTTGCTGGCTAGTACAGGTGTGAACGTCTGTAGCAATTGAACATTAATCTGATTGCAAAGTTCTGGCAAATTGCTCCCCTGCCTGCATAGTTGGTTTGTGTGTTACACCTCTGGGTGACAACTGCGTATTTGTGAAATGGTTTATATTTGTGACAGTCAAAATTAAAGTGATCTGTGGTGCCTACGAAATCCTTCAGGGAATCGGGGAAAGCCTGTATTCTGCTTAGAAATGAGTCCAAACCTGGTGTGTGAATCAGAATTCAGCTTTGGGCAGCTCCAAGGTTTTGATGTGAGATCCTCTTTTAACAGGCTTTTTGGCTTACACTAAGGGGCTGGCGGTATCTGGCAGACAGTGCTGCCCTTTTCATCTTGCTTTTGTTTGTAGTCCTTTGGGGAAAGGGCTAAAATATTCGGAACATAACCTTTCTAAGCATTCTTGGTAGCATGCTTGGAAATGTGGAAGGATTATTTGATAGATGATTTTCAGTGTTCCGGTACCCGCAGAACCATGGCTAATCTTTCTAATCTTCTTTGTCTAAGGTAATCTGTATATTCTATCCTCTCTCAATCTATGTATCTTATGCTGAAACTGCACTGACAGGAAGCTCTAAAATGCCTATTTTTGTTCCTTTCCAACAGCTGGCTGTCCAGACTCCTTGATTAAAGAGCTTCATCACTTCAGGATTCTGGGAGAAGAACAGGTGAGTTAGCATCTTAAAGGCAGCATCTTAGTGTCATGAAAGATAGACGCTAATGAGACAGTTTCCTCTCTCTCCAGGGAGGCAGAGTGTATCTTGTGACCCCCAATGACCTGAAATGTGGGGGAAAAAACACACAGGAGATATATATGAGGGGTTTTTTTTTTTCATTCTATCCATCAGCTTTGACAGGTTATTAATTGGTACATCTGCTATCTGCCACAGCTCTTTGATGTTCGACTACAGCAGTAAACAGGCTCTCTAAAACAGCAGATAGACCAACAATCTGACTAAGGGATTGATACTTAGAGCTACTCACGATATTATCCATCTCTTTCTGTGGCCTTTTTCCATTTTGAAAAGTGTGTTTCTCATTCATAATTACAGCTGTGCTTTGCACTCAGAAAACTATTTCTGTAGAGGGATCTTAGGAAAGCGTAAGTGAAGTATGCTTTACAACACTTACAAGGTGGTTATAGTTATTATTTTGTCAACAGTGAAATTAACGTACAGAGATATTGAGAAAATGGCCTTAAACTTTTAGAGACAAGTTGAATTTTCAAATGCTCAATGCTTCTGAAATTCAAGTCGTCTTTGTCTCTGAAGTATCTCTCCTAATGTACTGGTTCTAAAGCCTAACTGCCTGACAAAGAGTTGCAAGTACTAGGGACCAAGGGCCTGACACCTCAGCATTACTGTGTTGTACATAAGAATATCCGTGTCTTTTAATGAACCTGGCACCAAGGGGCTTGCACAAGGTTATGTGAGGGCTGTGACAGAGGCAGGAGCAGCTGAAATGTTAATTCAGAGTCTGGTTTCTTAGTTTTTAGATCAGATTATGTTGTCAAGAACACCCTGTTGCTTCTCCTTCCCCTGTCACCCTCCCTTTTTTTAATTTCAGTTAGGGCTGCTGGTACATTTTCTAGACTTCCAGTTTTCCTCCACCGGCCCCCCACTTCAGTTGTTATAAAAAGTAAACAAACAAATTCCTTGGGGACTCAGCTTTCCCTCAGCAAGAAGGCAGCATGAAGGGGAGTGTGTGGGGGGGGTTGTCTGACAGGAATGGAAAGACAGACAGAAAACAGACTAGGCCAAAGGAGTTACTGGAAGGAGGAATGTGGTGAGACTGAGGACTTAAGAAGAGGAGATAAAAGAAATTATGACCAGGATTGATGGGGCCAAGAGACTGGTTAGAGACAGGTGACAAATGGAGGGCAGAGTGAGATGAAGCTTGGGGATGCTGGAGAGATGGGGCCGGCTGATGGAAGAGGGTAGGAGTAGAAACCAGAATGGCAAGGAGAAGGGTCTGACAAGGAGCTGGGACCGAGGACTGTCAGGGAATGATCAAATACGGAACTTGCTAAAGAGACTGGTAAATAAAGTAAAGTCTATACTTAATGAGCTGCACGAGGAGGTGAAGCTAAGCAGAGTAGGAGGAGTGGGACAAAAGGAGAGATTTAAAGGAAAAGTAGGGAACAGCTAAACCAAGAGACTGTGAGTATGAGGGAGAGGACTGAACCAGACAGACTTTGATAGCTCTGTTGGCAGGCCTCTGAGGATGGAGTTGTAGACTTCAGCCTTGCTAATGACCGCTGACAGAGCGATAGAATTTAATTGATGGACTTTCTTTTTTTTTTTCTGTTTGCTTTTTAGAAAAGGGAGTGGTAGTCATGAAAATGAAGGCTAAAGGAGTTAAGAGTGCACGTGAAAATTCAGGCATTAGGAAATGTCAGATTTAAGATTGTTTATATGATCTTAATATTTTCTTTCTCTGTTCCACTCACCTATCCTTTGCACTAAGAGAGTATTAAATTGTATGATCATATACAGACTTCAGAAGTGGGATGATGTAAACTGTGAGGAACCACAAAAGAAAAGATAACTAATTTCTGTCCAATAATAAGAGAAGTCTTGAAGAGAGTACAAGGAGTTTGATGAGGAAAGCCTTGCTAATCAAATAAATACAGTATTTTTGCCACTTGGACTATTTTTTTTATTCTTTCAAACTTCCATAATAAAATTGCTCCTCTTTGTATTGAATACACCTAAACAGATGAGAAATTTTTGTCATCATGCATTAGGAGCATAAAACTATGCAGATGGAAAGTTGTTTTGCGGAATGGGTCTGACCTATATACATTTCCCTTTCTCTGAAACTGGCTAAACTAACGGGTTATTTGGATAGAGTGGTTATCATTACGGTCTTAATTAAGGTCCTTGCAGGTAGTGAATATTGCCATGAGGCTTGAATTATTCCATAAGCCCATACAAGTATAGAGAATATTGCAAGTATATTCTGTCCCTACAAAAGCGTTGTTATCATGAATCTACTGATGACCACAGTAGCTCTTGCTTGAAGTTAGCACACTCTTCAACAGTTAGGGAGAAACTGGTGAAAAAACGAGGTAAAAAAATTAAATACATCTAAATGAAGAAAGGAATTTCAGGCCAAGTCCTTATTCACATGGTTATCTAATTATTTCTTATATTTATTCAGTTATATAGTTGTTTCTTAAAAAGATCTAAAGTGTCTTTTTCTGTTATCATGCATACTAGATAGAAAAAAAATCATAATTAATTAAAACATTGTTTTATTCAGACTGCTTACAATTTCAGTATTATCAACCAACATATATTTTCTTCTACTCCAAGCAACAGTCAAAGAATAGTAGGGGCATGTTACTGCTTCATGTCCAATCTTGATTTATTTTTAAAATGCTTATGTATTCAAGGCCAGATTATAAAAACAGAATGGACTGTTGTGATAATCTGTTCTGATCTCCTTTAGAATACACATAACATGACTTTCTTGGATTAATTCTTGTTTAAACTGGAGTATATTGCCTAGAAAAACATCCATTCTTTGTTTACAAATCAATTGCAGACATTAGATCCTATTATACCTGTCAGTAGTGAAAGAAAAAAAAATCCCAGCCTCTTTTCTTTCCATCACTCTACCAGCACCGGTATGCTCCCTACATTGCATATCTCCCATTCCTCGGTGCCCAGATCCTTTACATTTCCAATTCCCTTTGTCCTGTCACAAGGCAATAGTTGATCATCATAATAAAAAATTACTTCAACCTATGAATGCAACTCAGAAAAAGCCACCATACCCCTGAAACAGGACTAAAAAAATTGCTTATACAGCAAAAGGGAGTCTGTTTGTCAGTCAGTCAGCTAAATATGTTTCAGACAGAATGAAAGAACCTTTCAGTTTGAAGTGGGTGTTCCCACTGGAACTTGTGGGTTCCAGTTAAACCAGTGGCTGCCCAATAAGAAATATAATTTTCCTTCCAGAGATTTCTATTTATTCATCTAAGAAGTGCCTTAGTGCTTTTGGAGGTGGATGGGCACAGCTCAGATTCAGCTTACGATCCATCACACTGCTTCCCAGACAGAAATTCCATTCTGCAATTGTAGGTAATATTTTGTTCCTAGAAAATTAACTTTACATGTGACTGTGCTGAAAAGTAAGTTGTTTGCTTAAACCCAGTTTAAGTTTACCAACAGTTCAGATATGCCTGTAGCATGAATTTGACCATCCATGTTACATGTTCATTTCTTCCTCTCTCAAATTGTTACAAGCTTTATCACCGATGTTCTTGGTTTTCTTCCAAGTTATTGATAAAAATTTTAGGTGGCATAAGGCCAAGAATCAATACCTTCAGGACCTTTTTGGAAACACACCTGCTTAATATCTATTTGCTATTTACCATTATATTTTAGCCATGCCAGATGTCTAAGCTAAGTTTTCATCCTCTTATATATGACATGTTAATGTTGTATCACTCGAGATACTTAATCAAAAGGCCAGGCAGTAGCAAGACAGATGCCTTAGAGAAGTCTGCTTCATCAACTCTCTTACCTTTATCAACCAAATTTATTCAAATTAAAATCAAGCAGCTGTTCCTAATACAAAACCCTGGTCTCTACCTTTTGTTCATTGAGTATTTGTTTACTGTAAATACTGACCATGTATAATTTTTGTTGCTGTCATTAAGAGAGAAAGGTTTTGAGTGGCTTGCAGGATCAAACCCCTTGAAAACATGTGTCTGCTGGTCTATTTGTCTATCCAAATAAAATGTTTCTTTATCTAAATGTAAGCATTGAAGGAAAACTAATGCTGAGAACAAAAGGCTTTGTGTTTTAAATTGAAGCGTGAAAAGTTGCTGATTAATCTAATATTTCCTAAAAGGAGTTCTGTAATAATAAAACAGTTGTCCAAATAGTAAACTTCTCAGTAGTCTCCTGGACATGTAAAACTCCCATGTCTTTTATACCCTCAGGAATGCACATGGTGGGAAATTCATTCTAGCTGGAAAGTCTATCTTTTAAGGTTTAGTTGGTGGCAACAAGATCGTTTTTAAAGAAGGAATTGTTTTTAGACTTTATGGAAAGAGGTAATCATAGTCTGTGTGGTGAAATAGAAGAGTACAAGCTTCCCTGGCACATGACATGCATCATGGATACCTAACTTACCACATAAAACCAGCATCCAGAGTAACTGGCTTAATATGCAACACAGTAGATTTAGCAACAGATTGCTACCCCACTTGGTACTTGACACTTTGAGAAGGCGCCAGAGAATCTGACCTAGAAATGTCTGCAAAAGCAGCTTTGGCTGGTTTGTTTTAGACCTCCTTTTCACAGATTCTCCCAGTCCACAAAGGTCTCTACAAGGCAAAGAGAGTCTTCTGGACATGCAGCCCCAGGAAGGGTAAAACCTGGAGCTTTCTAACAGTCCTTAGCTCTGTTGAGCTTTTTCTTGCAATTTGATCCCACTGTTCATAATCCATCCTTTTCCCCTAGCATAATGGATGCAGTCCAACCTGCTGGCTAAGTGCTGCACTTCCTAGGTACCTGAGATACACTCAGGATTGGGATGAAAGATTTATTAACTGGGGAGCTACTGAAAAATAGCACAGTATAAGAAAGTTACTCTCCTGCAGTAGTCATTTACCGTGTCAGGCTAGCTGTCTCTGCAAGTAAATGCAAATGGTTCTACAAGTGGTGATAGTGCAAGCTGCTTACAAAAATATGTTAAAGACGCACTAAATATGGGCTCTGTCCAAATGCAGTGGAAGGCAGGTAATTCAACAAACCAGTGCCAGAGACAGCAGAGAGAACACTTCAATTCAGACCTAAACACTACAATACACCAACATAGCAAGACGACTTGCAGTGAACTGTTATGGAGTTTCCCTAATGACTGTCTGAGAAAGTTCCCTCTTCTCCCCAGAGTGATAAAAAAAGGTCTTGTTTAATTGTTTAAATGGAATATTGTGATTCATGAATAAAATAGCAGCTACATCTGAAGGCCGGAAGGGAAAACAAGTAACTCAAGAGCAAGCAAACTGCTGCTATACCTGAGTGCCCCCAACAGGTCACAGCACAGATGAAGCAGATGACACGCTAGTGGCAGGGAAAGAAGCTGCTAAGTAATGTATAGCTGCTCTTCTCTGCTATATCATCTGCTCTGACAACTTTGCAGAATGTATTGGCCAGTTTCTTGGTATTTTGACAGGGTAATGATCAATTTTAACAGATCTCTCCTATCAGCTGCTACTGCAACTCATATCACTGCTCACTTTTTCTTTAGAAATGTTGTGGGCGTTTATGTCCCTGGAATCTGAGCAAGCCTGAATGGGGGCACGTCCTCCCCCCTCCCCCCCCCCCCATTTCCTTGCTAGTTGGGGAAAAGTCATGCAAAGGAATATGCTGTTTTGAAAATCTGCAGATGCACATCCCCATGCTGTTCAACGGTGGTGCAGGCCTGTGCTAGGTTTTGCTGTGAGCTGTAACTTTAGGAGATATGGTAATCTAGTATTAAAAGAACATAGTGTGGACAGAAATCATTTAATATTAATTGAGGTTTTAAAGGAATTTGTATACAATATGTGTGTGTGACAAGGGGAACGTCCTTTTGATTTTTTTTTTTTTGCTTGCAATACCTGCTAGAGGAATTTTTTTTCAAGTATATGCTACAGAATATTAATGTAAAGTCAGTCTGAAACTAATTGATATGTATTTACCCATTCAGGCAAAAGTAATGTCATGTGACAATTCTAATTAATCAGCTGAGTTTAGTGCAGGAAACTGTCAAATATGACCAAAAAAGTGCTTCTGAAGTATTTGTGGGTCAAGATTTTTTGATAACTACATTTGGAAAAAATGCAAGTTACCTCTTGATAATTCACATGCAGTTAAAAAAAAAAGAATAAATTTTCACTGAATAATTTCTCCAGTTCATATTACTAAACCAAAGCTATTTTGTTAGTATTCTCAAATATGTATCTTTACAAGTATACTTCCTTACAGCTCTGTGCTTTCCTACCCAGCCTCCTGGCTTCAGCTGCCGCTCACTGTGAGTGATACCTACACACATCTCTCGGTTTCTTCCGTTTTTCTATTTAATATCTGATTTCTGTCCATCTCATTTGGCTCACCTTTTGGATTTGTCATCACCATGCCATCACTCTCTCTCTAAAATTGAGCTACTGCATTTAACTCCTGATCCTCTTTACACCACCTTTTTTTTATAGCTGGAACTACCCGGCAAACTTTACAGTCTTGCAATTTTATATGACCAGTGATATGCCTCTCTTTTCTTCCGGTGATATATCTGCTTTGAATGTCTCCTAACCACCTTCTTCCCTCACTTCAGAGGTAATTGGAATCCTTGTGAGTTCCTCAGCTTTGTCTCTCCCAGATTATCAGAACTTTATTCTGAGTTCTTGTCATAGGCAGGGCATCTCTACTTTCTTACTCCTTTTTTAACTTGCTGTCTGTGCACTAGACAAGTAAAAGTAATTTTTTTTTGGTTCAAGAGCTGAAATAAAAAATGGGGAGAAAGAAAGGAGAAAGTACTTGTGATCAAACCTAATTTATATTCTTTTCCTATCAAAACCAAAAAATATATAATTTTGTGTAGGACCCAAATTTCCATTTGTTTACTTGTCTGTAACAACTATCAATGAAAAACTTGAGTGCTCCTTAAAATAGAGGAACTCTCTTCCACCCAGCTTTTATTAAATTCAGAGAGAGGATTTGAACCCCAGTGTTCAGAGTCTCAGGTAGGTGTAGAAGATGGGACTTCTTCTATCCCTTGGATGACTTTGATCTGCTTTCATGGAATATGCATGTATTCATTCTCGTGACCTGAGAATTGGAATTCCTGGGAGCCAGTATCTACTTCAGTGAATCTCAGTTGCACAGTTTGCAACAGCATCAACTGAAAAGGTTTCCCTGCATCAGTTACAGCCTTGGTCGTTTTTACTTGCAGGAGAGAAATGAATGTGGTTTCGCGCTCCACAAGGGTCGGAAGGAACTGGATGTTTATCTGTTCAGACTGATCCCACAAATACCTGCTGGAAGATCACAAACTTCCAATAGTTTGTAAATACAGTGCCAAGCCATACACTGTGCTTAGTACACTTTCTTCATTACATCCTCTCATGTATTCAGTTTGATTTCCAATACAACCTGCTCCAGTGTCCTCTCTTCTCAGTATTCTTTATTTTCTACTTTCATACTCCTCACCTTGTGCTTTCTTTCATATCATTCTGCAAAAGGCAGTCTCTCCTTTCTTTCCCCCCTCTCTTCTCCAGTTTAATTTCATCCATGAATTGTGTTGCATAGGTCCAGTCAGGGGTTTCTTATCTAAATATTTTCTTGAGACTGCCTTACCCAATTTTCCATGACTCTCCAAAGTCAGGCAAATTCCAGCCCTCTAGAAGGTGGTTCTCTTCCTGGCCTCCTTTGTGATGCTTCTGTGGGAACAAGAAGGAGCTGATGCTCTGAACTTGCTCTTCCTCTCCTACCACTGGCCAGCAGAGGAGCCCAGTAACTCAAGATAAATAAAGCAAGGGTGCACCATGGAGAGCCATGTCAGTCCATCTTTTTCTAATCTGTATTTTAGATGACACTTTTGTAAGTATTTTTCCTAGTCCAATGAGTACTAAGAGGTTTGTACCTGAAGTTGCCTAATTAAATTATGGAACTAATTCTTTTTTTTTTTTTTTTTTGTATGTGTATAATATGTATAAATAAAGTGCTTAGTCTACATTATGGACTAACAGCCTCCACAATCTAATTTTGAAGCACACAGATGGTTATTTGATTTATAGGAGCAGTAAAAACAATCTGACTCCAGAAAGTAGATTTTCTTTCCTCTGAGACCGTTACATGCAGTTAAAAGAAACAAGTAATTGAATTACCTTTCAGAGATTAGAAATTTTGGCTTTACGTCTACTGCTAAACTTTTGTCCAAAGTTCCCTGTGAGGCTACTACTGAGCAGATGCTTTTAAGTGTGATGAAAAAAAGGGAAAATATAGAAAACTCTGCCCAAAGTGTAAAAGCAAAATTAAAATAGCATTAGGCACGTGCTGTGGCAGGAGACATTGGAATAGATGATCTTTTAAGGTCCCTTCCAACTGAAACCATTCTATGATTCTGTAATATTGAAGCATAACTTGCAAATTAAAAAACATGTCAAGGAATCACTGTGTTCACAAAGTGTATTTTGCAAGAGTTTTTTGCATCCAGGTGCATTTCAGTTTTGTCTTAGTATCTGAATCTCAGTGTAACAGAAAAGACTGCAATCCATAGTTAAACCTGTTTTGTTCCTGTGTCAGCCCAATGGTTTCATTCATATTACCATTGTTTTACAACATCAGATGATTGAACTTCCACTGACTGAAAACCTGGTACTGTTCTAAGACTCAAGGAAAACTATCCCAATCCGGAAAGTGGGGAGCAGGGAATAAATGGTTACAATTATCCAGCCTCTGTGTCTATGTCATACTATAATTTATAATAATTTATAAAAATGTTTCTAAAGGCCCTGACAACTCTTTTTGAGCAAAGATTGCATGAACAAACTTCATGATATGGTTGAAATATCATAAGTAGAACTCGGAATTTTTTCCACTCAAAATTTTGTTCCATGAAAACTATAGATTTGGGTCAATTGGGACAATTCACACAGTGAGGGGAAAGTTCACAACAGGATGCAGTTTTCAGAGAAAAAAAAAATTAGAACATTTTATGAATACCTTGTTCATATACCTTTAGCTGTTTTAGCACCAGTGATTTAGAGTAAATCATATTTTTAAAGACCCTTTCTTTCCAAATAAGCATTGAAATATATGTTTCTATGGTGAATCCGGCAACTATTTACCTACCTCTATTTCTGAGGCCCGTATTACAGTAGCATATAAAAGCCTGACATGCTTTGCTCAAAAGCTGAGACAGACGGTGATTTCTATGTAATTTTATGCACCTCATTACCATAGTATTTGATGTCCTCATGACTATTAATAAATTTTGCCTCTTAACACTACAGTGAAATCAGCAAGTATTATTCTCCCTCTTTACAAATGGGGAACTGATGAGAAGCATAGATTAAGTGACTTACGTGAAAACCACAGGAAGGCTATGCTACTGCCAGGAATTGAAATCAGGTGCCATGAATGCCAGTTCAGTCAAGTTTCCCATATATTAAACTTCGTAAGAGCTTTTTCCTAAAGATAATTGGAGATATTGTTCCTGCTTGTGCACACAGAACCCTTTTAAATATGATGAGTGCATCTCTAAACAGGAGGTACATTGATAATAATTGAGTAATAGATATTGTGAAACATTTTGAATGTATGGAAGAGCTAGATTCATCTTTTAACGACAACTATTTATGTATTAGATATCTAGCCTAAGTTAGTTGTCTCAGATTCAGCTATAGCACTTCCACAGGGTGATTCATCCCATCTATCATAGACATCACATGTAAGTCAGGATAAATTCCCTGCTTGGGATCTTGTTTCTTCTCATTCAATATATTTGGAACCTATATGAGTTTTTAGGTTAGATGTTTAATTTTTGAAGAGCTAAAATTCTGTGAGGTGGTTCATAGTCTAAGCTGTTCAGGTACCTAAACCTTGATTTTAAAAATAGCTTAGGCCAGGTGACTTAGGATCAGAATTATTGGAACTGAAGTACCTATTGTGGCACTCACTTAATTTCAGGTGTCAATATCTAGCAAATGGTCTGATCTCTCTTCATAGATAATCGTACTGGGCACTCTAGGGCTCAGTTCTTCTCATGCTAATGTACAAAACTAAAAGGGAAAAGATGAAGTGCATCCTCTCTCTCCTGTTAATTATAAAAGGAGCCTAAGCAACCAGTGCAACTATAAGCATCATCACTGTGGAAATACAGACTAAATGAAACGAATCCTAATTTAAATCTCCAGTTAAGAATAAGAGGCAGAGTAAACCAATGGTGGTTGTCTGCTGGAATACCCTTAAATATCTCATGCAGACATGATCAAAAATACATCATGGACTCCAAAGACATTTAAGGGCATTTGAAAATTGACTTGCTTTAAGCATGTTGATTGCATCGGTCCTGTGTGATATGTATGGCTGCGTTATATAGGAGAAAATGTCTCTAACAGACATAATTTGTCACCATGTGCAAATAGTTAACTAATAATTCATGACTAAGTGTTTTGGTTCTTTAGAATCCTTTTATAAATGCACCCTTAATGTAAAGTGAGTCGTTTTGTTTCAGGTCGCTGAATATAGGATATAAATCTGCATTATGTTATGTATGACTGTGTTATGGCAGCAAACGTGTATATGTTCTGCTACTACATGTTTTAGTTGGTTGTAGGGTTTTAAGTGAGCTAGTGTACAGGCACAAGGAAAAAGAAATTGGAAAATGACATCTCATAAATGTATCTGGACTTGAACGCAGAAAACAGGCTGGTAACTAGATATCAAGATGTGCAAATGCATTTAGTAGGATCTTTCCTGTCTTCAAATTGATCATTTTTTTGGCTTTTATAGTGTGAAAATCACTGATAAGATTGCTATACTGATTTGGCATGAGTCCTGTGCTGAACCAGTATAAAATGTCGAATTTGTTGGACAGAATACAGCTTTGTCCACCTTGCCAGTAGGTGGACTGGAGATTCCCTTTCTGTAACTTTTTGTAACAAGATAGGTTGATTCCCATCTTACCTATCCTCCATTTTTGTGTATCAAACAAAAAAAGGAGAGGAGGCAGGAGGAATCCTTCCATGCCCTTTTATGCTAAGCTAATGACTGGAAAGCATATCCTTTTTTTCAGCTGAGAGCTTGTAATGGAAATGCTGACAGAATCTCAGCAACAGCGTCACTGGTGTTTGCCTTGGTAATGAGAAGCTGCTAACAATCCCACTTCCAGCACAATGTTCCCTCTTAATGGGGTAAGACAATCACCATCCTCACCTTCAGGTCCAGACTCTGCCCTGAAGAAAAATTAGGACAGCAGAGAGTTTTGCAGCTGTGGTTACCCACATTTCTGTTCAAGGCCAGCAGAACGACTCAGAGCACTCAGCATGTACTTAGTGCAAGGATCACAAACTTTACAGAAAATTGATAGAGTCCAACATTAAATATTTATGCCATTACTCTAGGTTTGAGCATAATAATAACATAGAAAAACACCAGTTGACTTGTTGAGCCCCTGCACTCTAGGAGATTTTGCAGACATGTCTTCTACATTTCTCAAAATACTGTTATTTTCCAGATCCAAGATCCTTAATTCAGGATTTCTGATTGTCATTCATTCACTAAGTGATATTTTGAAGGCTTTCTCTCCTTTTAGATTTTGCTTTTCTTTTGTGAGGAAGCTTGTTTGGATTTTTTGTTAATTGAAAAAGTGGATAGTTTCAGTTTGGTAATTTTTTTTCTATGATGCAACACTTTTGTGTCTATATATTATAATGTTTTAAGAAGTCACATACTGTTTTTAAAAAGACAGTGTAACAAGACATGTTATGGCAACATTTGCAGAAGAATCTTCTTAAACATACCCAGATAATATGCAGTGGAGCCCCTGTCTTTGTAATTTAAAATTCTTTGTATACTTTGCGTATGAGGTTTTTGTCCTAATGCTTCAGTTTTCCTTGTGGGATTTCTTTGGAGAGGGGTGTGGATTGGAGAAATATTTTTTTTTTTTGTTACCCTCAAAAAATGGGAACAAGATTTTCATGAGCAGTTATGGGATAAAAGTTTATGAAGCACTAAATACTGTTGTGAGTGCTGTAACATAAAGCTCTGTTTTGTTCCTTTAGCACACCATAAAGTCATTCTACTCGCAGAGAAAATTCATACTACTCCCTTCCTCTTTGGCCTTTTGGATTTTCCTGTTTTCTTTGGGGCTGTTAGGACCAAATGCTTTCATTTATTTCACTCCACAGTAGACCAGATTTATAGGCAAATCTGAAGTCTGGTTTACAATGGTTATATAGCCACTAGTGTGGAACTGCACCAACACAGAACCCTAGAGAGGATGTGATTTACATGTACGCAGCATGATTTGTCCTTGCTCAGCTTATCTCTGGCTGAAATCAGGGTAAGTTAGACCAGGGAAAGTTATTACAATGGCATCAGTCATTTTAGAGTGGGCATTTTTGTCAGTGAGGATACGCTGAGCGTGTTATTTAATATTTCTGTGTGTCAGTGTCTCCATCATTAAAATGGAGGCACTTCCATAACCTTTTAGACTATCAGGATGGAACTAGATGAAGAGTGCTAAAATGAAGAAAATTTCCTGGGAGACCCTGGAAAAAAACTACACCTAACATTGAAATAAATGTATATCAGAGAATTATTTTGCCAATCAGTTTAATGAAATTTATTTTGAAAATAAAGTTGGCTGGGCAATTTTTAGAACCCTTTAGCTCTAAAACATTATACTGTACTTCTAGCTATAGATCCTTGAGGTTTTTTGTGAGTTTCTTTCCACTCTGGGTACAGCATTTATCAGTATCTGTTGTTGGACTATATTTATGATGTTTACAATAATTTTTATAGCAATATAAGAGTTCTTGAGGTTACTTACAGAAACAGTCTGCTGGTTTTTTTTATTTTAATACCCACACAATTTTCTGGTGGTGAAAATGATAGCTGCAAGTCAGAAAACGATGCGTCTGATGTGGAGTGGAGTGACACCCCATTTAATGACTGTGAAGTTTTAGACTTTTGACAAATAACCCGAACTTAGCATGCGAGACATTAGGATGGTTGACTTGATTATGTGGGATAGATTCAAGCTCAGAGTGGGTTTTTTTTGTGTGTGCTGTTAGAAGTTTAACACCAGTCTGTTGTATTGTAGTACAACCGCTACCAGTGCTATGGGGCCGAGGAATGCGTGCTGCAGATGGGAGGAGTGCTGTGTCCGACTCCTGGCTGTGGAGCGGGTTTGCTTCCTGAACCCGGAGTGAGGAAAATTGTATGTGAACCAGGCAACGGAATAGGCTGTGGGGTAAGAACATACATTTTCCTCCTAGTGGTGTGGGAAACAATTGATATTGTACGATGTTAGAATAAGGGGGGGAAATGCTTTTTCCTTTTCCATCAGTGACTCTGAATTGCCCTTCATACCAGAGTGGGGTACTGTAGCTCAATAAACAATTTAAACATAGCACCATGGCTTAGGAATGATGACTTCATCATGTAGACTATGTCCATTCCAGAATTCTTTGCTTTATTTGGTTTAAGAAGTTGCTGAGTAGTTACAGTAAGAAATTGAACTATGCAAATGCCAATCCAAATGCGCTTTGACTTTCTTCTCCCAGCACTCAGCAAAACCGAACAGGATCTTGAGCAAACCATTCATTATTATTTTAACACCAACTTTCTTTATAAATCATAGAAAAAGGAGAGAGAGAGAATGACCAGTCTGTGATACTGCAGTGGCATTGCTTATGCATGTTAAGATACATGATTAAAAGAAATATAGAA
Organism: Aviceda cuculoides; assembly: GCA_035590195.1. NCBI lineage: Eukaryota > Metazoa > Chordata > Aves > Accipitriformes > Accipitridae > Aviceda > Aviceda cuculoides. Next base: position 36,649,756 of record JAVJGG010000082.1, on the reverse strand, counting down.
ATATTTTTGTTTTCTTATAAAAATTGCTTTTAAGCAGTGGGAATGCACAATTAATGGTGGATTTCTGAAAAACAAAAACAGATGACACTTGAAAATGTTTTTGCTAAGAGGTCAGATCATATGGATCAGTGATTTTTTTGGTAGTAGAAAAAAACAGATACTTTACAAGAATCAAGCTTTGGGGGAAATATGTAGAGAGAAATCTGTATATAAAAGAACCTATTAAATGTTAGGTCAGAGTGACTAACTGATGTTTGTACTGACTCTTTCCATGGTTGGTATTATTACTGCATTCCATGCAGGCTATGAGAGAAGAGAAAATATCTATATTTATAAAATATTGTTATGCTCTTGCTGTTGTCTTTCTTGTGGAAAATGCACTTTTTATTGCAGTTTTGATGTTGCCCAAACTGATACCATAGAAGAATAATAGTTTGCCGAACTAGGAAGTCACAGTAACTTGTCTTCTATGAGTAGGTTAGCATCTGTCGACCTTGGTAAAACTTCCTATCTGTCCATGCAGTGGTGCATGTAAAACAGAGTACTCCCCAGACTCACTGAGCAGACATAGGGCTATAAAATAAAGCAGAAGGTGGGAAAGTAATGAGAAACAAGACTGAGTAAACAAAAAGAAATGCCTCTGGATTAACTATTAGGGATTGGTTAAAAAAGATAAAATCACAAATAATTTTTACTCTGCTGTCTGCCTTGAAGTGATGAAAATCAAACTGTGTTTTGCAGCTTCATTCATCATCATTCTTAATCTGCAAATGCCCTGTAAATAAAGTGTAGATAGCATAAAGGATTATGTATTGCCTGGTTTAGCAAACTGCTCTGTTTCCTTTTATGGACTCTGTGCTGTGCTTGCTAGCGACCAGAACTGCAGCCTTGAGTTTAACCTCATGCTTTGTTTTGAATTATGTGACCGCTTGAACATCAGGGGGTACATTTCACTGAGGCTAAAATGAGAACCAAGAGGCTGGTCTGTAAGCCAAATTTTGGTAACATTAATGCCCTTCCTCAGAATCTATAATAGAACAGGGTGAAAAAGCGTGTCTTTGAATCTTTCTTTGCACCCTGACAAATGATAAGCTCAAGGACAATTTGTCACACAAGATTTCCTGTGGTGAGGGTCTTAGCACTGCAGTCAGCTGCTGGTGAGAAAGCTAGCTGAAGGTAAGGATCTGCCTGCAAGAACACCAAGACATTGGTGGAAATGGAAAGCCATTTATTTCTACTCTATTTTCTGTAGTAACTTTCATTGTTTTCTATTCAGAAAGTTAAACTATGGTGGTTTTTTTCTCAGACAAAACCTGGCTTTTTTTAGTGTGAAGGCCTTCCACTCTTCTTTATGGAATCCAGGTACATCCACTTAGGGGCTCTGGGTTCCCTCATGAGTGTACACAATGATTTACAAGCTCAAAGAAAGGCCCAAGGTGAAGAACATCCCTTTTGCCCATCCAAATAAAGGTAGCAAAAGATGCCTTGCAATACTTACCTGTACAGTTTAGGTTAGAGACACATTCCTTGTTGAAGCTGGTAAGCAAAGAAATAAGGAAGGCAATGTGAATCTGGAGATTCTTTATGAATGTCTGTGTCATCCTCTAAGCTATGCTTTAGATATGTAGAGCTTCTTTTGGGGTATTTGAACCTCTGTCTTTGGGTAAAGTTCACAGTTGCTAACATCTTGCTAACAGCAGAAGTTACATCTAACATCAGCGGTCTGTTATTCACCCAAAAGCCCTTGTGGAGAAATAGTTTACTGCACAGAACAGACTGATTTGTCAGGTCTGAATTGCAGTATAAGGGTAGCTAACAACTGTCAAGTAGATGAGGATTTTGATTAACTAATGAGATGGATCAAGGGAGGGAGCAGGGTTAGGTTTTCAAGAGAAAGTCAAGACAGTCAATGAAAAGGGTTTTCAGCAGCCATTTTAGAAAAGGAGAGGCAGAAGAAACCAAATAGAGAATAAGCTCGTGTCCTTGTTTCAGCTGGGATGGAGTTAACTGTCTTCCTGCTAACTGGTACACTGCTATGAGCTAGGTATGAAAAGAATGTTGATATCACTGATGTTTTCAGCTGTTGCTAAGTAATGTTTAGTCTAAAGTCAAGGACTTCAGATTCTCAAGCCCAGCCAGCAAGAAAGCTGGAGGGGCACAAGACCCTGGGAGGGGACACAGCCAGGGCAGCTGACCCAAACTGGCCAAAGGGGTATTCCATACCATGGGACGTCACATAAACTGGGGGGAGTAGGGGGGAGGGAGTTATTCGCTGCTCGGGGATGAACGGGGTGTCGATCGGCGGGTGGTGAGCAATTGCACTGCACATCATTTGTACATTCCAATCCTTTCATTATTACTGTTGTCATTTTATTAGTGTTATCATTATAGTTATTAGTTTCTTCTTTTCTGTTCTATTAAACCGTTGTTATGTCAACCCATGAGTTTTACTTTTTTTCCTGACTTCCTCCCCCATCCCACTGGTGGGGGGGGAAGTGAGTGAGCAGCTGCGTGGTGCTTAGTTTCCGGCTGGGGTTAAACCACGACAAAGAGTTTGTGGTACAACAGACATTTAAGAATATTCTGTCTGCCCAGAAATAGCAGAAAGGTGAGTCAGGACGGGTCACCAGAAAAAAAGCAATGACAGCCTTTGGACTTAGCTGCACTCTGGCTTATTTCTCTAGTGAGTGATGTGGCCTTTAGCACAAATTAACTGTTTGCTGCTTATGTTAGCACAACAGTTGGTTCATATCTGTATACTTATCAGCATATGTCTATTTTATCTAAGACCTAAATGTAGGTACATATGATTGAATATTTTTCCACTTAAGTTATTTGCTTTATCTTTTGGAATTTGATTGTGTTAAGCAATGCCAAGGTACTTTTAATGACAAAGTTTTAAAACTGAACAGTAGCTGTCTTTTTGAATCATCTAAATATGAACTAAAATCAAGCAAACCTAGTTTTGGACATAACCATATGATAAATGTCAAATAATAGAAGCTTTGCAGCTTATGTCAACAGGTTGTCCAACGCTAGGTAAAAGATATTCTTTTAAACTTCATTGTAGGCAATTTAAGTATCACATTCTGCTTAAAAATTGTATGTAACATTTCTGTTTTGTAATGGTGGTTTTGGCTAACTTCTACCCAAAGCTTGCTAGAAATGCTGTATAAACACAAGAGCTTTTAAATCCACTTTAACCGAGGATGTTGTCTAGGGAAAGTATTGCTGGTTGTTTTTTGGTTTTGTTGTTGTTGTTGTTGTCTTTGGTTTTGTTTATTTTTGTTTGTTTTTTTTAATATGCATAGACATTGTCTAGGAACTCTTGGAGAAAATTGGGATGCTGAGGAATGACCAAGAACTTGCTCGGACCTGTCTCATTGTCTTCTCGTGGTGGTGAAGCCCCAAGCACCAAATGGAAACAAACTCTGAAATTTCATGGACCAATAAATGTTTGTTTCTCTAAGCTCCAGGAGAACTGAATTAAGTATGCTCACAATGCTAAAGACAAAAAGGCAATGAATAATTTGTGCTTTTGACTTCTCGTGCTGCTGAACTGCTAGCTGTGTTTTAGACCGCTTCAGCTTGCACTCTCAGTGATGAAACATGAACATTGCTCGGGAGGTTTTCAGCATGAATCACTCCCAAAGAGCAGACAGCACGAGGCTGAGCCAGGTTTGGCTCCCTCCAGCTCACACAGCAGAGTTTAAACATCCAAATGCTCCACCTGTTTTCCTGCCATTCCACAGAGGCAACTACAGGCACTATAATTTCAGACTATAAAGTCTGTAATATAGAGTTTGCTTTGCTTCAAATAATTTGAGCTGAGAAAAGCATGTCTAAACCACTTAAATTATATGTGGAAGTCCCAGAGAACACCCCAGAACAATTTCTATGTTGTGGATGCAACCAGTCCATTAAAAAGGTAACCAGATCTAACCAGTGGGGCTGTAAGCCAGTCCGCACCATTTGGTCTAGGGCCAAGGTCACCCCATACTCCTGTTTAGCGCACAAGTTTTATTACTAAATTTATGCTTGTGTTTTATGTGCTTGCTTATATAATTTTTATTCAAGATTTTAGTCACAATACCCTTTTTTCAGTATCCAATCTAATTAAAAGAAGTGTTCAGAGAAGTTAGCAAAAGGGAATCCCTTGTCACTGAGTTATTTTTTGTGCATATGGGGAAAATTGTATTTCCAATTGCATAAATAAGACAATTTTCTTCTTGGGGTTTATCATACAGAGCAGGGATGTCTTTACTGCAGTGAACAATTTGGAGTCACCATATTTGCATATGTTGATAACTTTTTCTTATCCTGATATAATTTTCAGTGTTGATATGATATTTAATATCATCCCACCTGCCGGAGTCAAATTTTCATTTAGGAAAGTCAAGGGATTGTTAAATAATTTACTTACGGGAGGAACAATATGTAGCAACCCTTATTCAAAACTGCAGGTGTTATATGTGCTATAAAATGAAGAAAAAAAAAAAGTGTAGCAGTTTATTTATATTTATTATCCATTTTGTCAGAAATGAAGTGTTTAAGGTAACACAAAGGAAGTATAAAATAGTCCTGACAGCAAACAATTTGAAGGCAGACTATTCACATATCAAGGCATATCTGTTAATATTCTCACTCAGAAGATGGGATTTATCTCACCATCTGGCTGTTTAAAATTTGCTTTAATTTAAGTTGGTAGTTTAGTCTCTATAGACAAGACAGAAAATAGGCAATTCCAGAGGATGTCATTCCAACCCAGGACAGGAAATACATATATCTTTCATAAGTGCCTAGAGGTTCTCTCCATTAACTTGAAATGGTAAATAAACCAATGGAGACTCTGCCTAATTTTTAGGCAGCTGAAGTTGGATGAGATTAACCATGGCCTTTAAAATATACATTCTTTCTTTCTTACTCTTAATTTTTCTTTTTCTCCTTAAACAAAGGAACCTCCCTCATACCCAGGCAAACTGATGACATTCACTACTATTCACTTCAGTCCATAATAAGAGACTGGCAAAATTTTTAATAATTTACCAGTGAAATAACTGCCTTTTTTTGTACTGAAATATCAAAGTGTGAAAAAAATACACCCATATCAAGCCATGTATTGCAGACCAGACATGGAAATCACCAAGACAATCTGCTTTTTTGAAGAATAAAAACTCTAGAATGGCAGCCAAATTAAAGTTGCTTATTGAACATATATAGTTAGCTACAGTCAGAGGGGAGAGACATCTGAGCTGAAGACAGTTCTTCTTGGAAACGAGACTGATTTTAGAACATAGATTTCATAAAGATGGTAGCGTTTGGCTTGGTTCTGGCTAAGACTGTCCAACTACTTGGTAGAACCAACATCAAGGTCTGCTGCAGCAGCTGCTGGAGCTTGCAGCAGCTGGTTCCCTGCACCCACACCAGTAGGCACTGCTGGCCACCACTTGCCACAGGTTGGCAATTGCCGTGGGCACCAGGGCCAGGCGTTCCCCTCCACTGGTGCAGTGGAACTGACAGAGTGGAAAATAACCTTCATCTTTGAATAAAAAGGTCTGTGTAAATCATAGTCATTTTAATTATTTTTCTACTGAGTTACTGAGTCTATTGTTTCAGCTTCCAACAGAGTTCTTAAAATCAAAATAATTCATCTTGCTTAAAGGAATGCTTTTTAGCCACTGAAGTTACTCTATTCTGCTGCATCTTTTGTGACCAGATTGCAGTCTGTTCTCCACAGAATATGCACAGAGGGTAAAAAATATGTTGGTTTGGGCATTTTGGTTTTGTTTCCGGTTTTGTTTGGTTTGTTTTTTTATTGGAGGTATAAAAGATTCTGGTTTCACCACAAAGCATGTAAAAAGGAAAATAAATACACAAGTACTACTTGTTAAAACTGTACTACAACGGTAGACTTTACAATGCACATTTTTCATGTCACTGCCTTTTTTGTATTATCTATACCATGCTGATCAGAAAAAAGCAGTTCTTACCGATGAAAAAAAATCTACATGTGACAATTTACCACCTACTACAGCTTTTGCTTAAAATGAGTTGCAGTGGGTGGGGGAAAGACACGGCTTTTTTTTTTTTTAAATCATTCTTGTCCTTAGCATTAGTCTGTGGAAGTATTTGTCATATGTGGGTCTTATTTTAAAGAGGACAAAATGTTATTAATATTTCATTGAAATACACTCATTTTCAGAGCAGAAAATAATTTCAGGTAGCCCTATGACAATTTATCCCATTTATATGATTTGTTTACATAGATCAGGGTGTTATATTGGCAGCAGGTAACTGCTCACTCTGTGTGTTAAGAGCTGCACAGGCTGCAGCACCAGCATACTATAATCCCCTGTGCCATTGCCAAAACACACAAATGTAAATTTGATTATGTGATCAGATGGAATTATCTCCATACCTTTATTTAAGATCTTGCATTTATGTCAAGTTAAGAGCCTGGCCCTCAGATTATGTGCAAAAAAAAAACCAAACCTTTTTTTTCTGTAATGGCTATACCATTTGCTTTTGACCATAACAATTTGCTTTAGAAACTATCCCTGAATTGTAACTATTATAATACCATTGAACGCCTACAAAAGAAATGTGACCTTCTACTAACAACAGTTTTTAGCCAAGCTTTCAATGCAATTCATAAAGCTAACTTAAAACTCTGAATGCCACTTGAAATTGAGGAAATGTCAGCATTTGGAGGGTTTTGAGATAAGTGAGCTAAACCGAATCTCTTGTTAATGTTCATTGCCTTACAACCAGAACAATTTTTCTTGAACTTATACTATGAGATGCCAAAGGATAAGGGAAAGGAAAGGATAGGAAAGGATACAGCTTTGGTAAATGCAGGCTCTGATTTACTAACATAGAATCATAGAATTATTTAGGTTGGAAAAGACCTTTAAGATCATCAACCATGCCTGCTAATCCATGTCCTGAAATGAAGTACTAGGGAATAGATGGAGATTTGTTTTGTTTTGTTTTCTATTACTTAAATGTTATAAAGCACTAAGTAAAATAACATGATACTTTGTACATTTTAAGACCCATCTAGATATGACGTTTCACTGTGTATGCAGTATTTAATAATTTTTTTAAAGTACTATAATAAAATTGCCTTTAGTCCAGTGACTTTATATTATTTTCACATTTTGATACTAGCTTTGACAATTTCCATAAATTCAATCACAATTTCATGAAATTAAGAAGTATAATATACCAGTTATATAGTAATAATTTGTTAAAAAATAGAGCTTGTTTCACATTAAAGTGAGATGAGGAAAATAATACAAGCCACTTCTCTAACAGTGATATGAAAATAAATAAATTTGGGAACACCCTTTCAATCAATAAGTTATAAATTTTACTAATCTTCAGAAAGTTAAATACTTAAAACCATTATTCCAAATTATTCTTGCCCAAGGTGATGAGAAAAGTATCAGTACATTTCTCATTATCATTACATGTCCTCATAATATAAAATAAATTGCTATGTAGGATTTTCACAATAAAAAAAAAAAACAGGAAAAAAAAGTGCAGAGGAGCATATGGGTGAGGACAGAAAGAAGTAGAGAGAAGGTACGCAAAAAAAGAAGAAAGTAAAGCTCAGCCCAGGTCTATGCAGTCGATAAAGGAATCAGGCAGGTAAACTATTCATGTTGAAATACTTGCATGCTGGGGTGACCGCATTGGGATATACAGTTCAGGCTCCATTGGGAAATACATATATATGTTGATATCACTCTATTTTATTTTTTTGTGGTCTTTTGCTGTGTCTTGGTTTGAAAGACAGGTGTCTGCCAAGGAAGGCAGGAGGCGGGGGGGGGGGGGGGGGGGGGGGGGGGGGGGGGGG
>JAVJGG010000082.1:36618624-36641084 GCA_035590195.1 Aviceda cuculoides | reverse complement strand
TTTCAGCACAAATCCAAAACACAGCCCCGTACTAGCTACTGTGAAGAAAATTAACTCTATCCCAGCCAAAACCAGCACAGACGAATACAAATAAATTTGTAAATTAGCAGAACTAGGAGTTAATGTGAAAGATTTGGTATGAATAAACAGATCTGTCGCTCAGTCACTGGAGGGGGAACAATAATGTAATCAGCAGAGGATGTGCTGCTTGAGAATGGCAGCTACGGAGGGCAGGATTCTAATTGTGTAAGAGGCTTATATGAGCAATCTTCTAAAAACTTTCTCTATCTGAGCAGGAAAGAGAAACATGGGCTGAATGCAGAAAATCACTTATAAATGAAAAGGAAAATAAATATGAATCAAAGTAAGCCTATTTATTGCCTTTCATATGAAGTTTCATATGAAGGCCTCCTGAGGTATTTTGGATTGAATTACTGCATTATTGTAAAATGCAAGAGCTGCAAGAGCTGCTTAATCAATGAAAAACAATGGAGTAAAAAGATAGGACCAGAACAATAAGATCTTAGATTGGAATGAATCTATTGACTGGCATTTGTAGCTTAGCCAGGGAAAAAAATTCAAAGTTCTGAATGTGAAAGAAAAAAATGTCCTTATTATGTGTCTGGTATAATTCTGGCTCGAAGCCCAACTCAAAAGTAAATCTCAAGGCTCATAAATTGAGCAGCTCACATAGATCCCAAAAAAGCATTTCTTTCCACAGCTTTTGTGGCACTTGTAGCCTTCACGTCATTGGGTGTCAGAGTAAAAAAGTACAGTAGAGATTTGGGGTTTAAGTCTATTCTGTGTAAGTACAAATATGGAAAGCAGCAAGTTGTGTCTGTTGTACAGAGTAAAAAAAGTAATGATACTTTTTTTTTTTTTTTTTACTAAAAGGAGTACCCCAATTAAAAATGTTTGCAAGTTTTTATATTTCTCCTTTAGCTGATCAAAGAAATGCCCAAAGAGTTTCTTTCTCAGCTTTACCTTGACTCTGAAATACCTAAAATCTCCATTGGTCAGCCAGGCTCTTAGTTCATTCTTTCAAGGCTACAGCAGCATTTTCCTTGTGGAGGGCGTAAAATGATTACTTACTGAGATTATGAAACTCTTTGTGATGAAAAAAGGAATGGCACAAAATGCAGAGTACAAGCATACCATAGGGAGGGGCCATAGAAAAGCTGGGGGTAGTGTGCATTATGCTTCCCTGAAGAACATCTTTTCTGTGAAGGCAAACAAGAAGCTGTCTGTAGGTCCCTAGTGCTCCTCTTTGGCTTACAGCTATATAGGATTTCTTACTGGACCTTTAAGCAAAAGCTCTTTCAGACACCTTTTTGTAATTACAACAGTATGTCTGTGGAATGAAGCAAAGCGACTGCTTGCCTTTTCACCAATACAAGAGAAATGTTTATTTTTCATTGCACATTTTGCATTTCCATATACTATGTAGAACCCAGACTGACTGGGCACTCTGTAATGCATCTGGTTGGGCTACACTCCTTGAAGAGTGGGAGGAAAAAGGCATTATAAAGATTTAAAATACAACTATATGTAATTTTCTAACAGAAAATAAACAGCTTTTAAAAATAATATTAAGTAGAACAGAGTTATTCTGAGATCAACTTTCCTCATCACTACTGCTTCAGTAAGTTATTTAATAATGATGTCACATGCAGAAGTTTATTATTTCAAAACCATTTCAAAGAGATAGCAAAGCCACCATTCCACAATCAAAGCTGATTTTGAAGTGCTGAGACAAAACTGATTTTCAATTATCAGAGTCCAAAAAAAGCATCTGAAAACTGTCTTGATTGCTGCAAAACTGCTGTCTTTTCATGTTGGATAACTCAAAACAAATAGATGATGCTTATGAAGCTTCAAACAAAAATCCACTTCTAACAAAGCATAAGCATAAAAAACTCTCAGCCTGAAAGAGAATATCTGGGAAGTTATAAACTTGTGAAAGTGAGTTTAGAATAGAAGTTGCATCTCAACCTTAACAATGATGTTAAGGTCACTAAGCTGTAATAGAGGGAGTAAAGAAAATGTTGCAAAGTCAAGGGTGAACTATGAAAATAAAATAAAATGAAAATATAACGACCAAATAAAATAAATCCCTTACAAAGTAAACTAATAATATTCTTCATGAAAATCAAGGACATAAGTTTGGAGAACAATGTCCAACTCTAATTCAGTGAGAAATAATAGAAAAGCAGAATGCAGTATGTGCTTATAAAACCATCATGAGGGAGAAGAAAAGGGAAAATTCTGATAAGGATAGTATAATATATCTGTGAGTAGAGGCCTTGACTAAGGGCAGAAAATCTTGGGCGGATAACCAAGTTTCAGTTAACTCCATTTTATCCCTGTATTTCTCAAAAATTAAATTATTCATACTACTCAATTATATTTTTTTTCCAAAAGCTCTCATGTTAAATTGGGTGACAATCACCATCATGATAGAAAATCTATTCCACTGACACTTAAAAGAGATAAAGAGTAAGGTTTAAAGGTACTGCTGGATCACTTGTTCGGACTAAGTGAGCAGTAAAATAGGCTGGTTAAACTGGGCACTGTTTCCATTAAGAAATATCAAACAGCAGTAGTATGTTTTGTACTTATCTCTGTCATTCTCTTTTATGCCAGTGAAAATGTTCACATACGTAATACTGAGTAATGACAATGATAAGTCTCTTATGCACACCTGAAATGGTTATATTAAAAAAGATTGACTTTTAGGCCACCAATCTAAAACCAGTGCTTAGTATTAAATATAATCTGCAAACAAAAAACAAGCATGGGGCATGTTTTACAACATTATCATATATAAAGAAAGCTTGACAAGACTTTGTTTTCTACTTAGTTTTCCCTTCAAACTAAAATGAATGTAAATTTTGTTTCCTTATTTTGTTTAGGGAACTTCTTATATGTCTCTTAAAGGTGCTTTCTGAAATTTTTTAATCTTTATGGTAAGGATGCTTATGTCAAAATCTTATTGAGCAGAGTCATTCTGAAAAAAAATTTAATAAGTTGAACATGCCTATTGTTGGCATAGTCTTTCAGTGACATTTGATCTAAATCAGAAAACTGAAATCTTAAAAAATGCCAGAAGATCAAAACTAAAATCCCCAAGATCCCACTGGAGGTGGCGGAGGAGTAAACAGGAAAATGAGGGCAACAGGGAAGCAGCCTTAAGGTGAGGTCTGAGAAGACCTGGTGGGATCTTATAGAGTATTCAAAACTCTCACAGAGGCACCAATAGCTTCACTCCCTCTCTTGACTTGAAGAGTGAGAAACTGTTTCTGCTGTTTGTGGGAACAGCCTGGAAGGAGACAAGAGGAACATTAACTTTCCTCCTCTGGTGAGAGCCATGACACTGTGTGAGGTGGTACAGCAACTCTGGTTGCTTGCTTGGTCCCTAGTGAGCAGGTGGAGCTGGAGAATAAGGGCTTGTAAAGTGGGGGTTTCTCCAGAGAACCCTAGCAGAGTCTAAAAATCCATATTCTATAGCAAAACCTATAATTTATTAAATCCCTTGATGAGTGAGCCTGGCATAATGGAGTAAAAGTGTACATTACAGCATATGTGCCTTCACTGTGTGTATTCAGAATCATGGGAAACTGCCTGCCAAATCTCTGTATAAATGAAGATGGAATTGGGGTGCTTATATCATGAACTATGGCTAGCAATTTTTGTGTGTGGGTGTGAAAGGAGCAGTGGGGGGACTACAAGTGTGTACAGAGTAAGTAGGCTATTAAGTGGATGAAAGCTTTAAATGTACAAGCGTTGGCTGTACAAAGACCAGACCAGCCACATGACCGCGATATTTTGTATGAGTTCCTGGTCACTGCAGAATTTTTACACAAATGTGTATTGATTAGAACCTACCAAATTCGGGGTTTTCAAGTATCTGTAGTTATCATATTTTAAAATCCTTTACAATGACAGGCAGCTTTTTCTGGGCATGAAGTAATTACCTAAAGTTATGCAGGAAAGTGTTTCAGATTTGGACATGGAAAGAAATGTGTCTGCCAAACAGTAGCATTGCTCTGAGCTAGTAACTCACCATATCATCCTCTCAGAGGAGTGAAAACAACTGGTAATTGGCAAGTTAAATAAATCAAAGAGGAGATAAACTTAGCAATAAATGTACAATACAATAATAGCTTTTATATGCTGCTGGGGTTCTCACCAGTGGTGTTTTCATAATATGCATCACAAGCTTTCACTGTTCAGGGAAACACATTAGTGTTTTTGAATTGTTTTTATTATAAGCCATGCAAATAGTGTTTGTCCCAGTGGGATGTGACATTAATTATTAGCAAAAGATCTCTTACATGATTTTAGTCAACAGAGAATGAACAGTTCAATCTTTATTTTCAGAGTGCAACATATAACTATTCAAAACTGCATTGAAAAACATTTAACCCATGCAGAGTATTCCTGCTGAAGATGTGACACATGGCAGAAATAAATTGCCCTAATAACATTTGCAAATGTTCTGTGATCACAAAAATGTTATTCAAACATGTTCTCCTTCATTATGTTTCAGAAAAAAAACAGTATTTAAATTCTTTCATATGGATGGCCAGTGATCAACTCCTGAAATAAAAAAGTTTGATTCTTTTAGAGGTGGAATTTTTTGGAATAAGTCCCCTAGACAAAAGGAAACAAAAAGTCAAACAAACAAAACATCTTCCGCAAGTGAAGCAAGAGGAAAACAGTGACTTCTGGGAAGTAGAAATAAGCAAACTTAGGTAACTGATAAGAAATCAGTTCTAAGCAGAAAAGGGAACTGACAATTCAGTAAAGAAATCATATTAAGGGCACAATGGTAAATTATCTCAATGTAAAGGAGGACTAGGAAAGGTAAGGAAAGACCAACTTGCTTGAAAAACAACCTTTTTTATGACCTGACCTGAAAAGTAAGAAAGAAGTGCATAAAAAATTTAAGCAGGTCATATCACTAGGAACAGCTAGGAAAACAGAAAACACACAGGGACAAAGTCAGAAAGTACAAGACATGAAATAAAATACTTTTAATATAAAGTCTACAAAGAATATTCAGAAAGGTTTCCATAAAGAAGCAATAGAAACGGTAACATGAAAGATCAAGGAAGCTGTTGGTTGGCTTCTCCTGGGAAAGCAAAATGTATCATTAAACAGCTCCAAGAAGGCAAAAGTGTTTACTTGATTTGTTTCAATCTTAATTTAAAAGGTCAAGCCTGCTCAGATGGTTAGCAGAGCTAAAACCACTGAAACAGAATTAAAAACACCAGCTTATATTGGGGAAAGGACAGGATAGAGACATGTTTTCAAATCAGCTGGGCCTGAAGTTTTTCCTGTGGGAATGGCTGAAGAAAATCCAGAAAGTTAATGGTCACTCCTAAGAATATGGGTAGGGAAGATTTTGATAAAGGCAAAAACGTGAAGTTTATGTCTAAAAAGAGGGAAAAAGGGAACCTGAGACTTATAGACCAGTAGGTTTAACTTGAATTCCTGAGGGAAAACTGTAGCAAATAAGCAAACTACTGGTAATTACCTACAGGACAAAAAAAGAAAGTCTCAGGAAGCATGGACTTAGCAAGAATTTATCACATCAGTCTAACTTTGTCATGCCAGAGTAACAGGACTTGTGGGTAGGAGAGAAGTAGATTATGTCGTCTGTATTGAATCCAGTAAAGCCCCTCACATTGTTTCATATGAAAACCCATAGGCAAACTAGGAAATACAAGATTAGATGATAATTTCATTAGGTGGATGCGTAATTAGTTGGAAAGCTGTGTATAGAGTATTTATCAGCATTTCACAGTCAAAGCGAAGGGATGTTTCAAACCTGTCCTGATGTGGACAAGTTTTAATATTTTCTCTATGCCTTGATGAATTATTATAGTGTAAGGTTGTTAAATTAGCACAGGATGCATAGCTAGGAGGCAGCGAACAGTTTGGAACTTGATAGCAATTCAGTAAGGATAAATGTAAAGTTTCTATACTTAAGCAGCCGTATGTTATGAGAGAATAAATACTTAGAGAGACAGCAACATGGCAAAAGATGATCTTGGAATGGCAGTGGATCACAATCTGATCTTGAGTTAACAGTGTGGTACTGTAAAAAAAAGGCAAATGATGGACTGAGGTTTATAAATCACAGTAATTATTTCTCCTAATCCAAAATAACAGATTAAATGCACAGTGAGGAAACCTGAACCTGAACAATGGCCCTATTTTCCTTCCTGATGTTATGACTCAGTTAAAGAAGCAAGATGTCCATTTTAAAAATGCTCCTCATCCAGGATAAGGGTCTTTTTTCTACTCTCTTCCCAATCCACTTGGTTTTGAAGAAAATAAATTGGTGAGATGTGCCATCAACAACTTTCTCCATATCTGCTTGACTCTCTGCTCATTCCAATCTGTTCCAGGCTTTGCTCTAGAAATAGAGTCCCAAATAAAAGCCAGCTGAAACAGATAAAATCTAATAAGTGCAATATTGCAGAATGCTTATATGCTGTCAGCGACTAACATACATAAACCTAAGGAGGGCTTATATCCCTGGTGGTTTTCTAAATACTGCTTTACAGAAAGCCAGTCCTAGCTCAGAGTGACATTAGTTCTTTCTCCTCTCTTGTGAGTTCCCACTGCCAGAATTTGATTAGATAATATTTTTCCTTCAAATAGCTAGCTGCTTATGAAATGACACTGCTGATACTTCATGATAACACAGAATAAACTAGCCACCATGTCATAAAATCACTGTGGACATTTTATGAGGAAACAAACTTTCAACTTAACCTTTATAGAAGAAATCTGTCTAGTTCCTACAGTCCACGATTTCAGAGCTCCCAAATGTTTGAGCCATCTCCCAATTCTTTGGACAGTCTGGAAACAGCATAGGAAAGCCCACACTGTAATTGGACCCATTCTGCAATTGATTTGATTGAAAATTTTCATGGAAACTTGAGGCATAGCATTGTGTAAAATGAAAGAAACTGTCCAGCTGCTTCCATATACAACATTAATATGAGAATAAAAGAGAATCAGGAGAGGTTTCAGTCACTAAGTCCCTCACCTGTCTTTTTTCTCTTAGCAAAGATCATTCACATGCCCCATAAATCTCACAATTATTTTATTGTATTTTCCCTTGAATGTGTATTAAAGTAGGGAAGCAAGTCACCATCAGCGAGATCCAGAAACCTTTGTACGCATACTAGTTCTTCAGTGCTGTTTTCTCCTCTGTCCTTTGGAACAACCTACTCCTTGTAGGAGTCTTTCTCAGAATTAATGATGCATAACTGTGCTCTGTATGTGTGTGTAGGTGCATGTGGGTTTTCCATGCCTTTTTGTACTACTTAAATTCTATCATTTGTCTTGTGGTTTCACCCTCTCACCCCTTCCTTACAAAATGCTATAAAAAAGACATTTAAGTAGAGCCTTCAGAGCCATTATCAAACAAGCAAAGAAGTATTTAAGTCTTTCTTTCTCAGGTATGTTCAACTAACTCTGCTTTAAAACAGAAAAAGACCCTCATTTTTTTGTGCAAAATTTCATGTTTATGTTAAAACTTCTGAGTATAGTTAGATTCGCTTAATTCCCTCCATATTTTGTTTGTAGTATATTGGTTCTCCAGCACTTAGCTGTTCATGTAGCATTTCTATTTCTTGTGTGTATGTGTTCTTTTACCTTTCTTTGTGTATGGTTTATTTTCTCCCCCTGTACAGTCCTCTCAAATGCAGCACTTACCTTGAGTATTATTATTAGTGTTTTTAAATAACCCTGTTCCTGCTGCATGAATTCATTGAAGACATTTTTCACAGTTTCTCCATTTTATCTCTTCATTGAGACCTTCCTGTGATTTTACACAGAGAACAATACATGCATATACATAATGTAGCAAAAGATGGATTTTGGAACATTTGCAGGAAGCAGTCATATTCATTTAAAGGTACTCCCATAGTACAACTGTGTTTTCTATGGCATTCTACCTTGCAATATTTTTATTGTGTGAATAGTATAACCTCTTTCATAGACCTTCATTTGATTTTAGTATTCATTATACAGTTGCAATGAGACTTTATCTTTTTTTTTTTCATGTATTCCTGCTTTTCAGACTTCTGTAGCCAAACCGTTCTATTTGAATGTGCTGAGAAGATGAGTAAGGAAAAGTATTAGATTTCTAGGAGTGGAATATTGTTCATATCTGAGTATCCTTGTCATGTGGGCCTTGTTTAAAATAGTCACCCAAACCAGATAAAAAAAATTTGAAGATGAAGTTCAGTCACACTTTTATTTAATCTGTTTTGATATTAAAATTATAGGAGTTTTTGCCATTGCCAAAGGCAGCTTATCAGAAATGGAAGTTGCAGAAATATTTGAGTGACAGCAGTCAGGAGTCACAACTTATTTTTTCAAAGGTTCTTCAATAAGAAGGTAGTTTTGCACATATGCATATATGGTACCTATGAACAGTTGATGGAAATTTCACAGAAATATTAAGAGTGGCAAGAACCCTTTATCTTACTGATACCAGTGCAACTAATCTCTTGTTATAAGCTAGAAGTTTATTTAGGAATTGAGTGAAATTCTTAGGTTTTATATGGACTCCTGCATTTGACTATGTCTAAAAATGCATGTTAAAGCATGTATTTTTCAGAAGCATCTGAAAAGATTTATTTTTGGTTCCCAAAGAATGGTTGTGTGCCTTGCAAGCAATATCCCTAGAAATATAAACCTAGCTTCTGAAAAGAAATATTATATTAATATTTAACAAAATTATGTCACATTATGATTATTTCTGATGAAGTAGGTGTGACTGATATTTTAAAGTTTGATCGTCAGGCAGAAGGAAAAGCTAATGGGAATCTTAACTGGGGGTTTCCGTTTGCCTTAATGTCACTTATGGAATTGGCTACTTTCATTCATCTGGTAGTCTGCTTTGTTTGATATTCTAAGCAATTCACAGTGGCCCCAAGACCTCAGTAATGATAGGACCTCCTTGCATTCTATGCTGTTTTCACTCAGGTGGGAAGAATCTTTTCTAGAGAATGATTAGCTGTTCATATATGGCCTTTTTTAGATCTGATCTCTCATGACTAGTTTGGAAAGCTTTTTTCCTTTGTACTCTTTTAAACTTGAAAACATCATATAGTGAAGAAAAATTAGAATGGACAGTTAAAAAGCCAGATATTCATCTTTCTAGCTTGCTTTGTTATTTTAAACTAATCATTTTTTAAAAGGAACAAAGGCTACTCTTTCTGACTATGATAGGTACAGTCAGATCAAGCAGGTATGTTATCTAGTTTAGTTGTGCCATCATGTAGCACAGTTTAACTGTAGCTGTCATGTCATTAGAACTTGTACTGTATTGTTCAGCACTTGATTGTGGATCAAGGAATTGAAAATAGTGACCAACTAAGTGAGCTGTCAATAAGATTAAAGGACAGGGATGGAATAACTGCACGTTAACGTTCTGTTCCTGTGCATACAAGTGAGCTCTGTAAACAGCTACAGAGATAAGAATGGGAGAAGGTCATTCCAGTAAAATATTATCACTGAAATTTACAATTCTCGATTTTCACTATTAGAAATACTCTGAAAACATTGCTTCACATATTTCCGAGTTTACATTTTTCAATCTGGGTTTGTCAGCAAAGAAAATTGGAAGATTTTTTTCTGATGTCTTGATTTGCTCCACCACATATCTAGAGTAAGTGAGAGGCACTTTGATTTGTTTTCTCAGAGAGCTGTTTCAGTCCCTGTACTTCAAAGCAATGGGGGAAAAAACTGGCAGTAGCACCTGCCTAGAGAACTGTGTGGTGTTTCCTGTCATATGTAGTGTCATTTGGAATGTGAATATTAGTCAAGACTGACGAAAGCAGCAGTTGATGCTCATCCTAAAATGTTTTAACTAATCAAAACTGATTAGTTTTATTGCACAAAAAGACAATTTCAAGAAGAGCTGAGCAGAACTCAGAGAAGATAAAGCAAACACTGAATGTCTAGACATTTCCCTACCAAGAAGGGTAGTTGTTAAGTTTTACAGCATAATTTCACAGGTGGTTAACTGTGTGACTTCTAATATTTGGATGGCTTTTTTTTTTATTACTCCCATAATCTTAGTAATGGTTTGGAGTTTGGGGGGGACTTCCAAACAATCACTACTGCCACAGGCCTGTATTCTTCAGTCTACCCCAGACCACTTTAAAGTTACAGAGCACTGAATGACACCATCTGACTAACACGTGACACATAGGAGACCAGAAAGACCTTCCAGCAGCCAGGCTACCAGTAGTCAGGGAATCCCATTTTTGGCACTGCAGTCAACAATTATGTACAACCCCTTTCTTTTCAAATGGTGCCACAGCTCCCTCGCATCTCTAGTTGGCTGTGCAATGGGCTTGCAATGTGTAAAGTCACCAGAGCATCCAGCCTTCTATTTCCTTGTCATTTTGAATAAGAAAATTGTGAGAACAGTAGAGACTTGTAGTCAAAAGGGCCCCCTGTACACTCCCCCAAAAAGTGTTTGTCTCTCCACTACAGCTGCTGATTTTGTCAGAGTATTAGTTATCCAGACATATAGTTGCTTTTGGAAGTGGCCAACTGCGACTCAAACAATGCTGCTCTTTCTGTTCATACCATCTTTATATGGTGTGCAAATGAACCAGTCAGAGGAGGAACCTTTGAGCAGGTCCCCTGAAGACAGAGGACAAGACTTACCCTCAGCAATTCTGTGAAACCCCATGCTCATGTAGAAAATTAGAAGTAGTACATCTAGTGTTGGTCACATCTCTCTTTAGGAAGCAAATCTCCCTGCAATGCCTTCCTGATACTGAGTGGGCATCTGCACACTTGTTGTAACTACGCTTGTACCAAGAGGCACACACCGTCATGCGCAGGTGAACATCTTCAGGAGCTGCAAGCAAGCAGGACGATGGGCCTGCACTGCTGATGGAAACATCCTGAATAACAGTGTACTTGAACCGCGCTTGGAGCTGGATCAAGTCAGGTGGAGTTTGCCTCTGCAAAACCGAGATAGGTAGTTGGTCAGGAAATACTTTCTCTAAAGCATCCTTGATCAAGATATCCAGATAAGGGGTCATAGATCTGATCTTTGTGCGCACCATAGAGGAAACACCTCTATTTTCTGGTGAAGATGCACATTTGCTTACTCCGTTTCTCTCATAGCCACCCATAAGTCCCCTCCAACAGCCCTAAGTTTTCAACTTCCTTCTAAAGCTGCCTTCCAAGGCAGTCTGTCTGCAACACCACATAACCCTGAAACATCTTCCTTGGACTGATGAGGAGGTTTTCTTCCCAAAGAGAAAGTCAGATTCGGAAGAAGTCTTGGTATTCCCTTCGTCAGATGATTCCACTATTCATCCTTCTCTTCCCTTACCTCCTACAATCAAAGATTCATTGCCTCACCAAACTACTCAAGACTTGCAGGAACACAGGTGCTGCTAAGTCAGTAAATCCCCAGTCCTTTCTCTCCATACAGTCAAGGAGACTTTGCCCCACTACACTGCTCACTGTTCTCCAAGTATGACGCGTCCACTTTATTTTCCTGTTTAGACTTAGCTGAAGACCGCAATGAAGAGTGCACTTGTGCAAAAATAAAAGCACGATTACTGAAAACAACTACAGATTTTAAAAGCATTCACTATCAGAAAGTGAATATTAAAAGTTTCTGTGTCCTTCCTGTTACTTAGCGCTGTTATGACAGACATCTATCTGAACTGGCTAAATTTTTGTTCCGAAATGTACCTCCACCTGGAAGTGAAGTGCCTACCACCTAGTGTTATTCTTGTCTCCTCAAGGTTTTTTCTCTTTTCTTTCCGTGCAAATTTTGCTGCAGTTCTCTACAGAAATGAAAGGCCTTTGAATTGAAACTGATGCTCCTAGACAGTACAATGCTGTTGTCATCTATGCATTTACATTCTCCATTCTCCTTGTCTTGGCTATTTACTAGAAATACCAGCTTTCTATAGCCTTAAGTCAGAAAGAATGTCTTACACTGTGTACTTCTAGAAGCTGTTGCGATGCCCTGTAGGGCATCCTAACTGTTGTCCTAAATTGAGATGACAGTGTTGCTCATATTAAATTGCCTTCTTGCTTGGCTTGGCATGCTGGGATCCATATCTATTAATGCAGGAGTGTCCAAATGTCCTGCTAGGAAAGCAATTTGTTCCTCAGTAGGGTGTCAGGGAAGCAGCTGGTCTAAGAAACTATCAGAGGTGATGTTAGGGGCAAGTTGTGTTTTTCTTGATTTAATGGAAATTTTTACTGATCCATCTCCTTGCCTGTCCCCACCACTTGTCAACAGGGCAGCACATATCCATCTTCAGCCATCTCCTGTCCCTCCTGACAAGGCTGTCATATCTCCCTGGTAGAGAGATAGGCTTTCACACAGCCTGAGCCACATAATAGACACTTCAACAACAGCAAACATGTTATTAATGGATTTTTTTAAGAAATGCCCTACAGAGACACAATTTCAGAACATTTTTGCTAAGTATCAGTTTTTAAACCTCCACTTGGAGAGAGAGTCTCTCACAAACTGAGGTTTATTTTTGTCCCTCTTCTCCTCTTTTTGCACATATACCATAAAGTATTTTTAACCCCTTGAGTAAATTTTATCAGTTTGTCTTTTTTCCATTTATATTTTAAATTAGATTTTCAGTCAGCTAATAAGGGAGAAACATGAGGTTTCTGGCTCCTCATTCAAATGGCTTATTAAAGTTAATGTAAGTTAGCTGCTGTTTGGGAGAATTATGATGGGGGTGCCTACATTTATGAAGCTAGACTATGGTTATGGCAGAAATCATTTTCAGGTGATCTTAAGAGGAAGTAGTGTACAAGTAGGGTGTGACAGTCTGTATCTTTATGGCTGTAGTTACAACACGATACAGGTAAGTGCAACATCAGGTGTATGATATGACTTGCTAACAAATAAGAAGCATGCATATTAAAGCGTACTTCTTAATTAGGTAAGCTTGAAAAATTCAGGAGGGCTCCACGTGTTTGATGATACTGTCTATATAGGTTAAACCGTAGCAAACGTCTTTACTTAGAGACCACAATGTTTACATCACAGAATAAATTAGAAGTCCTGGCAACAAATTCTGTATTAAGGAGTATGTAACTGTTCGGTTAGAGCTAAACTAATTTTCTTTCTAAGATGCAACAAAATAGTTTGAACTTTCAATGTAATGGAATTCAGTAAAGAAAAGAACCCTAACCTTAGCTTGCCTAATTGTTCCTCAGTACTTCCAGATGTCTCTTAGGACTGCAAAAACTGCATCATTTTTCAGAAAGCAGCTGCTGAGAAATAGTTTTGTAACATAAAATGGACTGTCAGATTTTAATCTGAATTAAGACCACTAGGATATGACCAGGATATGTCAACTATATTTTTCTTACTACTTTAAACAGACACTTACATTATCTGTACTATAAAATATACCAGTGAGGCTAATAGATGCTTCCCTGCTACTTATATTCATTTTCAATGTCTTTCTGGAATTATACATTATAACAGACTTTTGAAGTTGAAAGTTCAAGAAAGAAAAAATTTTAACTTGCAGAGTTTACATGCTGCATTGAAAATTCAAATGTCCATATAAACCTGGCCCACTTTTTTCCTGATATCAGTGACAAAGGTTTGCTCGATTTTCCTTTGGCTATGGCTGATATCATAGTATGGAAATGTCATAAACCCCCAGCCTGTCATGTAGCAAAATGGATAGTGTGGTGCAAAATAAGAAGGACCTTTATTTTGGCAGGGAAGAATGAAAAGTTAATTTTACAACTTTTTCCAATTAGATTGAGAAACTCTTTAAAAAGCACCACATAATCTCCCTACAGTCCTCTAGTGCTATCTCATCGTGTATTTAATCCATAAAATGCATTTGCTGCATATGAAAGACTGTGAAGGTTAATTTTTGAAACAATAAAGAAGCATTTCTTTTCTGTACAGCAAAATGGTTTTTAATGTGATATTTTTGATTTCTAAATGTTTAATCAGATAATTATAAGATGTGGTAGTTCATTTTCACAGGCAGTTTTTCATAGTGATATCTTTTTTTGAATTTTTCACATATTTTCCGTAGAAGGGTCATTATAAAAATACCAAACTTTACCAAACATAATTTAATCTGCAGGTTGCTATATTTTTAAAACACTTTGTTTTGGAGATTTATTGATATGGATGTTATAAGAATGAGGTTTTGCCAGTATTAATACATATACCTGCTGTCTCTTGAGGGAATCCTAGCATCTTCATGGTCTGGATCTAGGATTAATATTTTGTCAGGGCTTGATTTTAGATTTACCTGAGTTACAGCTATCTGCAAATTATTGTTTACAGGTATCCTGTTGGAGTTTTTTTCCAAATACTGACAGACAGGTTTTTTTCCTTCTCTCTGCCTGTAGATATTGTGATGTAATACTGTTCAATATATAATTTATTTCACCATTACCAATTTTCATCTGTATTCTCTGGATAGGTGTTTTCTTATGGTTCTTAACCCATAAACTTGCGCTTAATGAATTAAGAATAATTATATATATATATATATGAAAATGTAATCAAATACATATAAGTATATACTTCACCCTTACATGTATGATTTTCCCATAGATGTGGTAATAAACCAGCAAACTTTACAGAAAAAAAAGCCAAACAATAAATTATTTTTTAAATGTGACAAAAATATCAGGGAATTTTGGGCCTTTACCTACTAGGGGATAGATGGTTTTATTTACAAGCCTGATGAACAAAGTAAAACATGCCAGAAATGGTTTAGTGCAAATATTATGAGGGATTTTTTTCTTTTCATAAATGAAGGTGTATAGTGAATTGCAGATATATGTGCATATTACAGTCACAACTGAAGTAAAGAAAACCGAGAACTGTACATCCCCAGCAGGTTTCCAGTTTACAGTTCCATCTCGAATGACATTTACTATACTACGTAATTGATGTTCCTGCACCAACAGTATATTGCAGATTTGCATTGGCTTTTATATTTTATTATAAAGATTATTCAAGAACTAAATATGGGAGACTTTCTAACATCCAGTCTATTATTTAGATCTTACATCTTACTGGAATATATGACAAATGATTCAATTCTGTGCTACATAATCCATATGAACATGAGAAAGCTATACCATAATTTCAAATATACTTTCTCCTGTGTCTTTTCTCCTTTGGTTATTATGTTGTTTATACATTTTTCATTAATATTGGAAAATATCTTGGCATTGAAAATTGGGGGAACAAAATGAGATTGATTTAAAGGTGTCAGGGTGACAGTAACCTAAAAGGGAAGTCCTTGGAGATAATAACTTGAGAGGGTGGCAAGCGTGAGGCTGTAGATATTTCCCACATGCATGTGCTTATTTATTTGCTGTTGTGTTTTGAACAAACTTTAGGTACAGCGTATACCTAAATAATCCTCGCAGTAGAAAGAATCTGAACTCAGAAACTGCATATGAATACTTCAACTTTGAGTACTTTCATAGCTTTTAATGGAAATTACTCCTGACTAGATTTAATGTTTGCATATACAAATCAATGGAATAGAAGAAAATCTGAAATATTCCAGGTCATCTTCTTAACTCCCCTGCTGATCTCGTTATACTAATCCATCCATTCATAGCAGTAAAACTGGATTAATCAGATTAGTGCTAGGGAAAGTGAATTTAAGATAAAGCAGCCTCACTGAAATTTTAGTGTATCTGAGACTGGCCTGAAAGTGACTGGGTCATGATTTGGTGGAACATGAAGTCACCTTTTCCTCTCATCCTCAGCTATATCAACCCAGCTCAGAAGCTGGGTAAGAATAAAAAAAAAATTCTCTGCTAAATTGCTTCTCCAATGGAGCTTGCTCTTGTTGTTGTCTTTGGAAATCCTTAAGATGAAGGCAATATAGAGCTGGGAATAGATTTATTATTCATTGTACCCAGCAAAAGTTTTAAGTCATCTTTAAGACATTTTGCTTGTGAAGTGATGAAATAGAGAATTATGAAAGTAGGAAATCATAGTTTATCTAAAGGCAACTGAGTTTCCAAACTAAAATTATGTGAGAAGGTACATAAGGAGAAGTAGCATACATACATTTGTCATACAATTCTAATTTTAAAGTCTGAAAGTGAAATAGTTGAGAAATAATTTAGGAATTTGCCTGTGTTGTGATAAATGGTCTGCATGTATGCTTGTATGCAAATGGACGCCCTTCCACAGAAAGATGTAAAAGGCTTCTTGTCTGGCTGAGTATCTCATTTTCAGTAGATTTACTGATGGTGACAATTCTGCTGATTCACACATTTTATATAAGAGATGGATTTCTTTTGTTGTTGTTGTTCTTTGTTAAGGCTTTTTAATTCAGCCATTTGATTTTTCAGAGTTTAAATGCTGCCCTTTTTCAAAGTGCCTGCTCATTATGAACATATTGTATGGTATTAATAATATTCTCAGATGAATCTCCTCTCCCCTCTTTCTTTCTTAGATCTTTCTTATTGTTCTTTTCTTTCCAATTTCCTGTATAACAAGTAGTACAGGCTATGTTTAAACTGTGGACCATACATAAGCAGATGTGCAGAACCAGATATTTCAGTGTGTGAGATGTGTGACCCATCCTTATGTAAGCCATTATTATTGAAAGCTAGTAACATTTACCACAATAAATGTAGCAGCATATGTACATTTTGTCGTCATTCATTGTTGTATGTAAATTCTTATTGAAATAACAGTAAAATGCTCTCCTGAAAATGTTGACTTTTGAACAGTGAGTCTCATCACTGGCCGCACTTATGAAACTGCGCATGTCCAGATCATTAAAGGGTACCTGCATGTTAAACCTTATTTGAGAACATGTGATTTGAAGCTTTGGTACCCGGAGATTGAATAATTTCAGAGTATGTGAGCAAATTAATATTAATATGAAATTTAATGTTAGAGAATTATTATAGTGACATTGAGGTGCTCTGTGTTTGTGTGTATGAGAAAGAGTGAGGGAATTAAAAAAATTCTTCCCTATGCTGCAGCTGAAAGCTCACAGTGAGACAAAGTCCATCTCATGATAAAAATGAATGCCACTGCAGGAGCTGTCTCCACAAAACTGAGATATTGTTTTCTCAGTCTAACATTTCTCCTGCCATTTGGCAGATTTTTTTTTCAGAAAGCAATCCAACTGCTGCTTGAACCACATAGTAACTTTGCAACTCACTGCTTGCACTGTTGTTTCTCATCTTGACCTGTGATCAAAAGGTATTTGTGATTCAGTGATATTGCAGCTAAGCAATAAAATCAGAATATTTTAAGCAAACACAATCCAGGAAGTAATTGTATATATTTATTTTGAGAGCAGGGTGTGTGGCAACCGATGACACTAGTAAACATCAGAGGTTTTAGGGGCTCCTATAAATTAGTATTCCCTCAAAGACTGTGCCCTGTTAACACTTCTTATCCTTTGTTCCCTCTAACAGCAATTCTCACAGCACTACTGTGAAATTTTTAAAGGAATAGTTATCAAAAAGGTTCATTACTTTTCCGTGGAAGAAGGGTCACTGAAACTAAAAAGATTGAGATTACTGAGATTGCTTTTGAGATTATTGAGATTATTTCCCATTTGAGGGAGATTATTTTCCATTTTTGTGATAATATTTCTTATTGTGACATATATAGCAATGGATGATTTTCAATCTTTCTCAGTCCTTGTTGGAAAATGTTTTTCTGTTTGCATAAAAAGCAAATTCACTGCTTTAGTTTAAGTACTACTGTACTTAAAATACAATAGAGACTCTTTCCTTTATAGGACTTTGCTTCCTCTACTATTCGGAAAGATTGCTGTTTTCCCCTTTGAGTCAAGGTGATCAGTTCGCATGAGAGAAATCTGATCAATGGAGCTTGGTACTTGTATCACAGAGGACTATCAGGGGTGGGTCATCTTTCTGAAGTGTGTACTGAGACTGCGTTGATTTCTTACTCCTTTCTCTGCTGATGATTCCTCTGATCAGTAAAGAGACCACATCAATGACCGATCTTTTGGTTCAGCCATCTAATTTGGTTCAGCCATCAGACATCCTTTGAGTCAGCAAAGGAAACAACGTAATATCATATAAAAATCTTATATTTGGCCCAAATCAGTATGTTTCACTTCTGTAGCAACAAATATTTCTGTTATAAACAGAGCAACAGAAATGCTGGGCTAGGTTTAAGTCAAATCAACAAAGGAGGAAGAGAAACTGCAACTTCCCTTCTCTCCAGGAGGTAGGAAACTCTTGTTCAACACTGTTCATCTGATGGTCTTTGAAGTACTTTCAAGGAGACTTCTCCAAACATGTGGTGGTGTTCGGGGCATTTCATCTGTGAGATGAGGGTTCAAGGCTTCTGAGGCAGAAGAGGGAACTGCTGTCTCCTTGTCATCTCCTCCTGGGCTTTCTTGATTTCATGAATATAGCCTGAAAAAGAAGAATCCACCAAACCTATCTGCCTAGCCTATGTCAAATCCACAGATAGTGTTGGTAGGGCTGAATCAAATTTTCTAGTGAATAAAACTCATACCTGCTAAATTAGCTTTCCCTATTCAGCATGTGGAAAAGGATTTTGGCTTCTGTCATGTCATAAAGTAAAATCGAATGGCAAAATTATGTTCTGTAGTTTCAGCAGGCTCCACACACCCCCAAAAAACCCCACCTCCAAAAAACCCTTTCAGACAGTTCTGTCTGTCCAGTAAATATCCCAAAGGTGTCCAAGAAACTTAAAAGAGGAGCAAATGAGAGAGACCATGCTGAATTTGTTAAAACAGACAGATGGCTTGAACGGAAAAATAGCTTATTCTCTCCCTCAACTATAATGTTCTTAGCAAGTGTCTCTGTTGAAAGGATAAGCATGAGAAGAGATAATAGGATCTTAAGATAACTAGGAACATATCAACAAAGACAGTCTGCCACAGAGTTATAAACAAAAATTATCTTGGTATTATTTGAAGGCCATCCGCATGCTGGGAACTACAGCCCCTGCTTTTTTGTTTGGAAAAGGTATTCATCACATTGTTGGATAAAATCTATCAGGAAATAAAACCTGTTTGGTTCATGTTACTCTACTGGCTGGAGACTATTCTAAATATTTTTGGAGAAATTTGGCACAAGTGTTAAACACCCACTTTTGTGAAGCATATGGTGTGGTGTAATGGGTTGTCTAACTGATTTTTAACAGATTGTTGGGTCAAAGAGATGATAATATCAGCCTCTTTTTTTTCTCTTCTGAATTCACTGAAAACCTATGAGAGGGAAAACAAAGAATATTATGGGGGTGAAGAATAGCGTAAAATACCATTTAAAGTCACGTACCCTTGGGAAAGACAAATTAAGTGGCTCTGAGACATTAAGAACAAAGAATTCTAGTCATTTTTAAATGTATCTTGGGGACTGGGGAGGAAGCCTTATGTAGAAAATTATTTAGTTTCTAGAATCCCTAAAAGCCATGCAGTGCACTTCCATGTTACTCCTTTAATAAGCAGGAATTTTTTAAAAGTTGCTATGATTTAATAAAGTGTAGCTCAAGGTATTAAAAATCTGTTGTAGACTGTCAGTCTTTCTGATTCTAGTGTAAGCTAGAGTCGTTTAGTTCACTGATGTTCAGTGAGTGGACTGTGGTACGCAAGGATGGTGGCAGTTACTAGAGCTGGTCTGCAGTCACAAGAAATGCCATTCTAGTGCTTGTCCCTTCAAACTGAGGATATACAGGACATTTTGAGGACTGATGGTGGTCTGTGACCTCAAAGGTTTGAGACACCATGGCTTTCGGATGTTTTTACATACAAATAATTTACTTTGGGGCCTTCAAGACAGAGTTTACATGGGATTAAAGCTCCACAAACAGGTTGGGCTAAGTGTTTTCAAAGGGGTAATTATGTTCCCAAAAGTGAGACTACAGTGGCATTATTTACAGTGATGACAGCTTGAGTCATCCTTTTACTTACAATGGTTAAATGTGTGGCAGGTTTTGTGTTTGTTCAGTGGCCAGTGCAGCATGTACCTAGTTGTGAATGGGCTTCCTTGGCATTACTAGAATAAATTTTTTAATGTTATCAGTAACACACAATAACAGGAACTGCATTGACTCCAGTAGACCCATTTCTGTTTCAGAATGCTATTTAGTATGTGAAGGTGGCCAAAACTTTTTCTTTGCTTGAATTGCTAAGATTTTTCAAATTTGAAATTATCTTCAATACTGTCGAACTGACGTATCTGTCTGAGATTAGAAACCTCCCTCTCCTGAAAATTGTCATGGCTTCAAAGATAAAATGAAAAAAATCATTGCTCAATTTTTAATCAGTTGTTATTCCTACTTATTTCATTAGGAATTCGCTTTGTGAAAAAATGGATGAGTACTTGAAGGCTTTGGTACTAAAACATTTTTCTTCATTGATATCTCCAAATGGTGAAGGTAACTGAATATCACCATATCTTATGTTTCATGAGCAAAGAGGATTACCCTGACTGCAATGAATAATTACTGTTCAGAAATCTAGAGACAGAAAACAGCAACAACGTCATTAGGTTGCTCTTTTCTAAATCTCATGCAGGGCAACAAATTGAACCCTGTGCATTTGAACAAGAATCACCATTATTAGAGAATAAATTTAGTAGTATGCTGAGGTACTCCTAGCATTGAAATAAAAGTCTCTCTAGCTGTTGCTGAGTTACTAGACCAGAATATTACACTTTATATCTAGTATTCAAGGAAGGAAAACCTATTGTGGGAGCTAAATAATTAAATATATATTTTCCTGAAGTCTGTCTTACACCACAAAGAGAAAAGTTATAGTACTAAAATTGTTAACTCTTCCAAATTGCAGAGCAGTGTGTGCCTAACCACCTGGCAATTTTTACTTGTTATTTGGAGAAAGCTGTCTGGTTTTGCACAGTTTGCACCATATAGTGTTAACTGTTTACGCTCCCTGTTCTTGCTCTTTCAATTTTCTGCCTACCCCAGTCACTCCATTGCATTTGAAAAAACATCTACATCAAAGCCAGAAACAGGGATGAGATGGGAGCACAGCTGCTGGAATTATGCAGTAGCCATTACCCACGTCAACTTTTCCCAAGGTTACATTTCTTCAAGGTCTCATAATAAGCTTTTTAACTATTTGAAGCTGTTGGTTTATATTTGTTCACAGCAGCTTCTAATTGGCCTTACTTAGAAGAAATAGCTGAACACATGCTCATTCACATCGTATGGTGATAATTCTTTTCCTAATTCAGATAAAACAGCATGATAAAGGAAACATTAGGTTCTACTGGCCTAATTTGTTGTTCAATGAATGTACGTAATCTAAATAGAGATCTCGTATCACAAGTAGCATCAGACTGTCTACTTTCATTAAAAAAAAATTATAAAGCACTTATCAGTCAAACCAGTCTGATAAAAAGCACAAGGGATGGAGTGATAAATTATTGTTAAAGAGTTATCTAATCTGGCCAACATTTACATAGGTACAAATATATGTCTCACTGGTGGAACTTCAGTTTCATTGCACATAATTGGAGCTGAACTGAGTTTACAGAGTGCCAGCATGGTTTAGAGGAGGATTGAGCAGCATCAGGCCTCTGTCACTGTGCAGGTGTTGGAGTAGCACAGTCGTAATTCCAACATGTAGTTCTACACTTCTTGCATTGGGATTGTCACCATTTTACCTGCTGCCTCTAAATCAATAATACCATGGCAAAGTTATAATCCTTGCCTCAGAGCAGAAACTTCGGAAATGGCATGATGAAAGGAAGTGATGACCAGAAGGGAGGGTGGGAGGGGAAGAAGCAAGAAGGGTACAGTAATGTGTTATTCCAGTTGTCTAAGTTAGTTTCATTTCTGCTTAGTTATTTCCTTTTCTTTTCTTTCAAGACTTACACTGTGGAGGATAGGTTTCCTGGGGGATTTACTCTGGCAAATGTTTTAACTGTCATACCAGATACAGAAATATTTTAGGAGATCATTTTTTTAATAGCTATGAACCAGATCCTCAACTTTTCTCTGCTTTGTACTTGGGCAATGTAAAACAACTGGGAAATGCCCCAAGGAGGACCTTTGACATGCTTCTGCATTTTGGCTGATCCTTCCTTATATAATGGTCCCTGGTAGATTATGATGGTTCATTTTGAGTCAGGTCAATCCTGTTTAGCTCCTGAAGATACTCAGAAAATTCAGGAGAGTGGTTTGCAAATGTTTCTCTTCTTCATTCTAATATAGGAGATTAAATTAAAAGACCAATACATGATTCACAAAAGCTGCTTAATGAGTAATTGGAGTGGGGAAGCAGGGAAGAACTCAAAGAGGAGGAAAATAGATAACTTTAGCTATTGTTGGAGTTTCAGAAACTCTTCTGGGGTTTTTTTTCTGTTAAAGGAATTTTTCCCCATGTGGGTTGCTAGGGGGACAAATGGCTGAGTACTTAAGATAAACA
>JAVJGG010000082.1:36603476-36615752 GCA_035590195.1 Aviceda cuculoides | reverse complement strand
CAGCTAACTGATTTTAAACAATACTCAAATCCTTATGGTTACCTGATTTTAAACAATACTCAAATCCTTATGGTTACACTTAGTACATTTCCTAAAGTTCCTACGTCCCTATGACCTGGTCATTGTTGCATTGCAACCTTCACATCTCTACAAGTAAATACTGTGTGCAAATTATCCCAAATCTTAAACCCTTTCTCTAATGCTCTAAATGTTCCTACTAGATGATTTTTGGCCAATTCCTTCGGCCTTGGTACAGATTTTATAGTAGCTGTTGGTTGTTAGTTAAATGTGCAAAACACAATAAAAATACAATGTTTTACTAAAATATTTCTTATAATTCTTTATTCCCATTAAAATCAAATATAATTAATTCTAACTAGTGGCAAATCAGCAACACCATCATGCAAACCATTCCCTCAAATGTAATTTATTGAGGTAGTTGGTAGGAACTCAGTGAAGAACTTTGTTTATGAGGCACCAGGAGAAATAGAACCAGGATCACCATAGCTATTATCTATTACAGCTAGTATCACCAGTAGCTATGTTGTCTCCTAAAACTCCAACATCAGTAAGCAACAGTTGGGGTTTTTTTCCATTGAAGGCAGTTAGTATGACTGAACATCTGCAGGGAGTGATTCTGTTGAATGAGATGGCTCTGTCTTAGAGAATCACTTTAAATAGTGCAAATAGAGGATTAGAGTTAAAGGTTTTATTTATCTAACATACAAACCCAAAACATACAGCATAATAGACAAAATATGTAAAATTGAAGAGGCTTATACAGAGAAAGGACATTGTTGAAAGCAATCATGGAGTGCCATGGTGATACATCAAGAAGCTGACAGGAAAAAGTTTAACTTACTGGAGTTTTTAGTATGTACTAAATATTAAAACTTTCAGCCAGTTGGCTTAAATCTTAACATGGAATAAAAAGGAGCAACTCATCTTGTTCCCACTTATACTCATGTCCAAACCTGGCTTATTATTTTGGAGCCTTAACTGGACATCTTTTTGATGATCCTCACTTTTTAAGATGGAGAATCAAAAGTAAATTATGTAGTGAGTATTACTGATGGACTTTTAGGTCCTATGCTTTCAAAGAGAAAAGACTGGTTATATGTTCCTTCTGTTAGTATAAAGAGTTGCTTTAGAAGTATTTCTGTGTTAAATGAGTGTTGATTTACTGGCATTTCCACTAAAAATGAGGCTTTGTCAGACCACCTTCTTCTCTTTTACATCTAAGTTTCCCTGACACATTTATAGCCCAAAAAAGGAATCACTATTTGGTAGTATAATTACAGTAATCCTGTGAGTTGCTCACAGTTTGTGTGTTACTATGGGTGAAGGTTTACTTATCCATACTTTTTTCAGGAAAATAGGCAGAGAGGTGGGATAAGCAGAAGCACAGGCTAAAAATAAATTCTGCCATCCCCCAACCAACTAGGGACAAAGATGTGAAGAAGCATGCATATATATTAATTTTCTGAAAACTTTGCTCCCCAGAAATGCTGTAGGAAAATATTATTCAGATATGCTTAGGCAGAATTTCAATGTTATGTGACTGTGTGTGGAGATTAGTACTGCTATCACTGTTAGCATATGAAAGGGAAGTTAGGTGAACAGTAGAGAAATGGTATTTCATCAAATGCATGTTTTTTTACAGAAACATAGAATCTGATCTTTGGTCTTTGATCCCTTAAAACAAGGACTGCTTCTTTTTATGGTTAAAGAATAAGAAATCAAACTGTTCTGTTAAAGGTAAACTGAAGAAAGTAAAAAATAAATATGTGATTCTTATGGATAATAATGCATCAAAGACAAGAAAATCATGGCAGATCAATAAGAATGGTTTTCAAGTGGCTTCTAAATATACAGAGAGACAGTAAACCCAATATAAAATGGAGAAAAAATATACATGTAAAACTGAAATTGTAGTTATCATACAGGAAGAAGAAAGCCAGTTAAGTCATGAAACAAGTACCCTTTTTATAAGGCAGTTTTCTCATTGAAAGAAAGAGTGGAAGTAGAATAAGAGTACCTAATACTTTTCACTAGCCTGTCACTAAAGAGAAATACTAAATTAAATGTTGTTCTAGAGACAAATTCAGGGCATGCCCATTTGAATTAATAAGTTTAAAGAAAGTGTCTTTTGATCCTACTATAAAAATGTACTATTGAGACCTATGTTATTTGTTTTAGTCTTTTACATACTGGAAAGCAATACTCAGACTTCCTTATTATGAAATGATCTACTGGTAGTGATCTTTTGATGGATTCTCTGCTTTCAGGGAAGGGAAAAAATTAAGGGAAGAATACAAGTCATGAGGTAATCCAAGTTGCTGATTTCTAACAGATCATGATAAATTGTAGAGGGGCAAGGTTTTAATTAGTAACGTGTATGCTTTGCTTTTCATGATGATTTAGATGTTGATATTGATGAACAAAAGTGGATACTAGCATCTATGATTCCATCGGGTCAATTTTGTGCTCCTTAGAAGCAGTCTTGCAGTAAATAACAGAGTCAATGTGGAGTAGAATTTGAATCAAATGTACTTTTTTCAATAATGAGTTGTTAATTGTTTTTCTTAGTAGAGAAATGCTGACTCATCACTGGAACTTGTCTGTCTTTCAATATAAATTACAAGTGAGTCCTACTCCCCTTTTAAATATCTTCTTTAAAGTTAGAGTTACTGTCTCTTAAAATTTGTTTCTCCCTAAAAAGCTAGTTCCAACTGTTGTGAACTGTCAAATGATGGCTATGGAAAGCATGAGTCGTGCAAAAAATAGTAGGCTGCCCCATGTCAACAGGCTAGTGCTTTGAGTTGAAGGCCATCTCTAGGATGAGACGATTAGCTGAGTCACAGAGCTCTTCTTTTTTTTGTTTTGGTCTCTCTGCTGTGTGCTAAAGTTGGTACTTGTAATATTAACCCTTGTCCCCTGGAAACTAAATCAGGGTAGCAGTTCATTTCATGTAACCTACCGAGCAAAAATCACATGCTAATGGTTTGGCTAGAACTGAGCCAATGACCTAATGGCAATAGGATGGTTCCTTGAACCATCTAGGTCCAACACCCCTAGGCCACATATTTCTGTAATTTAGAATATATTTTATTGCAAAGTATAGGACAAAAGAAGAGCCTTTTTTTTTTCTTAGAAGTTTCTATTTGCAGCCTGTAGCGTATAATTTTTGCATATTTATGCAGCATATAGAAAATATCTTCACTTCTTTGCTGGATTATTAATAGCCCCTTATAAATGAAAGTGTTTTTCTTATTCCATTATTACTTATAGTTATTAATGTTTAGGGGTTAATCCATCAATAATATTGGATTTAGCAGCTTGGCATTATATTATACTATGTTATCTCAGTGCATAAGAGAAGGGTCTTTTAAAACATTATTTCAGCTTCCTTGCTTGTGGGAATAGTAATGGGTATGAACGCAAGTAATGAGGAGTTCACAACCTAAGTGATTCTTGCAGAGTCCAGTTGTATATTGGTGGGAGACAGTGTGAATTCTGAATGTATTTTACTGTCAGTAACTGACCAGAAGTTTGCAAATTTTCCTTTCAAATGTGGAACTAATATGATTGTGCCTGATATTCTGACTTGAATATACCTGATATTCATACCTGAGATGCATGAGCTCTGTAAGGGGGTGTGTGTGTTCCGACATTTCAGTGTACCAGGGATTCAAATGTTCATGAAGCAGAGGACACTTAGAACCTTAGATCATAATCTCTAAGTGGGTAGCTAGTTTATTATTTATCAGAATTTCCTAAAAATAATGTTCTGTGTGTTCTTAGATGACTGTGTGTGGTGGTTTCACTTAGTTCAACTCAAGTCTAATAGGAGCTTTGTAAAATGGTCTAAAATGATTGTATCAAGATGCATTTCACTCATGAAACCCCTGCCCCACTGATGTCAGTGGCAAAACTCTCATTAGGTTGAGTGGGGTCAAGATTTTATTCCTTATTTCCTGTGTGACTGGAAAGTATTTGAAAGAGCAGATACGAGTCCAAGACAAAAATGTGGATCCAGATTTCCAGCTCATATCTAAACTTATTGAGGTGGCAGCATCATGACTCTCAATCTAAAGTAATTTGAGTTTGCAGATTCTGTAATCAAATTTTTGTATGTAAACAAAACTTAAGTTAAATCTGCAGACTTCAACACATATCCAATTTGAGATCTGTATCTCTGCAAAACCTGCAGAGGATCATTCCCTATTTGACCTCTTTATAGTTTGCAGTCCTGCCAGTATACAAAGGCTGTATCTGCATTAGCAAATGGTGTTGCAGTAATGGATCTGCAAAGTGAAATATTTGGTGCTAGAGACACAGCGACCACACTATTAACATTTAAGGAGTTCTGCGTCAGGTTAGCTCTAATCCATCCTGCAGATGTAATGCCCACTAGCAGCATATGGGATTAAGTGAGCTCTCGGACTACATATTTCAGTTCAGTTTCATCAGAAGAGAGTCAGGTTTATGCTCCAGACCATGTCACAATGTGAACTAAAGCATGGTAGGTGAAGGTGGCTAGGAGTTCTGCTTCAAAAGTGCATTTTTTCTCCAAACTACAGTGCTCATGTAGATGCATCCTGACAATTTTTTTTCTCCATTTCACGTGTTTATATTCTTTTGTAGATTCCAATTTATCTGTGGCGTCATTTGTACAAGACCTTCAAGAATTCAGTGTCAAGAACTCATTTCCATGTCTGTTTATTCATTGTCAAACTGTAGCATATACTAAAGCTGAGCTTTCTTCTGTGCAAAGAACTCTTGCTCATGAGGTCATTGGTCTATAAATATCATGCAAACATGTTAGGCAATGGTTTTGAATGATTTAGTATTATTTATATAACTTATTTGAAATATGTACACCAAACCATCATATGCAAAGAGAATCCTGCAACAAGGATTCATCAAGTCTGATAATTTGCACTCTGTAAAACAGGTAGACTGTGATTTCAATGAAGGGACTCAGCTTGAATGACTGAAAGTTTCAGATCCTTGAATGCGAAGTATTTAGCTTTTTCCCTGAAAAGTTGGCTGTTCTAGTCAAAGCAGTAGTTTTTAGCAGTCATACACAGTGAAGAATTCCACAAGGATGAAATGATCTTGAAAAATTTCTTGGGTCTATCAAGTAAACCTACTTCCTTCAGCATTAGGCATTCAAGTCATCCCATTCTGTTTATATTATTTAACAGTCACACATTTAGTTAAGGTTCATCTCTTTGCTTTTTGTGCTTGAATTTCTGTAAGAACCTACTGCAGCTCCCCAGAGGATTGATGTAGTATGGCATTTTCTCCCTTGCCTGTACCTAAGCCTACAGGAAAATGGTTTTGACCATTATTTACCACATAGCGGTGCAAGGGTGACAACAGGCATTAGTTTCTTCTACAGGGTCTTTGAAGAACCACAAAGATTCCTTGGAAGAGTCTAGTTTTACTAGTTGAACCATAAAGAGAGAGTTCAGCAATTTCTGCAGATCTGCGCTGGATCTCTGGGGGATACCACCATTACTCCACCTCCATTACATCTAGGAGAGCAGGAACTGCTTTTTTATGTTAGTGCAGGAGCAATTTGGTGCAATTTCTGTGTCACATCCTGTAGCTATATACTGGATTTGGCAGGGCAGCAAAGATTCCTTGTGTGGTGTTTCTTTTTAAAAAGCTAAATTAAAAAAGACAAACAAGACTGCCTTATATCAGTAGAAGGTAGAGACAAAAGAAATATTACATTATTTTCTGTTCAATTTGCTCAAGTACTAGTGTCCAACACTACTGCAGTACTCAGGGGAAGATATTACAAACAGTATTCAGCTGAAGTGTACAGTAGGTTATTGCAGTTTAACAAAGATGAACTCTGCTTGATTTCAAGGATTTCTCCATTTTCTTTATATCCAACTTAATGTAGACTTCTCAGCATTAGTTATCATAAAAGTGGTCTGTGGGGAATAGGAATGAAGCCTGACAGATAGATTTAAAATGAAAGGAGACCCTTGATAGGATTTGGTGACTACAAAAGAATTTAATAAATAGCAGAATGATGATTCACCGATGTAGTGAAAGTTATTGAATTATAAGATCGACTAGAAGAGTTCCCAAAGAAAGGCAGCAGCTTCTGCTGATAGCCTGATTTCCTGCTGCTACTTCTGCTCCCACTTCAAGGCTTCATTTGCACCCAAACATGAAGCTTTTTTTCCTGTTTTTAAAATTTTGAATTCAGGAGTATGAGATTTTTAAAACATCTGAGTTTCAAAATATCTTCCATTCTGTCATCTTGAGCCTTAGCAGGAAGTTTGCAAAAGTTTGTGAATAATCGAAATAAAAAGTTTCAACTTCTTCAAGCTCTGTGGGATAATTGATAGATATGGGGATTTAGGCAGCCTTTATGCATGCACTAGTAAGAAGGTGTTACTTGTCAAGTGTTTCAGTCACTGAAAAGTAATGAAGTGCTTCATGATAGTGATAATTTTATGTCATGGCTTCGTCCCACACAGTCTAAGAACAAATTAAACTCAAATAAGTCACTTTGGCAAGGTCCCTGATTCTTACTGGGAGTTTGTTGGCAACTTAAATAGAGGGGGGGGGAAATTAATATGAATGCTAAACTAGACACTGAGACAAATAACACACTCGCATGTGATGTTCATTTTGCTATTTAATACAAAACTTAATGAATGTGTTTCACAACAGTGAAGATTTTCCACAATGCCAAAGGTCTCAGTGCAGGCGCAGAGCAGTTGTCAGTCTGCTTTGCTATGGAATTCAATTCAATATTGTTGAACAGTGCTGTACTTCATTTACACTAGAAGGCTACTGTATTTACCCTACAGTTTCTTCTGGCTCTGGGAGGGAGACATGTGGCAGAGAGTACTTAAGGCTTCTGCTCCCGTCATGTTACCAGAAAGAACATGCAGGAAAGTCTCTTCCTTGTCAGAGGCAACGAGCCATGTTTACCACTCTGGAAGAAAAAGAGGGCTATCAAGAAAGCTGATACAAATATCCAACTCCTAGGCAATAACTCCTGAGCTAATGGGTCTCTCCCTTTTCACTTATGTGATGCTTTGCATCTTAGGTTACACATTGATGGTGCCTAAGTAGAAGTCTGTTTCAGGGAAGTGTCAATGAGACGGGGCTAGGGAGGGGTACAGCTACAGGGCAAACAGGTCAAAAGCCAACCATAATACAGAAGGTAGTTTTTGCCGAAGGTGGTGTAGGAGATGAACTGTGAGACCGATTACATTGCTTCAACATCTCAAGTAACACAAGAATCTGCTTTGAGTTAGGAGCTAGTAAATACATTTTCCACTGGTACCATCCAGGTATGACTCAATATGAATGTAAGTAACACTTAAGAGATGAATATGAGAAGATGAGTGTCCTCCAGAATTTTAGAAACAATTGCATCTCAGTGCTAGAACTGGAAAATAATACAAAGATCAAGTGCTGGTTAATGCAGTGTTTTTACACCCCTCAAAGCAATAGTTGTATTCAACCTACATTCTAAATACATTGCATATCTGAATTACAGAATGGCATTTGTACTAGGTGTTAAGAGCAAAAGCATTGGTAAGAATTCTCCTTTCTTTTCTTGGCCCAGGCTGTAAGACACCTGTCCCATGGCAGGAGGCAGCAGGCAGCAGGCTCTCTCATTATTGTCTATTTGTTACAGTGCAAGAAAGCATTACCCCCATTTTTTACAGATGGAGAGCCTGGAATTGCAAGATTAAGGAACTTGTTCAAAGCCTCAGGGGTTCCATACTCCCATTTCCGAGTCTGAGCATTTAAATTAGAAACTCTCCCTCGGAAAAAAGAAAGTTCTTTTGTCATGTAGAGATGAAGGGTGTGATATTCCTCTCATGTAGTCCACTGTGAATGACAAATTATGCCACTGCAGTGAGTGGAATTGCCTGGGTAACTCTGAAAGCATAAAACCAAAACTGTGGGAGATTTTTAAAAGCATCAAAGAAATTTAGGAGCACAAATCCTTCTGAGTCTGTGTCTTGTGTTCCTAAATGATTTTGGTGCTACAGAAGCTGCCATCCCATGTTGCATTATCCCTTTCTAGGTGGTCAGTTTGTCTTTTAGGTGATTATTATTTAGTTCAGAGCAAAACAGACAGAGCCCAGACAGAAACAAATCAGGTTCTTTACTTGCCTATTAAGGTTCCTTTCTGTAGAACATAATAGATATTTTCAATATTGAGGTGATGAGCTACAGATGTTTGAAGTATCCTTATCTTGGGAAATTATTTTACTGTGGCTGTTTCAAAGACGGCAATTTTTTCATACACACATAAAATGTGTGTGTGTTTGTCTGTCTGTGTAAACAGACTAAGATATTTTTCCATTCATCACTTCTAAAAATCTTCCTTTGCTGCTGCTCATTTTAGCAGGAATAAGCAGCTACCATACTGCTTACCATTCCTCCAGAGGGACAGTTCTTTGACCTTGTTTCCCCTGGCACATATATAAATTTCTGTTAATGTAAACAGCAAACCAAAAATTCCTACTGGAATGAGACCATGTACCCAGTTCCCTGTGGGGATACCCCAGGAAAACAAATACGTACAAAACATTAGCTGCATTGTTCCCTGAATTGCTGGAAGGTACTAAAAGATTGGTGTTGAGCAGTGAATAAAAACCTAGCAAAATGGAAGATAATTGCTTGAAACTGTATTGTTATGCATTGAAAAAAATATATTTAAATGCAGTAATATTTAAATTCTGCCAATAAGCAGAAAATAAATTCCTAGTGAATTTTAAGTGGATAGTGGAATATCTGATGTTCAGTCATTTAACTGCCTTTGTGTCTCTGGATGTAAACAGTGTTGTTTAAGTCAACAAGTGTGATTTAAAATCCTCCCAAACAAAACCAGAACTGTTTTTCTGTACTTGGTTAAAAATTGTACTTGGTATTTTCGAAAAGAGAAAGAATACTCCTTTCTGAAAATTAACTGCATTGGAATATTAAGTGCTTTTGGCTTTTCCTCAGGAAAAAGCTATTTGGCATCATCTAAGTTAATTAAGAAACCTCCTTGCTTCCTTGAGTGTGTCTTACTGTTTAATTAGGGTAATGTATGCTGGTTCATATTAAATTGAAGTTCACCTTAGCTCACCCAGTATTTTTTCAGTTAATAACATGTAAGTTGACATCTGGTTTTTGTCTTTTTGTCTGTTTTGTGTGTGATGGATGGTGATACACAACCATGAAGTAGGAGTTCATTCCGTTGTTATGTGGCACGTCCCAATAAGAGTCAGGTCGAAGTATGGTGAAGTCGCAGTAATGCTGTTTGTGAATTGATCACTGTGCAATGTCATTGGCAGCGGTCAGTAAGTCCTGCAAGGGACCACAACAGTTTCATATACAGCAATACTTCATTTCTTTTTGCAGCCATTTTAAACATGTCCTTTGATAATGAAAAGTGGGAGGGATTTCTCTTTAGCAATTTCACTTTTATTAATACTCCCATGGATTTAAAGTCATAGATCTTTTCTGTTCTCTCATTCTCTAGTAAGTAACCTAGGAAAAAAGAAAAAATCTGTTGTCTCTTTTTGTACCATATTCCTCAATACGGAGTTGTTCTGTTCCTGAATAAGTCCCTCAGATATTAATCTTATTGTTCATTAATTAGTGACTTATTCCATACCCAAGAAGAACTAACTCAAAGGCTCCACGGTCTCTGCAACTTAGTTGACTGAGTTTGTAAATCACCCTAGGCTGGATGCATCTATGACTTTGATGGTGAGGTAAAGGGGAAGGATTTATAGCAGTACAGTTCTTTTCCATGTTGTAAGATTAGGTACTCCTTTGGACAACAGTAGTATAATGTTTAACCTGTTCGTATAACACATACACACACTCTCACACACACACATGCGTACATAAAGTTTCTTCCTGCAAACCTGCACCTACATACAGCTGTGACAGATACAGTCTAGGTGACAAAGTGATAGTAACCACACTAGGTAGCTTTGTTGTGTCCTCACTGGAAGCTAGGGTTTGGTATTTGATTGCCTTCCAGTAAGTGACTTAATAAGCTAATTATTTTGTAGAGCAAAAAATTCCCAGAACTGTGCCTGCATAAGCAATTTGGCCAGGATTTCTTCCCATCAGCACTCTGTGCAGTCAAACATTTTCTGAATTGTTGGCAATTTTGCATCTTTTCTGGACAGCTTATCTACAAATGAAACATAATGGGATAGTTGTCCAGATTTTAATGGTAAGTATGGATACAAACACAGGTAGATAGCATATTAGGTGTGGCTCCCTAAATAGTGTGCTGGTATCACACTGCAGTGTTTTGAAAAAACTGTTTAATTTAATTGGACTTGTCACAATGAGGTCAGACATACCAAAAGAGAGACTTTGTGATTGTATTGAGGAGTCCCTGGAGACCTTTCAGTTTCAAAGACACCTACTTATCTTTCTAATATCTAAATAAAGCTGGGTTTAGTTTCCTAGGTTGGTGAGGACCTGCCTTGCCTAACACCATTTGAATGGTCATTTATTGCTATCAGGATTTGGCTGGGGGAGGAGGATTTCTATAAGCACCAACAGGTGCAATCACATGTTGTATGGAAAGTAAAGCCAATTTTTCAGCATTGTCAGAGAGGATAAGACTTTTTACAAAGGAGCCAACATTTACAATATTATGTATGCTGCCTGTCTAAACCTACGGTCACTTGGCACTGAGCCTCTAGCAATACTGGCGAAGTAATTTAGATGGCACATGTGTTCAGATGGCACAGCTCCACCCAGGCTCTGAGTCAGCCAAGAGATCATCCATCTAGGAGCATCAAGTAGTGCTGTAGATAGTAGGGTTTCAAGCCAAAAAGAAGTTTCCAAACAGCTGTCTGTCCCTGTATCATATACCTGTAGCTAAAATGGTATGGGATTGATATTCTAATTTTTGCTTGGATTATTTTTCGAAGTATAGCCCCTCCGTAGATATAGATACCTTGACCCTGCAGTGCAGAGCTGATGCTTTGGTGGGTCAAGAGAAGGAATTAGTCTCTGATGCCTTTTCATTTTCGGATAGCTGAGGAAGCAGAATCATCCCTGCCCTTTTCTAGAACAAATGACATAGAGGATTTCTTCTGAAAACTTTCCCAGTTACCTGTCAAAAGCAATTAGTAAGAATATGAAATGTGTAAAGTAGTTTAGGAGTTTGAGTAGCAAAGCTTTTTGCGGGCCTTAAAAGTCCAAAGGTGTTTTAGGTATCTGTGCTGGTTTTTGCTGGGCTTATTCAAGGCCACAGACACTTCAGAGTGTCCTGCTCCTGTGTGGACTCATCCACAGGTCACAGTCCCTTCGAGTCAAGTTCACACTGGAGTTCCAGCCTGTCCAGTACAGCAGCACAGAAACACCAGCAATGCCCTGGCCATGTCCCATTGCTGTTACCAAAATGTTCCCAGGCACAGCAGAGTAAGGTGATACGCAGTACAGCAAGCAGCAAAAGCAAAAAGCAGCCACTAATGAGCACTAGACTCTAATATACAGTCAGGCAAGCAAGCCCCATGGCAAGCACAGGAGCCTGCCAATTAAACAGCAATAACAGCTATAAATTTGATCTAGCACCTTCCAGTCAAACCTGTCCTTATCTTGAATGCTTCAAGCCCCGTGTTGGGTGCCAAAAAGGACAATCGTGGTTTAAGCCCAGCTAGATACCAGGTGCCCACCAAAGCTGCTCTATCACTCCCCTCCTCAGCTGGGCAGGGGAGAGAAAATATAAAGAAAAGCTCGTGGGTCTAGATAAAGACGGGGAGAGACCACTCACCAATTACAGTCACAGGCAAAACAGACTCAACTTGGGGAAATTAGTTTAATTTCTTACCAAGCAAATCAGAGTAGGATAATGAGATATAAACCCAAATCTTAAAAACACCTTCCCCCCATTCCTCCCTTTTTCCTGGGCTTAACTCCACTCCCAATTTTCTCTATCTCCTCCCCTCAGCAGCGCAGGGGGATGGGGAATGGGGGTTGGGGTCAGTTCATCACACGTCTCTGCCGCTCCTTCTTCCTCGGGGGAGGACTCCTCACTTGTCCCCTGCTCCAGTGTGGGGTCCCTCCCACGGGAGTCTGTCCTCCACTAACTTCTCCAACGTGGGTCCTTTCTGTGGGCTGCAGTCCTTCAGGCACAGACTGCTCCAGCGTGGGCTTTCCCATAGAGTCACAGCCATCTTCGGGAGCAC
The DNA here is from genome assembly GCA_035590195.1 of Aviceda cuculoides. Taxonomy (NCBI): domain Eukaryota; kingdom Metazoa; phylum Chordata; class Aves; order Accipitriformes; family Accipitridae; genus Aviceda; species Aviceda cuculoides. The sequence goes on along the minus strand of JAVJGG010000082.1, from coordinate 36,603,549 downwards.
CCACCTGCTCCGGCGTGGGGTCCTCCCCGGGCTGCAGGTGGAGATCTGCTCCCCCGTGGACCTCCCTGGGCTG
>JAVJGG010000082.1:36583265-36603392 GCA_035590195.1 Aviceda cuculoides | reverse complement strand
CTTCTGCACTGACCTGGGGGTCTGCAGGGCTGTTTCTCTCACATGTTCTCACTCCTCTCTCTGGCTGCAGTTTCTGTTATGCAGTAACTTTTTTCCCATTCTTAAATATGTTATCCCAGAGGCACTACCACTGTCACTGATGGGCTCGGCCTTGGCCAGCGGCTGGTCCATCTTGGAGCCGGCTGGCATTGGCTCTGTCGGACATGGGGGAAGCTTCTAGGAGCTTCTCACAGAAGCCACCCCTGCAGCCCCCTTGCTAACAGACCTGATACAGCATCTCTGGTATACAATCAGAGATCAACATCTCGGTAGTAAAATTCATGCTCATGACATCCACGCTCATCCTTGAGAAAGAAAAGCTTTTAAATACACCCTGGTGAGTTGCCTTTGCTCTGCAACCCGGAGCTCTAGCTCTTTGTCCTGAATTTAAGGAGTTGTCATGTGGCTGATTCTGAGAAGGTGAAAGTTAGCAGAGCTACATGTACTTCAGTGAAACTGCCAGTATAGACCAGGCAGCACTCTGCTGCTTTAGCAGGCAGTGGGAGAGGAAAAAAATTAAACAGTAAAAAACAGGACTGGTTGAACAGCTATACAGGAAGTGATATTCACAATGTGAGAAAGTAGGGAGCTTACCCACGTAATGTGGCAAGCTCTTTCAAACAAGACATCTGCCTCTGTGCCAAAAAGATCTCACTTTTTCTTTGGATGAGAATGCTATCATCAAGAAAGGTTGATCTATGGTCGCTTTGAAAAAATTTCTAAGACTAAAAGATGGGATCAGAAGCTAAAACACAAAATAGAAGCAGAACATAGATAAGTCACAGTCACAGGAAGGTGGATTGCAGGAAGTCTCTTCTTTCCTATGAAGCAACCCATGTCGGCCATTGCTGGGCACCTCCTTGCACAGCTCCTAGGCAAGCCATTTCATTCAATGTCTGCACAACAATATGGGTTCCTTTGCAGCTTTCTCATTTTAGCAGAACAGTGGAAATACCATTGTGTCACATAACAACTGTGAAACAGAAAGTAGACAATAAATTGTATGCAACCGATAGGGATTGAGTGAAGATTAGGGCCCTAATCTCTAAATCTAGCCTAAATCAATGGACCTGGAACTGGCTAACTAGAAGCTCTAAGCGCAGAAGTTGGATAGAGTTTAGGCAGCTGAGTTACGACACTAAATGGAGTTTGATCTTGTTAGAATATATGCATCAATATCTGTTTTATCATTGATCATGGTATAGCAATAATGGGAAAGTTATCTATCTGAATGAGTTCAAATTCTAAATTTCAGCTGGTTGATGTACTACCAGCCAGTCCTTCATAGATTTCCAGGAGTTCTGGGCAGCACTGGGTGGCCCAAAGCCGGACTGAACCGTACCACCATAATGTAGGTTCCCTGGCTCATGTAGATGATAAACTGTTTGAACACCCAGATTTAATCCATAATCAGAAGATAAGAATTACGCTGTTTTCCTTGCAGATTTCAGGGTGTTTCATGCAAACAGTTTCATAATTTTCTGTGTCCCCATCTATTTTTTTCATATTAGAAAGATTTGAAAAGGTTTAGATTTGAAAGATTTGAAAATTGTTTAGAACATCACATTGATACAAAAATGTAGCTTCTTTCTTTCATTTAGTTAAATATTTGGTCAATTCAAAACTCTCCACAAAGTGACATGATGAATAATGGTGGGAAGGAACACGGTGGGGAGAAAATTCTTATTTCCATTAAAAAATTGCAAACTTCAGAGTGGAAATAATATTGTTTAAAATTCATAATACCTCAGAATTATCAGAGTGTGTGCTGACCTTAGAGTTTTCATCTCAGAAGAGGACATTTGAAGCAGATTTCTTGATTATTCCCACTTGCTGCACTTTGATTCACATCATAGCATGATCTCAGGGTCCATCAACTGGCCTTTTTTCCTGAAGAAATTAAACTGAACAATGAGGTCCAGGAGCTTAGATCAAGCTTTCCTGCTGCTAATGAGCACTCAGTCCACAAGACAGACTAAAGCTGGTCTGAAGTAAAACATTAATAGTGTGGCCATCGTGTCTCCCATACCAACTGTTAGACTTTTCAAATCTTTTAGGTTGCACTTCTAAAGAAGGCTGCTCTGAATGTAGAGGGAAAAGGAAAAAGCATTATGATTTTGAGCTTATCCTGTTTAATAAAAAGGTAATTTTTTATATTTTTTTAGTGACTGTGGTTTATCTCTACAGAAAATAGGACTATCCCCCTTTTTAATTGGAAATGTCCCTACAGCAGTCCTTAGCATACAGTTTGGATTTCAGGATGTGTTTTGTACTTGCCACAAGGTGAAAAGAGGATTCCCTACCTCCTTCTCCAGTTTTTACAGAATTATTCAAAAGCTACTTATTACATAAAAACTTTGGGATAGGGGTTGGATAGCCTGCTAATTTAAAACCCAAGTACCATTTTGGCTTAGAGGGTTTTCTTTCCAGCAAGAGACACTTTAATGACTGGTCAAATGTACTAACCATCGCTCCTTGCCTTAGGCCTTCAAACTAATTTAGAAAGTCATTAACCATTCAGTAATAGGAAAGCATATGCCACGTTATCCAGTGCATGCAAAATCAGATAAGAAATTCTACTCTACCATTGGAACTGCAAAATAAATAACTGAAATAACTCATGGTCCTAAAAGAAGTCTGTGTCCTGTGAATGTGAAGCTGCAGCATCTGCGATAAGGAAAAAAAGTGTGCATCTCCATTTGGTTCATATATATATATAATTAATTGTGAGAGATGTTCAGTCTTGCTAATGATTTGATCCATTCAGCAAGAATGCACTTTTCACAGTACCTTACACACTGCCAACTCAGAGAGACTGTCCCTTTTTTTACTTTCAGTGCTGTGAATTAAAGAATTTATACATTTGCATCTCGCTCATGAGTTCAAACCAGTCTTCCCATTCTGCTGGTGCCTGCGAACCTGTTCTGATTTAGCGCTCTGTCTTTTATTATTGCTTGCTACACAAGTTGGATTTTCCTGTGGACTGAATGAGAAAGTGATAGCATGCAGTCTTTCTATTTAATTGCATAAAGCCGCACTCATACTGACCTCAGCATGTCTTGTGGAAAAGGTCAACAACCATATAATCATAGAGGGGTACACATAAGCAAAAAGAAGAAAAATTATATTAAAAATTATCCACCACTTAGTGCTTTAATTTACCCTCCTAGATCTTGTTTAGCAGAGCATTTTAAAATAATTTTTTAAAGAGCCTTAGCAAAAATAAATGAAGATATTTATTCAAGGAGAAATATTGTTTTGTTTGAAACTAGTTGCATCTTTGGTATAGAACCGAAATAGATTCTTCTCCATTTGTCAGATGAAAAATTAGTAAATGTTTCAGTTACTAATTATCTACAGTAACTATTTGCTGAATGAATATTAATTTTTTTTAATTATGTATCCAAGATCCAAGAATGCTTTACCAGCTGTAGTTTCAATTCCCAGTCGATGTAAATTGGCTTTGCTTCACTGAAAACAAAACATCTATATCAGTTTACACCAGCTGAAGATCTGGCTCCAGAAATGCAGGGCAGCATTGAGATTTCAGACCTGCTGAGCAACATGCAGCTCTCCGTATTAAAATATTTAAAATATTTAATATTTCTTCCAAAAATGCCAGAAAGGACCTTGGTTTCTGCAGTAAAAAGCTCAAAGTCATGTGCTTCTGAGAACTTACTTAATACCCACTGAAGGCTTTGAGATACTCCAGGTATCTCAAAGGGATGGGGGACTGTGTTATAGCAAAGATGGTATCTCCTGCTGCAGTGTCCTAAACACTCCCTTGCTCCTGCTAGCTTGCTTTCACTCACTCCTAAGTGGCACATGACCACGTTAAGAAAAATGTCATACATCAGTTTACTTAAAACCAGTAATAGTTTGTGAATCCAAGAATAACAAGCAGTTATCATTTACCAGCTCCAGCATGGATACGACTCTCCTACTCTTTTATCTTTTTTGTTTGTTTGTTTGTTTGTTTTGCTAACCTCTTATTATTGTAACTGAAAGATCTACTCAAATATACTCAAATAATAGTAACTAGTCTAAGATCCTGATTTTGTAATTTCACCTGTGAATTATCATTTAAAATGTAATTTGGATCTCTTCATGAAGAGAGGTTGACATTCTACATGTCCTGTAACTTCTGCCTTAGAAGTAAAAGGAAAAGCTGGACTGTAAATAATTTCCCAACGGTTATGTGGTGGAAACAAAGAAGGTATAGACTCATATAGACCTTTCTCTGCCACTAAAACAAATTGCAGAACTGAAACAGGTCTGATTCTTTTTTTTTTTTTTTTCCCCTTTTCTGGTGTTTGTTCAGTCTTCATAGCTCACAAGTGAGTTGTAGAGAGTGCCTCGAAAAACTTCAAAGCACATGGCCCACTACTGAAATGACACCATGGCTTTGTCACAGTGCTTTGTAGAGACAATTTTGTTGTACTGCTGAGAAACTGCAACTTGAATTTAAAAAGGGTAAAGTCCCCAGTTAAATCGTGGGAGCCATAACAGTGCTATACCTTATGTTTCCTGTCACTAAGTCTAGTCAATTAAGTTGAATGCAGGAAAAGAAAACAAAACATTTCTTCTGATTTAGACATTGTGAAGTGCTAGGGCAACTTATTTTTAAGAAGATCCTGTGGGTAGTAGATAGGCTGGCTACTGGTTTGTGGTAAGTAAGAGTCATATCACCCTGGTAACTTGCCAGGATCAAAAAGGCTGTAGGAAGCACAGCTAGATAATGTCTCACTGACTAGTATTGTTATCCTAAAAGGCTGTTCTACATTTCGTTTTCCTCTAGTAATTAAAAATTCGGTCTTCCTTTCTCCCAAAGATGATGAAAATGAAAAGACATTTCTAAATTCTGAAGGCATTATCAGAAGTTTCCAACAGGCAGCTAGGCTCCCAGGACTTTCTGTGAATGGCTGATACCATTTATCACCTGGGTATCTGAGTGCCTGGCACACCGTAGAACTAAGTGCTGCTCTTTCTAGTAGAATGATACTGGACATATAAAATTTTTTTGGAAAGCTTAGTAATAAGAAAAAAATGTTTCTCATTTTTCTATAAAGCACTCCAAGCATTCAAGGTAATACTGAAGGTCGTAATTTTCCATATGATAGTTCTCCCTGTGTCAGATAATGATTTTTCAGTCTTTGAAATCCTGACTCAAAATCGCTCTATATGTTTTTATTATTATCATTTTTCCCAAAAAGCTTTACAAAGGAAAGACAACATGAGCACACGGCTTTTATTGTGTGGGCGTGTGGTTGCCTCTGCATAATAGACTCCCTGATGTTCTTGGTTATAATGTGTGGTATTGCACATGTACAGTTCTGGACTTCCAAACTCCATTTTCAGGCTCAATAATAGCCTTCATTCAGCCAAAGAATTTACACTTAATTACAGAGCTGTGTGCTTTTTGTTCTGTTGTCTGGTCAGAAAGTATCCTGGGCATCTCGTTGTTTTCATTCAGGGCAAAGAACCAGTGCATGTCAACATGCTTTTCAAAGCTTTTGATTTTCCTAAGTATAGAGCTATTGATTTTAAGCAATGTCTCCTATAGGCTTACTAAGGATAGTGATAGGCAATTGCCAAGGCACTAGTATTGGAATAATCCCTTTGGGGGAAATTGCTGGTATTTACTTTCTGTCTTCAGTAGGATTTTGCAAGAATGGACGGGGAAGGGAACAGAGAATTGTTTTTGTTGGTTTTTACCCCATCACCCGCCTGAGTATCTCTCTTTTAAAAACTGAACTTTAATTTGTTGAATGCAGTTTATATCTTAATATATTTTTTTTTCCTGTGCATTTTATAATAAATCTGTCTTTCTGCAGCAGTTGCAGTTTTGAACTGTTTTGGAACGAGCTTTAAATGTTTAACAACAATAGCAAAAACATAAGTATTATACTAAGTTTGAAACTATTAACTTCATTAATATATTTCTGTTCCCCCTCTGACCTGAAATATGGTGCTGCTACCAACTTATACCTGTATTCAGACTTAGGCAGTTACTTTGTGCCATGAAATTCATATAGACTAGCCAAGGAACAAATCCCACTATGAGAGGTATTAAAAAAGACGGTAACAAAAATAAAAAGATAAGACACAGGACATTACATGGAGATAGAGAAGTGAGGGTATATGGGAAATAATATGCCAGGACAACAAGCAGGAGTCTAGCAGATGAGTGTCCTAGTTGTTCTCAACTATTTTTGTAAGTAGACATTAAAGCAAACAGATGCTTCACTGTCAAGGTTGCGAAACTGGAGAAAGAAATTCTCTGTGGCTATTTATAGGGAGCTTTTCTGAGCTGGAAGGGCACTAAGGTAGAAAGCAATAATACAATTAGATGATTGAGGCTGACATTATCACAGTGGGCTGATAAGAATGGGAATCAATATTTTGTGTTGGTAAATGACAAATGGTATGTAAAGAAACAAGTCTGAAAGGTCTTGAAAGAGATGACAAGTAGCTTTTGCTAAATATGGTAAAGAATAAAGAGATGAAGAAGAGAATGCAGAGGGAGAGTGACATAACTAAAGGTATCGGTTAGGTACATGATTTCTGCAGCAGCAATCTGAATGGTAGCAAGAAAATAGGATATTTTATTAATCAGAACACAAGCCAACACAGTTCTTGTCAAACATTTACAGATATGCATATGAATAGGAAAAACACTTCAAAGCATCACCAACAAAGAGGTAAAAATGAAAGGTGAGTACCAAGTTCCGCATCTAAATATAGTTCTCATACCCACAGTAATCAAAAGATACAGTAGGGAGAAAAATGAAGAGTTCTAATTTAAACATATTTAACTTATGGCATGGCTAGGAATCCATGAGGAGACAGTGGAGATCTATGAGAAATTTAGTGTGGATGGCAGAGGCAAGTATGGAGTAGGGAAGGAGGTCTATGAATTGTCAGGTTAAATGTATATCTATAGATTAAATCACCCCCAAATGTATTATACAACGAGAAGAAAATAGATTTAAGGACAAAGTCCTAGGAACTGTTACACAAAAGAAGTGAAAAGGGGTGAAGAGGTTGGTCAAGAGGTTGCTTAAGCTGAAGGAGTAACTTCAGTATTTCTACAGAGCATGGACAGGACAGAGTTGTGGAAACAAAGGAAGCACAGTAGTTTTGAGAAGAGTCAGCAAAATCTAAAGCCCCAACAGGCCAAAGGGAATGAAAATGGAAAGAGGGAGAAGAATGAGTATGGCAGCAATCAGGAGGAAGACTAGGGTGAGGATTTAATGAAGGCTCAGAAGAGGACAACAGCTGAGAAATACCTTCATCTGACAGAGGAAGAGAAAGGAGTTGTATGACAATGAAATTGAGGGGCAGGTACATCACACTTTTTACAATCAGAGAAGGTTAAATTAATAGCTTTTCTGTGGGAGAAAACCTTAAATAAGCATTACAGTATTACTACTGATAGCAATCCAGCAAATGTGTAAGAAGTAGAATAGAAGCATTAATAATTGACAATATATTCTTGCCCCACATAGAAATCAGGATTAAGATGTGATTTTCTGTGTGATGGCATAAAGAGATTAAACACATTAATCTTCTTTACTACTTATGGTAACATAACTGCGTCATGCTTTGTGTACTGTCATGCTAATACAGATGCCAAGCACTTCATACATATGTCAGTATATTTAGATCTAGTTTCACATGCATCTATAACATAGTTGCTTTATTTTATAGTATTGATGGTTAGCTAAGAGACTCAAACCACCTGACCCCACTTAATGTAGAAATCACCAAAATAAGGCAGTCCAACATGCAATAGTGGCAGTAATAAGTAACTATAAATCAAGTACCAGTAGAAGTATGTAACACAGAAGAAAGGGGAAAATGAGTATTTGATTACAATATGAAATAGTAAATTATTATTAAGAGGCTGGTCGTGACTGAGATCTCACAAAAAAGTTTGGGAGATATTTATTGTGGAATTTACACGTCCAAAAAACAGGACTAGAAAACCCAAAAGAAATTCATGACTTGTGGCAAGGGTGATGACTTGGATAATCTGCTTACGGTCAGTTTCTGAGTTCTGACTGATGCTGAGGATTATTTCTTTTCATGTGAACGTGAGAGTATTCTTACTTTCTTGTTATCTTTTTCCCTCGTTTTAATTGTGTGGGATGAGAGCCTCAGGAAGCACCAGCACAGGCTTGACAAGAACGAGTCTTCGGTTTCAGGTGTTCTGTCCCTGAAAAGAATTGATTCAGGACAATAGGTTGGCTTCTGTGCAAGACAGTTAGCTTAGCAGGGGTGACATTGCCTATAAGTGATGTGTATTAACCTGTCAAAGTGGATCAGGAGTCTATGCCACAGAAAAGTGAAAGGTTATAAAAGCACAAAGACAGTTCTACGTCTCTGACCATTTTCCCCAGTGGAAATGGAGATGATTTGTTTCAGGACCCTATTGAGTCAAGGGAAGTCCTGACTATTTCATCAAAGGTCAATCATTCAACTTTAAAGGAAGAGGATGCAAGAGTGAATACCATTGCACTGAAAGGACTTCTTAGCAAATATCTGTAGGCTTTTTTACGTTTCATGTATTTAATAAAAAGTAACTGAGTTAGAAGCTTCCCCGAAGTCTCTGTTCATTTGTTACAGAGATAAACTGTAAACCAGGAGGCTCAGTCCTTCAGTGAGAGGCTGACGAGTTCACACTAGAGAGGTGAACATGTAGGTCTAAACACAGAATGGTGACCCGAGGCAGCAAGCAAGGCGGTGCGGATGCCTATGCAACAGCTCAGCAGTTCTCAGTGAAGGAAGTTGAATCAGGCCTTTGTTTAAGTACTCAAAGATAAACCCGCCATTAAGTTCAGTCATGCTACACTAGCATGAATAACAAAGAAATATATTTCAAAATACCTGGGGTTTTCCTTCTGAATTGCGCAGTTGCTTTCTCATGCTTTTGCTAATGTGTTCCATGTAATTCACCTCTGAGTAGGAGGTCCAGCAAAAGATTTAAGCAGGACTTGAGTGGCACATAGGCCTTGTGCTGGCCCCTCATAAGCAGCAGGTGTTGTTCTGTGATTTTTTTAATTTTTTTTTTTTTTTTCATTTCGTAATACATGCTTTTTTGCTTTGCTGCGCAAATTGTTTTGCCACTGGAATTATGCTGCCTCCTGTGAGGATAAAGCTGAACCAGCCAAACTAAGAAAGGAATTAGATTTGGCCTTAGCATGCGTGACCAAAGGAGAATGCTGTCAAGATGTATCTAGATGGAAAAAGTTCAGCACTCCAATGCTGAGGCTAACCACCACTCTCTTTCAGGTTTCAACAGCACACACATTGTCATTGTTTGATGTGATAGACCTCAGTGTTTCTTGAGTACACACTGCTGCGTGACCTTGCTGTTTCAAGAACATTTTTCTTTGGGGCTTCTGGGAATCTGTTTTCTTTTTCACTGCTAACCTCTAATGATAGATGTGTCTGAGCTTACGTGACAAATATTTTCCAGCCTCGCATACGTTTGTAAACTGTATTTGCTGGGGTTTTCATTACTTCCTTCCCAGATCACAAAAAGGATTTTAATATAAATAGATAGGCTTTTATGGTAGCATTTGTTTGATACTTATTACCATACATGATTTCTTTTTCATACTGCAGTTAAGAGCTGCCTGGGGATAGAATGAATATAGCTATACATTTTTTGTCCATTTTGACAGCTACACCAGAGAAAGAATAAAATTGCATACCCATCATATTCCCTCAGAATGCACAAATACTAAGCTATATCATCGAAGCCATTGTTAGTTTCAGATTATTACTGTAATTAATTGAATAATTTATTATTTTAAAATCAGGAGTTCATCTTAGTCCTTCTGTGTTTCTATAAACTTTTAAATCTTGAATGTGTTGATCAGACAAGGAACATTATTAAAGAGTAAATGTGGTCTAGTTTTCAAGACAAAGGCCCTGGTGTAAAGGTTTTGAGTTGTGCTACTACTACAGTCTATATATAAACCTGACAAGTAGCTAAGGGACATATTTTCACTTGAGTGTGTAAAATAGTCACTAAAATCCAAATGGTGGCACAAAAAATAATAGACTATTATTCACTATTATAATAAGTAGGTATTTGTCAATAGCTTCTTGGTGGTATTTGTCAGCTTGGCATATAGATACATTTTTCACATTAGATGGCTTGTCCACAACCTGTATGGTAAAGCAGTACCACTGGGAACTGTGGCATAGCAAAAAACTTCTCTGAGAGAAATGGAAACAAAAAGCAGATATTTAGTGTCCCAGACAGTGACTTAATTGCAGGAAGATCTTCTTTTGGTAAATATTAATTCACATAGCCCTGCAATATAAATGTGGAAACAAATGTTCAGTTTCAGGTGCCCATGTTTAAAAATTTAGCCTTAGATAACCTATGCCTCATTTCATCTGTCTTAAAGTAGAGATTAAAATATCTGTAAGGACTCCTGAGTTTGTGAAGAGCTTTTTTCTTATACTCTTTACCTATTACACTCTTTTAAATACATGTATAAGATATCAGCAAAATTATTTTCAAATGCTTTAATGTTACCTATTTTAAATGCTACCTATTTATCCCATGAAAGGGCTATCTTCTCTTAAAACCTTACTGGAAGGCAGCTGTGGATCTGTGAAAAAGAAATCTCAAGAAATTAAAGCCATAAGTCTTAGATAACTTCTGAATGTTTAGAAAGCATTCATTGTTCACCTATCACTAGTGTCACGTGTCACTAGTACAAAAAGTACACTCTGATTATAAAATGTGCTGCCCAAGTTAAGTATCGGTAAGCTAGGTTTAAGGCACGGTCTGGCCTGGAAGTTATCAACAGTCTTCCTATTGCCTTAAATATACGACAGAGGTCCGTTACAAACACATCTGATATTATTAATAGATCAAAATGGGGTTCTAAATTTCAATTGTGGTATGAGTAGAGAAAGCTGGCTTAGTGCATTAAATGCAGGATAACTAAGAGTGAAGAAACGTGGTGTGGTGAGAATTCAGATTGCAAAGCCGTGCAGATATTACATTCGACTAGCGCTAAATGTTTGAGATGATCCGCAAGTAGGAATAAGAAGTGGTCAACAATTTATGTTAGGAATAAAAATGTGTGTTTTAATGCTCTGCCATGTTAGCAGAATATTCTGTTGAAGAGGTTGAAGTATCAATAATTGTTTGTTATTTGTCCAATATAGTGAGTTTAACAGGTTTTGTATTTAAGCTGTCACCTCCACTTTCTTCTGTTAGATGAGCAATCTAGAAGAAGAGAGCTGTTGCTGCTGTTATTAATTCAGATAGGAATGCCATAGGTTGTCATTGCTGTCCATGAATGTACAGTGTTCAACTGTGAGCTCGGGATCGTGCGGCTCCTCAGCAGTGGCCAGTGTTGCCACAGTGTGAGAAGGGTCACCCTTCCCATTTGGTCCCTGCACTCTCAAGTATTTGCCTTCCACTTCAGGGGCATGTTCTCCCAGATTTCATATTGAGAGCCCTATGTATGTGATTTATTTTCTTCTGATTGTCTTGTTTGTGTTTACCTGAAACCAAAACTCCTAAGGTATCTCGGACACTTGGGATTTTTCCTGCAGTAGAGAATTTCTCCTCAGACCTGAATATATAAATCTGTCTCACTCAATCTATCTCACAAGCTGTTCCAAGTGAAACAAAAGAGAGAAGTATACGCATTCATGCCTGTTTACTAAATCTGCTGGGTAATACTTCAAAATACACATTTTGAAATGTATTTTTAAGTTGTATCCTTAAATCGGTCTAGAGCATGGCAGTCAGCAAAAATCCATCAAGTATTACATTTTCATAGGCATTGTCCATGTGCTGTCCCCTAAAAACAAACAATAAGGAAAAAAAAGAAACACATGTGATTCATCATCACTGCAAGTAATATAGGTGGAGTTTACGCTTGAGCTCTTCTTCCGTGTCCTCACAGTTCCTGATCTCCCAGAACTTTCTTGCTATACCCAGCCCTCTCTGCTCCTCGTTTTTTACAGCTTCTCTGAAAATGCAGCTTATCCAAGGGTGCCTTTCCAAGTCATAGTACTTTTAAATAAGAGTGGATAGTTTGAGGTGCAGGTTAGATGCATGGTTGTACAGCGTAGCAGTCTTTAAAATGGTACCTTCATAAAAATGCTATTTGAGCTGTTCACAGCATAGGTTTCCAAAGAAAAGTAGACGCCAGCCATATACTGGAAACCAAACTTAGTTAAAAAAGAAATTAAAAAAGAGAAAGAGAATCTCAAGGAAGGAGCTGATTGCACACTAAAAAAGCAAAGGACGGTTAGAGATGACACAGACCTAAAAAATACAAAACTGCAGTCTGCACCGTCCATTAATTATAGCACACAAAATAAATGTTGCTTTATTGCTTGTTATCCACAAAACACTCTCACAATGAAATGTTTCTTTTTCTTTTCTATAACTTTATCAGGATTGCACCATTTTATCTCTGTAATAGGCTGTTGTACAATACTAAGTATTTTATTTCCGTTTGTAATACCTAGACAAGCTGGATCACATCTGTTTAGATTCCGGCAGTAGAAAAAGTTTAATTTCTCAGCTGCAATGCAATGGGCACAATAGGTTATTCTAGATAGAATAACATTGTTCTTATCAAAATAGTGGGATTGTATCAGGAGGAAGCATTAGCTGGAAATAACAATTGAGTCCCTGCTACCCTCGCCAAGTACTTCTTTTGCTAAGCTATATAGAGATGTCATAATTTTTTAAAGATGTTATTGTGATAAAGAGACAAAGAAAACGGTTTTCTACTTAGGCATTCCAGACAACTCAGAAAACACTGAGGGTGCTTTATGTTGAGCTTGCAGTGCCACAGAGAGGCTGGATTGAAAAACAGAATCTAAATAAAATAGATATGTGACTCAAACATGATGCTTTAAAAGAAGTTATGTGGAATAATATATATATGGTAAATAAGTATATTTAATTGGGTCAGGTTAAGCTTAAAATGCCTTTTTAAGCATCTTAAGATATAGTAGAACTTCATTAATTCTCAGTTTCATCAACAATACCAGTCATTGACCTCCTAAGCTCGTTTCCAAGCCTATAGGGTTTTCCTGTAGACTTTCCCACTGAGGAAGTCCTAAAAAGGGAGCTGCAGAACATGAAATGTTTTGTAGTTTAGGAGATTCTTACTCCTCCTTACAGGTTTCAGCTCAGCATATATATGAATTTATAGATACAGTTTTGAAACTATATAGGCACACAATTCTTACATGAGGGAGGTGGTCTCTTTAGGGTAAGCTGCAACTCCTAGTAGCAATTGCAGTGTTTGCATACCTATTCAATTTTTTAGTAAGAAAAAAAGGTGAGTGACTTCATGAGTAGGTCTTTAAACACACGAGGGCTGTAGTGAAGCCATTCTATCAGTCTTTCTAGGGGAAAAGGTTCTTTGGTGGATGAAATACATCTTATTCCTTTGAGAAAGAAGACTACAAGAGTGCAAATATCCTTGTGTCAGCAACTGTACCTCAGGAAAAGAATACAGTCAGGGAGGTTGACTCGGGTGGGAAGAAATGAGGAGTTCAGTTCATTATCCTGTTGATGACTTATTGTAACAACGACTTCAAAGTTATTCTGCATACAGTTAGTGAAGATCAAGGAGGAAAATATTTTTAGCACTAATGGACTAGTCTGGGATTTTTTTGAGGCTCTCAGCAGCACAAAAAAGAGCCTGATAAACCACCCAAAGCAAAATCACAGTTGTATTTTTTTCTTTTAGTACTAGTAATGATGTTGCTTTGTTCCTGTCCATCAGAGAACCAACCTGAATAGCTGAATAATTATCTCTGGGTAAGGTATCAAACATGAAAAAAAGATATGTATGTTAAAAAGAATATTGGGAGCAATGTAACTGAGATGAAGGAGAATGTTTTTTCAACACTATGCCTTGGAAGAAAGTTTCTGTCAGCATTAAGAGAGTGGATGAGAGTAAATGAGTCCGTTGATAAAGAACCATGCTGAAAAAAATTCAGGATTTCTATCTTGTGGAAGAATCCAACTCTATATTGCTGTTCTCACACAGATTGGGACGAAACACTGATTTTTATTTTTATATTCCCAGAATACAATAATCGGATATATGTCAATGCAGATATGACAAATATTTCTTGAATGGAAATATTCTAACATTTTTTCAAAGCAAAATATGTAACTGTTGCAATGATCTGAGAATCCAGTTGCCCACAGACATGTGGATCAGAGTTAAACCACGTTTTACATGTTCATTATCAGATTCTGGATCAATGTTAACAGAAGCAGCCTTTTTCATGTCTTATGATGCCATGTCAGGCTTGAAGAGTGCTACTCCATCACTAATATTTGGAGACATGGCAAGGACTTTTACAGAAAAGCTAATGTCTTCTTTTTTACTGCTATATTGGGTGTCTTAAACCAAGTTTTGAGGAAGCAAGAGCCTTACATTGTGGAGGAGATCTCTTTAAGTGATGTACGAAAAATGCTAGATCTACAGAATGGCTCCTTTTTTGGTTTTCACCTTTTATGGGCTCTAGCTGTGATAGGAGGCTTTGGTGACTAAATGTAGCATGAGCGGTAATTTCATGGTGTTCTTTAGTCTTTCAAAGAGAGGTCAGTGCTATGGTGCATCTTCAGAGCATTACTACTACTACTACTACTACTACTACTACTTCTACTACTTCTACTTCTATTTATTATAGTGCATGCTGAGCTTGGGGCTAGAAAAATAACTGTTTGAAATTAAAAGACAGCCCTTCAGACCTATGGAAAAATATCCCTAAACAATCAAATGCACCTTTAGTTCAACACACTTAAAAAACCACAGTAAATTATGGACCTTCAATGCTGCAGTAAGAAGCTTATTCATTCAGAATCAATGCTGAACAACAGAAGTGTCTAGTGATATGGAGCCCCATCTGTTAGATATTAAAGTCAGCCAGAGTCACACAGGGTCTGTCTACTCCACCCAAACCCTCCAGCTGTATTTTCTGTCTGCTTTTCTTAGATATGCTGGTGCAAGTATGAGGCATTTATGTTTTTCACATTCTTGACATGTCAGATGCTAAAAACTTAGTGCACCATTTGGGAAGAAAACAGATTGCTTTAGGAGTCTTAGTTGCTTTTAATATATTTGATTCAAAAGGAGGGAGAAGAAGAAACTGTTCTGTGTTGTGCTGGGACCAAGGTTCATGACACTTAGGAAGTGCTGCCTGATTCAACCATGCAAGACTGCAGCGATTGCAAAGCATCGTCCATGGTTTTAGCCCATGTTAAAACACTAAATTTGAAAGAGAGGAATTCGGAGCTACCAGCAGCGACCCTTTAGGATGATGGAATGATGGATGGGTTTTGCCACTTGCTGGGACCTGTAAATCCTCTCTGAAACTGGAAATCTAGTATCAAAAATACCAAACTCAATTGAGAGTTATTTGTTTGTCACCTTCACTTAGAAGTGCCTTAGTGAGAAAAAATTTTAAAGTTCTTCAAGAAATTTTGAGACTTCAGTTAATCAATAGTTTAGGTACATAAACTTTATATAAAGGATGCAGCCCTCTCGGCAGCCTTTATAAGATTTAAAGTTCATGGTATGTCTGCCAAATGAAAATCACTGAAGTCCAACATACACAAACCTGCAAAATGAAACAGAGCAGTGATAAACTCTTACAGGATTTGTCAGGACACCTTTGTTACCTTTTTCTATATAGTATAGTGGTGTCATAAGCAAATCTGTCAGCTTGCAAAATGACATTCCTGGGAAAGAAGTGGCAGATGTGGATCCATTTAGCTAGAAAAAGTAAATAAACAGCTCAGGTCAGTGCTTATGCCAGAACTCTTTAGTTTTGTTTAGTTCATCCCATTTTTGCTATAATTAAGAAATAATGATCAAATATCTTGACCATATAGGAGCATGTACACAGTAGACCATCAAACAAAAAAGTATTTGAATGTATAATGCTGTCCTTATAGAAATCAGAAGACTTTGAATTCCTGGCATGTTACACAGCTTCACTGTGCCCATTTTAACTTGTTTCTCCTTCTCTTCTTTCTCACTGGGAACACCTTTCAAAGAAAGGTCCACTCTGTAAGACTTACAAATAAATCACTTTAAACCATGTTCCAAATACCTTATGAAGAGATCTTTATTAAACCCTGTTACAGCTAAGAGAAAAATATAAAACCAGTATTGAATTCATTTTTATCTACCCACACACATTTTTGGACTGGGCTAAGAGGAAAAGGACAACTTTACCTTTCAACTAATGAAGGCCAAAATAAAGAGGGGGAGGGACCTCAAACTAGAGCTCTCATACTTTGCGGAGAAAATATTCTGAAGTGGCCCTGGAAACTGAGGAGACCGCAAAAACATGTCAGTATCTCTTTCATTAGGAAAGAAAACAAAAATGAGATTAAATATAACCCTGGGGGAAAACACAGTTTGGGGAATAGCTGAAAGGCATCCTTGGCTTGCAACTCAGAGCATTTTAATTAATTTAGCAATACCAAAAGTTAGATATTAATTTTCATAGTGTAATATCTCTTCCCAAAGTTGTTTCCAGTCTTGCGTACATATGCAGCAATACAGATCAACTTTAAGGAACACATCTTGGACTTATCTGGGGTTTCTCTGAAGCAGAAATTTGCACATTCTTCATGATGGAGACAGAGTATTACCTTTATTGCATATGTAAGCAGAAGCTTTCTTATGATATCAGGTTTAGTATGGACATCTTAGCATATAGGACAGCACAGCAACAGTAAGATAATACTCTTAGACAAGTGTTCAAATGTCTTAAGAAAATCCTAGCTTGACACTGAACTCAGAAAACTGTGAAATTAATAAAACGAGATTGCAGTTTGGGGGGCATCTTTTCTCAGTTGAGGGCATCAAACCAAGCCAAACCTATGCAAGGTGACTGTAAATTAAAGATTCTTGTATTCCCAAGAACATTAGTGCTGTCAACGCTTTTCCTGTTACGCCACTACTTCTGATGTATCAAGGACTTTCTAGCTGTCACTTCATCTCTCAGAGACTTAATTTAATAAGATGCTAAATTTAAACAGCATTATAGGCAAAACCCAGTAGTTTAAGTAGCTGGGGGAATCATTAATCTGTCCTATGCCTTCCAAATTGTGATTTCTTCCTAGAGAACAAATTGATAGTGCACAAAAGTCTAGTTGCATTAGTGTGGGGACCTAACATGCAGTGTTAGAGAGTGGCTGTGTAAGAATGTTTTTTCCAAGGAATGTAGTCAGAACCTTTAAGTTCTTTCATTGTTTTCTCTCATAAAGTGACAAATGTGTGTGTTTAGTTTAATTGGAGATATGCTTTCATCCAAAAAACCCTCAAAACTGAGAATTTTGAAACTCAGATACCACACATGAAAGTAGCTTGCAAATGAAACTTATTTTAGGGGCCTTCCATGTAGCTTGAAGTTGTTCAAAGCTGAAACAACAAGCAAAAAACTTATTTTGATGTTCTTTATTTTCACTTGTTTACTGGTTTTGATACTGGTCAAATTGTCATTGGTCTCAGATGTGTTTTACAGTTCCAAGCAGGTCGATTGCTAGACTGCTGTACTCACATTCTGCTGTTTCAATCTCAGTGGCATAACTTGGAAAATAAAAATGCTCAGCCTGAAGATTATCCTCCTCTGATTAGGAAATACAGGATATTGTTAAAAAATCTGTGATTAAGAAACAGAAGGAAACCAGTGGAGCACATTTTATGCAGTAAATTTCAATTATAGATTGTTTTCACATTTAGATCTTGTTAAAACTAAAGGGAGATTCTTTTTTTATCTCACTTGCATAGAACTGTGGATAATTATAATCCTTGAAATTCAGTTGGTAAGCGTATATATTTTTCATCCTTCAGAAAGCTTTAATTTCTTTTAAACAGTGTGCAGAAGGATTATTGTCTGTCCCACGTGCCATTGCAATTGATTAAAAGAGAAACAACCTGCCCTGCTTGATTCTCTCTGCTTGCTATATGGACCTTGCATAGCAATGGGAGGAGGAAAACAGAGTTGCTGGATCACATTCTGTTTCTAAAGCAGCAGTGCTAGAGAGCTGCACAAATTGCTAGCTACACAAATTAGCATAGATTGTAGAAAGCAATCAACCGCAGGGCTTAGTTCAGTCTGGATTAAGATGTGGGACAGGTTAATGAAGTACAGCGACACAGTCCCAGTCTCAGTATCTTCCCTCATGCGTGGCACTGTGGTAGAGCCGTGGCAAGCAGTCTTTCTTTTAATAATTGCAGTTAATTTTATAGTGTGCTGTCCCATCCAAGACTTAAAAACGGTTTTGACACTTTATCGAAATACGCTGTCATGAACTACCTTCACCATACATGGTATCTCAAGCAGCAAAAATGGAAGCAAAATTGTTCTGAAGCTGCACTGATTCTGAGATACATGGCTTGTGATCATGGGTCACTGACTATAAACCTTGCACATCAAAATGCCTTACAAAATCAAGAAAAAAAATTCATTTCTTGGTAGATAAGTCCTGTTAGGTATACATAAGCACTCAATAGTTCTCACACTCACTGACTGGTTGTTTTAACCACTGATTGTTTTATAAATTGCAGAGCCTCTGAAATGGCAGAGTGGGGAGATGTCATGTGGTCCACCCCTCCGCCAGCACAGACTGCTCCTTACTGATCCCTGTACCTTGTGCAGGCACAGTTCAAATAGCTCCAGAGGCTACTGTGACATGATTTTGTAGTTGTTTGTGGTCTGTTCAAGGAGAGTCTCAAAAAATGGGACTTAATCACGAAGGACCTGCAAGGAATTTGGTGGGGAGTTGCAATCCTGTCATTGATTTCCGTATGGTCGTGGATAGCTGGAAAGATGATCAACGAGAACAAAGGCTAATGAGGACCGTAAGCCACCTGCAGAAATAGGGAAATACTTCAATATGTGATCCTATTGTCATCCATAAAACTAATGGAATTATTTTACCAGAATTCATATTTGATAGCCATGTAAGAAGTAGTATACCCAGAAGGAAATATGCAGTTGCATTTGTCCTCTTCACTAGAGGGTAGGGTTTAGCATGGAGGAGTGATGCCAGCCACAGTTCCCTATGCTAAGCGTCAGCTTTAAACTCTGTTCTGGAGATGCCAAGTTATGTGTGTGCTCTGTCTAATCTCAGGAAGCCCAAACTCAATTTTATAGTACCCTCAGTTCGAATCCAGCTGCAGGTCTAGCTCAAACCCTCACCGTCTCCAGCAAAGATACAGTTAAATTTCTTTATGAATAATTTTATCTCTATGCTCAGCAGTTTTAATAAATTCCACATACCTTCATTAATTGGGAATAAGGTATTGACTAGATTTCTCAGCCTGTTGTCCTGACAGTAACTGGTATATTGCTTAAGTTCTTCATGGAAGTTACAACAAGGCTGAATTAGGAAGACAAGGAAGAAAACCATTCTAATTGAATTGTAAGAGATTTTAGTAAGGAAGTTGGTTTATTAATATTTTGGAAATGACAGCAGACAGTCATAGACTGATCATAATATTGAAATGCACAGGCCTACATTGGCCAAAGCCACCAGGCTTGTCCTGCCTTCTAAGGCACTTTATTCTGTAAAGTTTTGCAAGCACGACTGCTTACATAAACATTAAGTGGTACACAGTGTATCATGTGTTCACTTGAGCACAATAAAAAAGGAGTATTTTTACAAAATATGGTTGCTAAATTTGCAGCACAGGTATTACATGTTTTCAAATATAAATATAAATATTACATAAATAGTGTTCTTGAAATGGAAAATGAACTCTTAGAAATGGATTAATGGATAGTAATGATTATTCCGGAAAAATAATTCATTATTCACCACAGTAGATACAGGGTAAAAGGCAGTTTTGGCTTATACTTTGTCTAAAACAGACATAAAACAGAGATAGAAAGCAGAGTATAACTAATAGGATGAAGGAAAAATAGATAATCATTAATATCGATTAGAATTTGTCAAGTATAGAAAATCAATAAATGAAATTAAAGATTGAGCTAAATAAATATATTTTTTATATAGAAATATGAAAAATTGAAGAAGATAAGAATAACAAA
>JAVJGG010000082.1:36565164-36583165 GCA_035590195.1 Aviceda cuculoides | reverse complement strand
TATGAAAAATTGAAGAAGATAAGAATAACAAAGATGTGTATATCCATTGTTAAAGAAAGCCTAAGTTTGGTAGTCTCATCTTTAGATCTAGTCAGCAAAATTATCGATAGTGCACCATAAATATTTTAGCTCTGGATTTGGAAGAAAGTAGCATAAGGCATTTCATTTCACTTGCAGACTTTCCAGCCTTTTACTAACTTGGAAGGACTGCAGAAATGTGTACTTGGCAGAAACATTTCTAAATAAGTAGATTTGATAATATGTATTCAGAAGTCCTGAAAGAGATAGATAAGGAGATCTAAAGTCTGCTGATGCTCTTTCTAATAAATCTTGGAACAGAGGAAGTTCTGGTAAAATGAAATAACAAGAGTGATGAAGTGCTAGCTGTTGTTGCAGTATATAGTATCTTTTCCCTATTGAAAATGTCAAGCAAGATGTCCCAGGTAACTGTATGCTGGTTAGCCTGACACCTATCCCTGACAAAAACAAGAAAGTGCCAATGAAATTAAATCAACAAAGACTTAAAGGGCAAGAAAGTAATCAATTTCAGACAGCATGACTTTATAAAGAGAAGATCTTGTCAACAAACTTGATTTAAATCTCAGACATAATGACGTATTTGGTTGATGAATATAATTGGGTAGAAACGATACAGAATGATTTATTGCAAGAGGTTTGACTTCATAACTTATGACATTCTAGCATATTGAACAGATGTCACAAAGCTGCTGCCAATGAGAAATTATCCTGGATGGGAGTGATTTCATTGGACTTTCACAGACATTGGTACAAAGCCACATTTTAATCGGTGATCCGGAGGTGAAGGGAAATGACCCATCACAGAACTTGTGGATGACACAAAGACTGGTGGGAACTGTAAACAAAGATGCAGTCATTCCCAGCAACTGAGATCACAACCAACATGCACTTTAATATAGAGGCACAGCTGTGCATCTACCTCCCAAATACAGGACTACTTTTAAGAAAGCAGTGACCTTGACAAGGATCTGTGGGTCCTAAGGGCCATGCGTACCCATGCTCTCCCAGGATGGTGCAACAGGGACGGGTGATCCTTAGATGTGAGAACAGGGATGTCATGACTGGGAACAGTTGAAAATTTGAGGAGGATCAGATAAGAGCCACAGAATTTATTATAGAACTGGAGAAAATGCCTTAAAAAGTGAGACTGCTCAATTCATTTAAGTAAACAGAAGAGACTGAGGGGTGATTGATCCCCTTCCTGAGGAAGGTGCTAATGGATATTCTAATCCATCAGACAATTTTAACACCCAATAATGTAACAGTTTAACAAGAACCAGTGTCTGAAAACTGAAGCCAGATAAAACCAAATTGGACTAACATTGGAAAACCTTGCGCATACTATAGCTTTTCAGAAACAGTTATTATATTTGCACAATTAGTGAATCAAATATTTTCACAAATGATAATACAAACATTGCACTTACATAACCAGTAGTGTTAGACACAATATACTTGGCCTAGCAAAGCAATGCATTGTACAGACTGATTGTTATCTACCTTATTCTTTGTGAATGAATGCTGACTTATGTAACAGCCTTAAAAATATTGCAAATATTCCACAGCTGAGTTTGTTAATTATTGCCTGATTTGGAAGGCGAATTTTTATGGTAGAGGTGATATTTCATATTGGAACTGTAATATTACACAAACCTTTTTGTTCAAAAATGTAACTCAATTTTAAAGTGAATATGGTTTGATCTTAACTATGTTTTGTGCTTGCTCACTTTCCCATTGCAAACATGTAATTCCATCAAGTTTTATTTGTGCTAATGTTCACAAAAACAAATTGTGTGTCATATTTCACAGAAGTACTTGCAGAACACATTTGACTCTTTAGCAATAAAGAGTCCCAAGTGACAATTCCCATTCCATTGTAAATGGAAGTGACTTCTAATACAAAAGTCAGAATTTAGAAATTCATGGTTATTTTACTTCTGGAGAACATATTTGCTGTGATGCAACAAACAAATGTTTTTCCTTTCTCTCTCTCTCTCTCCCCCATTGTCTGTAATAACCAAACAACTCTACTAGTAAAGCCTGTAACTGTAGTCAGCTTTTATGACTGAACACTGCTGTAATTTTTAACGTCTTAATTACGAATGGAAACAAATAATGTCTTACTTGGAAAAGGCAGGAAACAGGCAGTTGGCATTGTGGGCAGGAAAGGGATCTATAAAAAGCAAACCCAGATAAGTCAAATTATACAAAAAACACCCAGCTACACTTTGCTTGTCAAAGCGATTGCAGTTTTCATCTATAAAAAGATGCTTCTGGGTGGTGACTCAAAACCCCTACATTTGCTACTTCAGATGTAATTTCCCTCATTCCATTCTCTTCTGGTGTCAAGAGTATAAAAAGAGACACACAGATTGCACACTGCCGCAGCAGACATCCTGTGAGCCAACACAACCTTTTCCGAACTAAATTCTTTACTTTTGTCATACTTGGAGCTGTGTTGGGCAGAGCATTTTCCTGTGTATGAAGGTAAAGATGTGCCACAAAGTGAAGGAGGACATTGAATTTGGCCATTCTTATAGCAACTTCTGCCAGCCAGGGATACCTGGACTTTGTCTTTAGTTGGCTATGGGAGCAGGACTACACTGTCAGTCTTTAGTGACTAGGGAAAACTTCATCCCCTCCGTTTTTCTCTCCTTTTTTTTTTTTTCCTTGCCCTTGTTTCTTTTTGCTGGGAGGGGAGACGTGACTGTAGTTCAGTTGGAGACCTTGCCTCTGGGTCCAGAGTTCCTCCAAGGGAAATTGAAATCCTGGTATTTCAAATTTGTGACCTAGACATACGCTTAGCAACATGTCCGTCTGTTCCCCAGCTGTGTCCAGGGCTGCGTTCACCTTCTAGTGAGCTTCCTTCTTCAGCTCTGCCTCTCTTTAAGCCTTTCTACCAGCTGGTGCCCTTGTAAATTCAAGGGCTGCCCTAGGCCAAGAAAAGCCAGAGGCAAAAAGAAAAGTTCTTGTCATCTGCTTTCACCCTTATTAAATGTCTTGTAAGGGAGCTTGACCAAGCCTTGTGGGGAGACAGCGGCTCCCTGCTGCCCAACAGCCCTGTCTAGACAGGGTCACCTTGGCGTCTCCCTGCCGGGCAGGACTGGCATAGGAAACGCTGCAGAATCAGTCCAGCACGTGGACAAACACATCGCTGAGAACAGAGACAGAAGCTGATAAGCAGAAATAGAAATGAGTGTCATGAAGGAGGATCTCTTCCTCTCCATTCAGATCAGCTGCTATTATTTTTTTCTTTAATCTGCATTTTGCATAACCTGACATTTCAGAGAACAGAGTTTTGCTATGAAAGTTGACCCAAGTTTAGAGCATTGGAAGGTGAGGACTTTCCCTGCTGCCAGTGGCTGTCATGTCAGGTTTTGCATCTAAGTTGCAAGCATTCTGAAGCATCCGTTGTAAAAGATGTGTGAATTTTACAAAGCAAAACAGGATGTTTCCACATTAGTAGAGATAACGTTCTTCTTTCCTTCATGTGAGCCAATGGGCAGCATTTTGTTTTGAGATGGAAAGTGATCTCAGACCGCAACAGGAAATCTTGCTGCAACCAGTAGCTGGCTACAAGAGTGGAAAGACATGGGCATTTTGAGAAGGACCACATTTGGACTGCATTGCTTTAAAGCCTTTGGTCAAACGATAGGTGAAAAACACTGATGACAAAAGTAGCTGGTGTGTGGCACCGATATTTGAATACAGCCATGTGCTGAATCCATGAGGCACTTCTGGTCACAAATACAGCTTGACAAACAATGCAACTGTTTCCTTTATATGTACAAGAAAATTCATTTTAGACATTGTTTCTTCATATGATTTTACCTGTGGTCCTCAACACTTACAGCTAAGCTTACTTGATACCGTATAGCCTCAGGAGAGTAAGAAATCATAATTAAGACCTGTAAATTATCCCTGAAACAGCATTAGTTTTTCTATAGATAAGTAAGTTCCTTTTCAAAATCTGTTACAAAAATATTGTGGATAAAGAGCTCGGAAGTCAAAAGTTAAGAAAAAGTCATATTAGCATATACAGCCTTGACTCAGCTGCACAGGCATAGCTAATATGTACTCTTGTCTTCTTAGTCACAGTCATCAGCGATGTATCATAAGTGAGCAGGATGCAAGGTTTTGTGTATGCTGATGTTGTTTCTGATAAAGCCTGGTCCATCCATATGGTTTTATTAATTATGTGAACAGTGCATTAGTAAAAATCAGGTGACACAGCAGCTGTGGTTTTCACAGATTTTCTGAGGAATGAGAGGCTGTATGTGATTAAACAGTGCACTGTCAGATAATTTTAGAAAGAAAGTGAATCCTCGATGTTTCTCCTTGTTGGAGTAAGTTTAATTTTCTGTGAATGGGAAGAGTGTCTGTATTTAGAACCAAAATCCATTCATTTACAGCCCATGCATAATGTAGTCTTTGACAACTAAAGAATTTTACCACAGTTCTCTGTTGATATTCTGCTCTGCAGAGACCATCCTCTGTTGGGTGAGAGAATAATTTGCCTTTCATACATAATCAGCCTTGAGCTTCATCTGAAAAAAATTACCATGATGCTATATATGTATATAAAATCCTTATTTAAACAATTCCCTGTTCTCTTGTAGTACAGTATGAAAGCTGTTTAAGGAAATAGTCTGGAACAACTCAACTCCTTTTGCCTGTTGTTTGATCTGTTTTCCTACCACAGTTCAAAAAGTTCAGGAAGTGCAGTAATTAAATGTACCATGTGTCCTAGAGCTATGTATTCCCAACAATGTTCATGTGCCATGTTCATATGTACTAGGTATTCCCAATAATATTCAGCGTTCTGCGGTTTATTATATTACTAAGTATTAGAATCTGGGGCCTCTTATGATAACCCTAAAGCAGAAGTTTAAATCCAGATCCAAACATTGCTGAGTTTGTCTCATATTTATTTAGAGTCTCATGAAAGCCTATGCTTCATTTGGTTGTAGGAAATCTTTGATGTCTGATTTTCTGCTTGCAGTCATTGTAACTCCAAATTTCTGTGTTTTATATATTTCAAATCAATGTCTGCACAGTTAGGACACTGGTATTTTCCACTTCAGGAAGAAGGGAAAAGAGACTGAGAAAAGTATGAAAGGAATGGCTTTTCAAATGAAAATACAGATTCTGGTCCTCTACTGTATTATTGTGTGATAGGAAATCATAGGATCTGTTCCTGGTGGTCAAATAGAAGAAATAATCACATTCAACAGTATGTTACTTCAAAAGTGACACTGTTGAAAACAAAGAGAGTATTTGTAGTGAAGAGCACTGCTCAGAATAAGTGAAGTTGCCTGCATTTTGTGTGTTTACAAAACGCTTTTTCTGGTTAGGAAATTTAGGTGTCAAATAAAGATTAACTGTGGAATGGAGGTTGCACTTGGCAAAAGTATGTAGGTCCAGAATTGCTTATGACATTGAAGAATTTACAGGTTTCCTGATATTGGGCATTGGGATGTCTGTAAGCAAAAGGTACCGAGTCTGAGTGCTGGGAAATGCTTTCCAATTTTTTGAAGCTTCTCTTGAGATGAGTAGTAGGTGGCGGAGCCTGTCAAATCCAGAAATTGTGGGAGCGGGGAGGCTCCCAGTGAACATCCTAAAGCTTTGAAATTCAGAGTTAATTACATTTGCAAAAACCCTCAGCTATCTGAAAGCGAGGAAATCTGCTTAAAGGTGTCCAAACTGTATTACCTACCTTTCCTTTGCATGCAGCCTGCGTATACCATTCTTCCTCTTACAGCTATTTTGTTTAACATGTTCTTTCTGGGTCAAGGGCTTTTTCTAAAGTTTTATGGAGTGCATAGCTTGTAATATAAATTTTGAATAACTGCTTGTAAACCTCACAGGTAAGCTGAAAATATGTCCAAGGCCCTGATTTAGAGCTGCTGTCATCTTTCCACTGGAGCCCCACTCTCGGAAGATGGCAAAGCCCCCCATTTCTCCTGCTCTCTGCTGAGCAGCCGTAGGCCAAGCTCCTAGTTGTTATATAGCCCCTTTAAAAGCCCGTTAGTGAGAAGCCACAGGGTTTTGGTAGCTTATAGGGCAATTTTGAGATGTTTATGCCTGTTGCAGATGTAATTCAGACAGCAGTTGTGCCCGCTTGTGCTGTGGTTATTTCACAGCAGTTTCCTAGGTTACAGTTGGTTCCGGTTTGTTGCTATTTACAGCTTTCTTATAAAAGCCGGTAAGTAATCGCACCCTCCAGATCACCTCAAGCAGGAGGTGTCTGTGTGTCCATTTTCTGGAAGCCTCAGAGAGCCCCGGTGCAGCTGAGCTGTGCAGTGCGGAGGGAGGTTCTGCCCGCTCGGCTCTCGGCAGAGTGCAGACGCTCAGGTGCGCTTCCCAACATCTGCAGTGCTCAGCTCCGGCTCCCAGGCGTTAGCAAGTGCTTTGATACACAGGTCCCTTGCTGGAATATTCATGTTTTTATGGGCAGAGTGGTAGAAATGCCTGGAGTGCCAGTCCCATGGATAGAAGTGAAAGGGATCCATCCTCTGACAAGCCAAACGCGGGGTTTCGGTTTGCATGTTTCAGAAGTTTCTGAATTACTTCTTGCAATCTTTCAAAAATGCAGGGGATACAATTCAGGAATTGTGACTTGCTGGAGACAGCACGCTGCGTTAAAAGCAGAGCCAGAATCAGAAGTCAGTGTTCCTGTGGTTCCCACTTCTTAGATAGCAGCGATACGGGTGTTTCAGATTACTGTTAGCTACCTTGGAGATTATTATCAAGGTACTAGTTCAACAACTGATGTTAGAGCATTGTTCTTTCAACAGATTTAATAACAACAGTTGTAGTTGTTGTAGTAGTAGTAGTAATAACAACTATTATTATTATTATTATTATTATTATTATTCCATGGATGCTTTACTCACAGAAGGAAACGTATAGCTCCAAAAATGGATATAGCCATCACGATGTGTTATGGATAGAGTGATGCACTTCTTTCATAAGAGAGGCACAACAATATGCTTTATTGGTATAAGACAGTGAGTTAACAATGTTCAATGGTCAATGTGACAGTGGTTTAACAAGATTCGATAGCAAGGTACACTTGATATTTACCACACAGAGGACAGGGTAGACAAAACTGTCGTGGAGACCCTCCTGTTGAGTCACAAGGTTCAGAAAGGACCCCACTGGATTCTAAACTCCTTCTCAGAGAGGAGTCTAGGTGCGGCTGGATCCAAGCCTAGTCCCAGACTTGGTCAACAGTTTATGTCTAAAGGACTATATATGCGCAGTCAATCCTTTATATCACTTCGCTAAGATTTCAAAGTTTAGCATGCTATTAATCACTTACCAAGAATCTGTTGCGGCAAGTAATTGCTCAGCCTCGAGGAGTAACCTTGAGAGTCGTCCCTACTCAAGGGCAGATCCTGGCGTGCATCCTGCTGCCGTGCAGGAGAGCTCAACGGGCCCTGGGCTGTCCACTATTTACAAAGTAAGATGGTTGACCTACAGTCATATTTGCATACCGGTAAGACATCTGGCTCACTGTTCCAGACAGCCCATGGCTACCATCTTGCCATCCATCCCCCAAAGTCCAGAGTAAGCTGGATGCAGCCACCACAGCCCCACTGGTGGTTATGGCTTCAGTGGGGGAGGCGGGGGGGGAGCACACCACCACATAATGGCTTCCACACATAAAAGAAGCCCTGCTAGTAAACCAAATTTAGTTGCCAATCTGTATATGTCATCAGACTGCTTCAGTATCCTGTGAAAAACTCCTCTATTGTCATTGGAAAGACATGCTGGGTTTTTTTAATGTTCCTAGGAAAAGGAGACCAAAGTATTGCATTTGTTTTCTTGTCATTATCTAACAAATAATCAAGTCGTAAATTATTCTGGAGCAACTTGCATTTTTACTTAACTGAGTAGTTAACTTCTATTCAGCCGAAGTACCTTTACCTGTATTTATAGTTAGTGACGTATACAACTGTTAGCTAGCTTGGGAAATAGGCTTTTTATTATTTTATCCACTGTGACTAAGTTTCTACAAAATATTTAGAAAGGCGAGAGGGCATACATACATCAGCAGCCTAGTTTCCTCCACTTGAGAAGTATTTACATAGAAAATACTTATATAAATTATAACTGAATTTTAAAATTAAATTATCAGATTAAATTTGCTCAAATTACAAATGTTGTAAAATCAATCTGAAAATAAACTTAATATCCACATTCCCCTGTGCTTTTTTTCTTTTAAAATATCCATTGATCAGTGAAAAATCTGTTTCCTTTAATTTCCACGTTAGCCCTTGCAGCACAGAAGGAATAGCTCTATGCTGGTATAAAAGATCTTGAATAAAAATTTGACTTGAAACTTACTGGGAAGAAGAACAGACATGGATTCCCTCATTTAATTACCCAGGCAGTTTCTAAAAGTTAAACTGCAAAATGTAAAAACAATGTCAGTTTTGTAAACTAAAGGGGTTTAGTTTTTTAAATAGGTTATGAAATATAGGCACCTTTTAACCTGGTCAATTCACATTAAAAAACTTTCAGGACTGAAAAAAGCAATGTGAAAAGAAATGCCAAAAATAACTGTTATCTGAGAAACTTAAATGGTAAAAAATGTACCAAGGTACGTAGCATTCTTTTTTGGCTTTTGTTCGTGGTATAACTAAGACAGAATTTAATCTCCGTTTCAAATATCCCTTAAAATACTTTTTGATTCTGCTTTTCAGCAGAAAAGCAAGATGGGCCAACTTTATGAGAATGGATCTGCTACTCAGATTTATAAAGATACATAGGAGCACTATTGATCTGGAGGAACTGGAAGAGCCCCAGTAATGAAAAAAGAGGTTAACTGCTGTCAGGAACTGCTGTTCCTTTAAGCTGATACTGAAGGCTGTATAATTTGTAACAGACTGGTGAAAAGAACTGGTTTTGAAACCCCTAATTTTAAATTTGGTTTTAAATTCTCATTCCATATAATACAGTTTTTCTCTGCTTAATGTTGTGCTGGACCTGTTTTTACATCATCAGCATCTCATATATGAAGAATGAGTTCCTGTGCTGCTCCTCCAGGAGGGGCATGGCAGAAGATGCAGTTTAGTGCAAACGAATTTGTAAACTAGTGAGGAATGCTTTCCATTTTGAGTTATTTCTGGCGTTGACATGCTCCTCAATGCAGTTCAGTAAGCTGCAGGGTAGATCAGCTTACTGTAGCTCCTGCAGTCAGCTGGTATAGCTGTCATGGTGTGCACTAGGGTCTCATTTTTGGCTCTACTCCCCAACAAGTTCCTACTGCCAGAGCTCATTGGCAGCAGTGCTGGGTGGTACCAGTGCCAGAGCCGTTGCCCTGGTACCGGTACCACAATAACGTCCAATTCTAAATCTGTGTGACAGTGAATTACAGCCAGTATTACTGTGCTCCTGCCTGTGCCACCCTGGGCAACTCATCCAGCCTCGCTGAGTCCTGCCGGACCCTGCAGCACCTCTTGCCCCTGCCCCAGGGCCAAGCACCGGCACGTGCCTGGACTCTGGACTCTGCACTCCGTGGGGGGCAATGGCCGTGCTGCGCCAGGTCGGGGGTCCGCCAAGCCTGTATGGTGTTGCCTGGAGTAACCATATGCAGATCCCTAGGAAGAGTAAGAGCAGAAGAAGCAACTATAATACTGTCTCTTACACCTTCTCAGACTCCAGTTAGCTAAGGATACTTCCTGAGACCAATGTGTCAGTAATTATTTCCATTGGATTTCTCATCCATGTCCTTGACCAGGCTCTCTTGAAAAGGTGTAGATTTTTAGCTTGCATAACATCCTTTGGCAATAAGGTCCACAGATGTGTTGTGCATGGCATGAGGAACTGCTTCCTTCCAATCAACCGCTTTGAACTTCATTCCTACTCTCTTCATTTGATGCCCCCTAAATGTTGTACTGAATCAGGATAAATAGTCACAGAATATGTACTCAATTTAACCTGCCGCTTTATCCGCCAGTATTGTGTGGTTCTTCTACAGTTCTTCACAACCAGCCTTCATCCTTGCATCTCTAAAGAACAGAGTGTCATTTGCAGACTTTCTCACCTCGCTACAGTCTCCTGGCTGGGGGTGATGAACAGCAGCTCCCAGCATGTGTCCCAGGGGAACTCTGTTCATGTCACATTTGCACTGCAAAAACTGGCTGTTACTCTCTGTTTTGTGTCTGCCTGCAAAATACCACCTATTCATTTCCATGAAGCCCTAAGTTCTCATAGTCAGTCTACCTAGTCCTTTTGTGGATGCTATACAATCCCTGTGAGCTAACAACATATCTACCTGCCAGAAGCTCTGTGCCACTCTGAAACACCAAAATCAAATTGCTGTACATGCACAAATTTCCGTATTTCATTCTAGGACATTAAATACTGCAGTATTTAACTTCTGTGCACCCAAGTTCTTTACTGGATCTAGCCTGAAGTACACACCAACACTGTTCCTTTGTGTAGAAACAGTAGAATGAAAATCATTTGAAGGTACTACCTTTTTACAGTCCTTTACTGGAAAACCCAGCTACGCTTCTGAAAGAATGATAAACGTTGGGCTGAGGTTGTCTGCACAGTCAGGAGGCTGAAGTCTTTCTTTTGCCCGGTCTTCCTCTCATACTTCTCTCTCATCAGTAAGTCTTTGGATCTCTGAAGACATCTATCACTGAAATGGGGAAGCTTATGTGGGAGACAGAACTAGACACGCTTTGGACCCAGGGTGAGACGTGCTGCAAGGAGTCTCACTCTCAATTTTTTGCAGGTGGATCTCAGTTGCGTCTGCTGCACTTGAAGCTGCAGGATCCCCTTCACAAACCCCTTCCCAAACACACACCAGAGGGGACTGCATCGTCCTAGAGGTTAAGTCAGTTTTAATAGATGGCTTCATGTTGTTCAGAGGATATGAAAACCTCTCCCCAGTGATTAGATTTGGTTTCAATAGAATTCATTTATTTACTTAAACTTGATTCTCATAAGGAGATTGAAAGACAAACACTGTGAAGATTAATCATTATAAAATGGTAATTACAGGAAAAAATCCTAATTGATTTGTCTTTTGAACCCAGCAGGCATTTACCCTAACCAGGCAGTAATGCCTTCTTACTGTTTATTACAGCTGGACCTCCGTATAGAAGCCATAAAGCTGAACTGCCCCACTTTTTCTTAAAAATAAGCATGCTGAAAAAAACAGGAAAGAACTTTCCATCTCTGGAGGTAGATTTTATTAAAAATATACCAAACCAGGCACTACATATACTCTCTCTATATATATGTATACACACATGTACACCCACCACTGTACATTGTATACATATATGTATGTATATCTGATATACTGAGCTACAATGAAGTAATAAATTTAAACAGAGGAAAGGTGGTGGCCAAGACATTAAACAAAAATGTCTGGGAAAAGTTAAATCCTTCAGTGTGTCATTACAAGTGCGCCATTACTTCCATATTGCTTTCCAGCCCATCAACTCTTAGTGGCCTCACAGGCTGCAACAAACTTCCCAGAGAGCCCTCCAGATTTTTAAGAACTCATCTCCTTTCTATGAAGACTTAGCTGTGTGTTTGCTCTCTTCTTCACGCGAGTCCCCTGTGCCTCTTGGGAGAGTCCCACTCTGTATTCATGTCCTAGCTGCCAGGTCCCACTCCCTGTCCCACTCCACATTCCCGCAGCTTTCCCCACATCCATACGTGCCGGAGGAGCAAGCAAGCTCCTGCTTCCCTGGGAGTGCACAAACATGAGAGGACCCGGAAGGCAGCAGCCACAAGGATACACACAGCATTCCTTTTCTCTGTTCTGAACTTTTTTAACAAAACAACTGTATTGTAGTGACTACAGGGTCAACTACGAACGAAGTACAGATTTGTATCCTCTCTTGCACACGTGATATGGAAATGGTTCAAAAGCTCTGTCCTTAGATATTTATTTACTATGCATTTTACGGGCATGGTAAATGGGCTGTGTTCGGTGTGTCAGTTTGCCCTTACATCACTTGCCGATGCCCTCTGCTGTAGTCAGTGTAGTAGTATATCATATACAGCATGATCAATCAAGAAACCATAAAACAAATACCTTTAAAACGTTATTGTTTTGTCATCTCTGGGGGAGAGTCTGCTTAAGTTCTGATTTCTCATAGTATTAAATAGACACAGATGATTCATGGCTTACCACTAGTTAATCATGGCGTGAGGAAGAGCTTATTTTTAGCTTTCTTCTTTATAACTGGCTTTTTCTTGATGGCTTTTGTTTATGAGCTCACGTTTGCTTATGACATCAAAATTCTCTCTTGGAAGTGGTTGTGGTGTCACAAGCACTGTATTGTAGTCTTACTGCAAATGAATCGGCAGGAAGGTTGAAAGGAAACAACTTCTACTCAGCTACCTTGCTAATCAGCACTCACAGAAAAAAATCCTTCCCAGAACAGAATGGGGATTATTTAATGGGAGAGAGATTTGGGAGTTGTTTATAGAAAAGTCCCTAAAGCCTTTGGACTAAAATACAGCTGCAGTGCTGAAAGCAAATCAGATGCTGGATTGTATTGCTGGGGTAAACAAAGTGAAGCAAAGCCAGGGAGGGGATGGTCTTGTTACATAAGACACCAGTTACATCGCATCAAAAATGCTATAACCCCTATTGTGTCCTGCGCCTCAGGGTATAATTGCTCTTGAAAAAAAGGAACAAAGCAGAACAACCCCAATGATAGCAAGTTTCAAATATAAGCAGTAAAATGCTGGAAAATATGAGGTTTTCTTTCCACAGGGGTGAGAAAGAAAAAACCACCCATAGAGTAATCTACTGAAAGTGTTTGGGATTAGCATACAAAAAGCTAACCTGGATGTAGATGCATTTCTTTTTTCACAGTCACAGAGAGCAAAAAAAGCAGCTAAGTAATGCAAAAATCAGATGATGAAAACATAATGAAGGCTAATGATCACATAAAATAGGTTACCAAAAACCTATTGAGGGTTTTTAAAAGATATCTCTCTGCTTTTCAGAACATACAGCAGAAAGAAAGGATAGAGTTACAGGAGCACGGAAGAAAATGATACAGAGAGCACAAAGAGGAGCAGGTTTAACAATGGGACATGTCACTGTTCTCTACTCCAAGTCCTTACCCAGTGCTCATCACTATGTATCTCCTCCACGTTCCTGTTCTCTCTTTATCAGCAGACTTAGCCTGTCAGAGAGTGGGAGACGAGCTCACTTTTTTTTACCCTGATTTTGTATGGAAATAAGTCTCATGCAGTAGCACTATTTCTGTGTCTTTGCTGATCTTTCACACCCCTGTAGTAACGTGGTAACCTGTGGGGCCAATTTTAACCGTATGTTACCAGATATATTTCCACAAATTTCATGAACAGATAGTGGGATAGAAGAGAGAGAGAGACCTTTCAAATGTCCTGAGCTGCATTATGAGCTCAAGCCTGATTAAACATTGGAAAATCCATATCATCTCTCAAACTCATTAAACAAATGTCTGCAAAACTGTCTTCTTGATTGCTAATGCTGATAGAAAAGCTTTCTTAATTTCTTTCATTCCGGGGAACTCCTAGAAGGGAGAAGTTTGGGGTTTGGATCAAGCTGAAGATGACGATATATCCCAAAGCCCCGCCCAGTATTCTAGCTGTACCAACTGGTCCAGTAAAAGATAGTACCTGTCTCCAGAGATCTTGCCCTTGAACAAGATACTACTTTTCAGCAAATATACTATGAAAAAAATAATATCATATGAAATAACTGCATAAATATCAGGGGTGGATTTATAATGTATCTTTACAGCTAAAATAAGATTTTAAGAAATTCTTACTATGTGCAGTCTTGCTGTTATGCTGTTCGAATGTTAAGGTATTCATTGATTCATCTGCTTTCGTATCAAAGCCGTATTTTAGTCCTGCATATGAATTTTATACAACCATTACTCACAGAAAAAAAACCAAGAGAAACTCTCGCTTGAATGTGAAATACTTCACTAATGTGGAACCAATTGCTTCAAGAGGACATTAAGACAAGTCATCCGGTGAGATATTTTTAAATGTGAGTTGCAATCAGTATTTGGACAGTTATGCCAGCCAAAACCAATATTTATTTACAGATAGGACAAAGAGGCCAGGCATTGGTTGTTCATTGTGAACAAAACTGGACAAAAGTTTCCTATCTATTTTATCTGTAATTGATTGTCCGACAAAATTAGGAAGGATTTTCTGTTTTCAAAGAATATGGTTGAGAAATGTTGTTAACAGCCTTTTTGAAAGGTTGCTGCAAGGAGAGAACTGGAACTTGCTGGTTTAATATCTCTTAGTATTTAATCCCATATAACTGAACAGGCTCTTTTTCACAAATGCAGGAGACAAAACACTGTAAATCTGGAGTAGTGCCTGATGCTTGCTAAACATCATGCAGGGTTGCAAGATTTCAGAGCAAATTGATAAATTACCTGCAGATGTTTGAGAATTGAATAGTGATTGGTTTGTAAGAATCCTTTAGAAAAGGATTCCATATTTTCTAGAAAACTTGAGCCTGATAAATTTTGTCTGATGTACAGGTTATTGGAAACTGGATTATTGTAGTTACAGGTATCTATATGAATTAAACTACAGGCTGCAAAATTTGTGTCTATACAGGTCTGTGGTATGATCCAGTAGAGTAACTATGGCATTCCAAATGCCAATCAGAGTTATAAATAGGAGTGTGTCTTGAGAAATATTAAGGTGTGTGAAAAAAGAAAAAAATCTTTCCCAAACTATCTCTTCCATTATTTCATTTTTGTTTTAATGAAGAACCTACTGGGGAAATTGCTATGCTTGAGTAGCATGAAGAATGTACATGACATTTTATTTCATTCACCTGTGACCCTGCCTATTATTCTTCTCAGCAATCCAGAAATGAAATATTTCATAAGCTATTTGGTCTTTACTGGCCATTTAATTATTATGCACCTCAATTCTTTTGTTTAGTTGTTAAATTTAAAAAAATATATATTTAATTTTCTGTGAGTTTGGGGGTATTTTATAATTTCATAGGATATCCCAAGGTGTGTATGTTACTGTAAGATAACACTGGCAGGTCACTAAAAGCATTTGCCTCTGCCTCATACTTCACAACACCCACAAGGCATGCGTTATCTCAGAGTACCACACGTCTTGTTAAGCCTTACATTTTCTGTGGCTGATGGACAACCTTACTGTCCAGGTCTTAACAGAAATGCTACTTTTATATGTTTATAGTTCTCCCATTGTCTACAGTTCAGTGCTAAGATGCACATCCATCATATCTTGAATGTGTATAACAGGAAGGCACTTAGACCAAAGTCAAGACAGGGATAGGCATAACACTAGTTTCCTTTGAAAATCTGTAGAAGAGTAGACAGAGTTTGAGTGCAGAGTTGCTAGTGGGCTGAGATGGCCCAATAGCAACACCACGACCACCAATATTTCAAAATACTTCCTGGTTTAAGAAAATATTTCAGTACAGAAGACATTAATAAAACAAGATTTACAAAAACTTGCTGTAGGTTGACTTGTCAATTATCAGGTGTAAAAAATGGATGAACTGGGATGGCCTTGTGTAAGTAATCATGTCTGGTTTAATTGCTTGGCTTTATATAGTTCTAATACAAGTTCTTAGAAAATTGCAATTAAATAAATTTGCTGTGAACTAGGAGTAAAGGCCTAATGCAAAATTTTACTTAAGCATCTGCTTATGCTTGAGATCCATTTCAGTGAGGCTATTCGAATGGTTTAAGTTAAGCTCATTCTTAATGGAGACTTAATGTCTAGCCTGCTACTCTCAGGCATTAGACATTGCTCTCATTAAGAATTATACATCTTAATTCCTTGTGTAATGCCATGTGCCAATGTCATTATCAAGACAAAAACATCTAATTGGATTCCATAGCGACAGTAGCATCTGTCAAAAATCAGAGAAATTCCATTTCTTTAATGAAGGTTTTTCAAAAAATAGCAAATGTGTACATTATTCCTTGACTTCAAAGGCAATTCCTTTCTTTTATCTGTTGTCATATTACTAGTTCAGGTGGTATATACATTACTATAAATACAGAAAATCAGGGGTTTGCATCTTGTAAAGTTATTTCCCTTTGGAAGCTTGTATGTGATTCATCAAGAAAAGGTGCTGTCATGTAATTCTACTTGTGTGTGTGTGTGTGTGTGTGTGTACTAAGCAGGTGGCTAGGTAGTTACTTCAGGCATCCAGGATGTTGGACAAGCCAGAGCAAATAGTTGTTTATTCTGACTTTCCAATCTTATCTTAACAAGTGATGAGCATTTACCAAATTCCTGGTACTGGACACTGACTCCTCAAGCGCTAGAGCCCATGAGCAGAGGCTATATAAAATGAGCTGAACCGAAGCATGGGATTCATTTCCAACTTGTTCCTTGAACATGAGATCGAACAAAATGTTGATACAAACCTTGAATTTTGCAGCTTGGGACCATTTTTAATTTGAAAACATAACACTTTCTGTTAATGGAAAATAGAGACAACTTGAACTGTAAGTCAGATTGCATCCTTTTCCCATTAATACCTACCAGGTTTTCATGAACTACAATTTTCTCATATTGCAGCTGAGAAAAGTGATGCACACTTGATTCTCCAGTGGGAAAATAACACATATCACAACTTACAGGGGCAAATTAAAGTCCGTCTCTCTTTGACAAACGTGATTTTGCCACTTCAGTGCAAGCAGGCATGCTTTGCCTCTTTTTGGTTTTCTGCTTACAGAAAAAGTCTGACCTCGTGTGTATCCAAAAATCAGACTGAAGTCAGAAGGAGTTTGTGGCACACAGTTGTGGCACACAGTTGGAGTAAAAGCACTACGTAAAGGTAACACAACATAAGACTCAAAACAAGGTTTGCTAATGGTCCTTATTTAATAAAAAGCTACAGTAATAGCCCCCAAATGCTGCAATAAGACAACCGGGAGCTGTAGTGGTTTGGGGCTGTTATTGTTGAGTGCTTTTAATACAGTTTGCAAAAGTAACCTTTCTTTGTTCTCTTTGTGAGCTGGCAGGTTGCCTTTGAAGGCGAAGAACAAAAATACAGTGGGGTCATACACTCACAGTGGCTATTTTCTTTTTTCTTTGCATTAAATTCCCAGTAGCAAAGGGATTTGAATTTTGAAGGGAAAAGAGAAAAAATATGACATTTTCCACCAGATTATAATTATTTCAAGGTAAATGATAAATTTCTATTTATCACTGATCCATTGGTATGTTTCTTTCTTCTTTGATTTATGCAAAAAGAAAACCCCCCAAAAGGCCAAACTATCATGATTAGCAACAGAATACAACCACAGGCATGTATGCTCAAGTAGTGGGGATTAGACACACACTAATAATTTCCTCAGGCTCAGTTTTATCTGAATAATATATAGAAAAAAGCAAAGTTTCCTTTTTTTTCTTTTTCCCCCTTGATTAATTATCTGCTTTTTATACAGGTCCTGAATACAGAATTTAGCTCATGCTACCCTACTTACCATTGACTCATTTGCATAGAATGCCTTATGCATACCTCGGGAGGTAGAAAAGGTGAACGTCTCCAAACACATACCTTTTTGTTCCTACCCTAAGAGCACTCCGAAGTCATGTGGGTTCATAGCTGGAAGGCTTCCAAGTGTGGCTGCTCCTGAGCCTTTTGAGAGCAGGGAAGGGGATGAGAGGAAGAGATGGTACAACTTGGTTTAGACTGTAGTATTGTTCTTACCGGTGTCGGTCTAGTGATATTGTTAGCATTGTTATAAGTGTATTATTGCTTTTATTAAGTTCTAACAGTGATTATGAGGCTCTCCCTATATTCAGGAGCAATGTGAGAAGAGTAATGCTTCCAGGTGTGAACAAAAGGAAAGTGAAGGTACTGGGAGAGAGGGAGTAAAAAAAGAAGAGAAATTTTGCTCACTTTTTTTTTAAGACAACAGGTTTTTAAAGGCATGAAAAAAAGATTAGGGGG
>JAVJGG010000082.1:36530612-36565064 GCA_035590195.1 Aviceda cuculoides | reverse complement strand
ATGAGGGCGGTGGGCGAAGAGAGAGAGGAGCTTGAAATTTGTTTCAGGAATGCAATGAAGAGAGTCAAGATGTAAATGTAGCCAGAGACATGGAAAGAAAATATGAATTTAGATGGAATGCATAGGAAGAGTAATGAGAGGGGAGAGGCCCAGGAGGAGGTACATTACTGCAGCAGAATGTCTCAAATGATAAATATTTAGGTGTGTGCTGTGCTTGTCTAGTGACTTTTGATGCCGTAGAGGGATATGAATTCATATTCTACATGTCAGAAACAGGCAGGTAGGCCCTGATCCTGAGCAGTTGTAAATTAATGTAGCTCCACTGGAGAAAATGGAGTCACACCCATTTCCATGAGCCCAGGATCTGGCCATGATTGCAATAAATTTCACATATAATCAGATCATCAGAACACAACCTAATTATCATATAAGATGAATTATTGAACTCCCTTTCTTATTAAAAACAAACAATAAGCCCTACCACATTGGTTTCTTAGAAGCAGTAAATAAATGAGGCATTCATCTGCCATGCATGCTTATTCTAAAGAAGTGATCATTTGCACTGCAGTCATTAATTCCAGAAACCTTAAAAAGGAAGTGGCAGTTCAGAGTTCTTCTGGAAACAAGACATGTCAGTAGGTGTAGGAATCTCCCACTGGTACTTGGAGTGACTGGATCATGCTTTTCTGAGATGTCAATCAGCCTTTGTTCCTGCCAGCACCAGTACTCAGATACACTGTGTTTGATCTGTCTCCTTGCAGGGGATCTTTTGAACCAAGACTGATTCATGGACGTGTTTTAGTCAAGCATGAACTGTTTTTATACAGAAGTCTGGTTTACTCCCATGTTGTGCAGAACTTCCAACTTGGAGTGGTTCTTCCATACATGTACCTGTGCAAATATGTTTCCTTGAGATTTAAGGGTTGCATCTGCTTTGCTGACTGTGCTGAGAAAAGGGTGAACATCTGGGCTTCGGTTTAGTGTAAACTGTTGTGCCATCCAGATTGTAATTCTATATCATAGGTTTACTAGCAGTGAAATTTATGCTAGTGTTGGGTCCTAGGAATGCACTGTACATCTACACCTATGTGTATGAGGAATACTTCTATACAGTCATCCCAGATTTTCTTGTCCTTACTGATAAATCCGATGGATGTGTAGAGAGCAAACAGCTGGAGGAGGACCTTGCATCTACACTGGAAGTATCATGCCTTTGATGGTGCCTTGTTGCATGACTTCTCCCTTGGTAAAACCAGGCAGAAAGTGACTCCTAAGTATAGACTCCAGGCATATTTGCACCTGAGAAGAACCTTTGCAGCACATTAATGCACTAAAGTTGACATAGGCAAAGGATTCTCAGGATCATACAGAATCAGGCTCAAAGCAGGGTCAGCTGGAGCAATTTCCTCAGGTCAGGTCGAGTGAGGTTTTGAATATGTCCAAGCGTGGAGACTCCACAACTTCTGTGGGCAACCTGTGTCTCTGTTCTATGTCTAATAAACAACATCTACTGCTCTCCCTTCATCCATCCAAGCCAGTCATCTCATTGTAGAAGGTTATCAGTTTAGTCAGGCATGATTTCCCTTTCACAAATTTATGCTGCCTACTCCCAATCACCTTCTTGTCCTTACTATGTCTGGAAATGATTTCAAGGATTTGTTGCTCTATCAGCTTCCCAAATGACCAAGCTGAGGCTGACTGGCCTGTAGCTCCCTGGATACTCCTTCTTGCCCTTCTTGAAGACAGAAGTGACATTGGGTTTTTTCCAGTCCTCAGGATCCTCCCCTAGCTGCCAGGACCACTCAAAGGTAATCAAGAATGGCCTTGTAATGATATTGACCAGCTTCCTCAGCACTCATGGGTGTATCCCACCAGGGCCTATAGACTTGTGTATGTCCAGTTTGTTTAACTATTCCATAACCTGATCCTTCTTCAGCAAGGCCAAGTCTTTCTTGCTCTAGACTTCCCCTTTGGTCCCAGGAACCTAGGATTCCTGAAGGCAGGTCTCGCCAGTAAAGACTGAGGTGAAGAAGGCATTGAGTACCTTGGCCTTTTCCATATCTTTTGTCCCCAGATCTTCTGCCCCATTCAGCAGCGGGCCCACACTTTCCTTGGTCTTCCTTTTGGTGCTAATGTACTTGTAGAAGTCCTTGATGGCTTTTGTGTCCCTTACCAGATTCAACACCAAGTGGGTTTTGGCTTTCCCAACCCCATCCCTGCACGTTTGGATAGTGTCTCTATATTCCTCCTGGATCCCTGCTCCCACTTCTTGCATGCTTCATTGTAATGTCTGAGTTTAGTCAGGAGCTCCTTGTTCGTCATAGAGGTCTTCTACTACTTCTTAGTGACTTCCTGGTGGCTGGGGAGGACCACTGTTGAGCTGGAGGAGGTGATCCTTGAACATCAACCAGCATCCTGGACGCCCATTTTCTCCAGAGCCGGCTCCCATGGGATTCTTCAAAGCGGGTCCCTGAACAGGCCAGAGTCTGTTCTCCTGAAGTCCAGGCTTGTGGTCCTGTTTTTTGCCTTGTTCTCTCCTCTCAGGAACCTGAACTCCGTCAATTCATGGTTGCTGCAGCCTAGGCTGCCTCAAGTCTTCACATCTCCAACCAGTTCTTCCTTGATGGAAGTATGAGGTACAGCAGACCATGTCCCCTTGTGTCTTCCATCACTTGTGTCAAGGAATTGTCATCAATGCACTCCAGAAAACTTTTAGATTGCTCATGCCCTGCTGTGTTGCCTCCCAAGCAACTAGAGAAATACCGTGCATGTTGGGTGATTTGTAGATCTGTCAGAAATCCAAAGAAAAGTAAGAAAATTGCTGAGTCGTAAAATTATTTTCTATAAACATTGAAGATTTATGAAGTGTATTTTTTGTAGACAGGGATCTTGCTACCTGTCAGTACATGCTGATACAGGACATTATTTGTTGGTTTTATACACATGTGTATAAACACGTATGTATGCAAAATCTGAATATGAAGTTTCTTTTGCTAAAATGTTTATTGTGTGGTTCATCAAAACGGTGCCAAGCACAAGAGCCAAATTATTTGCATTTCCTGTAAACCAGCTAATGTTCTGAGCTCACATTTCAGGGATCATTTTTTGGTAGTTTGTATAATTACTTTGCAGAAAATGTCTAGGATCAACAAACCAGAAAAGGATCAGTTTGAAAGGTCAGACAAGAAGTCACATTATCGACTAGGTATATACTCTGTGAACACAATTATCACAAACTGTGTAAGTTTTAAAAAACATTCTTGTTTCAGAAGAAAATTACTTGAAACAGCACAACTAGCCTTTGCACTGAAAAGAAGATAGAGAAATTGAGGAGTCCTTAATGGGAGCTCTGGGTTGTGACAGGGTACTCCTGGCATGAACCAGTGCAGCTATCATTGACTTTTAGTCAGACCTGCGTTTCTCAGGAAACACCTGCTTTTCTTCCTTGGAAGATGAAGCGTGCTATTTTCATTATTATTGCAATGCTTTCTCCAGCAGTGTTTATAGAACATTTTGCAAAGACTATGCCCCATTCAGGAGAACCAGATATGAAGGTTTTCAAAAATTCTTGCGATTTCTTTCTCACTTCTCTTCTAGACAATTTTTTTTTCATTTATTCCCCTTTCAGATGACTTGGAATTGCAGATCCTCAGTCTAAATTCATCCTTTGGAGCTTGGAGTTGATGGAGTTCCGAGGTCTGGCTACATCTAATTTTAGACTGAGGCTTAACACCAACTTTTCATCTGTTTTTGAAATTTACCCAGTTTCTCAGTGTTGTTCAGTGTCAATATTCAGACTTAGAAACACCTCTAATTAGAATCATCTAATGCAGAATCTTTTTTTTTGCAGTAAAATACTATTTACACTCAGAATTTGAACCAAGCAGTTGTTGAACTGAATGGGGCTGGTCTTTGAAGAGAACATGGATTGGATTTGACAATTGTAGATTAGTTATTCCCTAATTTTAAAGGATTCATTTTTTCAGAAGACAAACATAAACTCAAAACAGAACGGAGTCATTCCTTCCCCCACCCCCACCCCCCCAAAAAAAGGAATTTCTCTCAGAGAGGTATCCTAATGCCTTGCTTAATCTGGTCACTAAGAGGAAAGGCACATTCACTGGACCTTTGTGCAGAAGCTAGGCATTTCCTTAGATGAGAGAGACTTACAGAAATATGTTATTTTGTGCTGTCCCCAGCACATCGACTAGATGTGTGTTTATAGTTATAAAAAGCAAGTGCTACACATAGAAGATAGCATGAATCCACTAAAATACTTAAAACAACAACGTAGTTATCGGAGATATGCTATTTATGCTATTTGATTTTCTAGCTGGTCATATTTAGAAGGGTGTTCTTTTTACAGGGCTTCAGCTGTTACCGGATTCAAGAGAAGTAAGATGCAATGCCCTTGAAACAAGGAGCACCCCTTGCTCCTTTTTATGTGTTTCAGTGCATCTGAATACCATTTCTTCTTTATGAGACTGTCTTGTCAGGACTGGTTTTGCATGTATCGGCTGTTAGTAATCCTGGACTGGATCTTAGCTGTTGACTATGATTTTTTTAGAATCTTTTTCTATTGCAAAAGCTTAGCAAAGCTTGCTGGTGTTGATTCCTGTGTCACTGCTGCCATCTTCTGGAACGTTTTTAATATTGCTGGGTGGGCTTTTTTAATGTCGATGAATTCCAACAACCGGGAGATGAACAAAACGTGTGGTTCTTACACATGGTTACAGGAACAAAGTCCGAATGGCACCAAATAAAAGTTTGTCCGTGGGGTGTCTCGGTTCTGTTAGGGATATTTAAAAAAACATTCAGGGAACTGAGTGGCCTGATTTCTATCACAATTCAGTGTGAATTAGACACTGAGTAATTGCTTAACTCTCATCAGCTTCCCAGCCTGCGTGTTCAGTAGTTCATTTCAAGAACCACGTTAATGAATCCATCAGATTTCCAGGTCTGTTTGCACATATAAATGTGCAGCTAGATGCTCAAATGCCCAGGGCATGCATGCATAGCAGCAGTATTATCATATGGAAATAGGTTTGTCGTACTGTTTAAGGGCATATTAATTGAACTCCAAAGCTGCTAGAGCAGGAGCTAAAGCCACAGGCGGTAAAATTCATTCCTCATGACATTCCTTGTGAACTGATATATGCATTCAGCAGCAAAACATCTTTTTCAAACTTGCAAGCAGTGATATTTTAATGTAGTTTCCAACCACTTTGTTGCAAAAAAACCCCAGTTTTTGACATCACATGTAATGTGATGCATCTTCTGCAGGAAGAATATTTTCAAAAGATATGCTTGTTATAAAATGCTTTGTCTCCCACTTTCTAAAGGCATCTCAAGATAACTATCATTTTTCCTCTTTGCATCCTAGTTCCTTAAAAATAACGCTTCCTTCAATATAAAATTTTACTTCTTATTCTTCTTTGTATCCATTTTAGTGGTGAGAATGTAGAGACTAGCTTTTTTTCTTTACAACATAACTCATGCTCTGACTTTATCTGCTCTGGGGCAAATACTGTATTGTTCCACTGGAGTTACAGTGGATTTCTGCTACTGTAAGAGGGAGAGATACACAGTTTATGGTTTATTATATATGCTTATATATATTATGTATTTAGGGATTTGATTCTCTTTTTTTTTTCTTTTTATCACTTGTAAGCAGAATGCTACATTCTTTTGTGAGATACTCAAAATATAGAGAATGATATCCACTGGGTTACAAAAAAATTTTTAAAAATCACAGTTTAAATACATTTTACATATTTGCTTTAAAAATGTTCCTCATATTCATAAATGACTAATCCCCTGATTCCTTGCATTCAGTTTCTAATATATTCCATTAAATTGTAAGGTGGCAGTAATACTGGGGTTTTTTCAATGTTTCCTCATATAAATACTATGTAATTTATTATGGAAATCATTTGTAGAAAATTTAAGTTTACCTGCATCCACTTTGCATTTCGTTGGTCATCCAGGCATAAAATTGCTCAAAATTATACACTAGATAGATGTGGTTAGGTGTTTGTACCACTTACTAAAGTTACCTAAACGGGAACAGAACTAAGCCAATACACAACTGTTTTTTCTTTCTAGTGGTGCCAGCAAGAACCTGATGCTGAATTAGATTCCTTTGTCATGTCTGTACTACACAGTGAAGTAAGGGATCTCTGTAGTTCTGCATCCCCAAGCGAGCTCCAAGCAGTGCTGATACAACTACCCAGCATAATACAGCACCAGGTCCCAAACGCGTTATACCTGTATTAGCTACAGATTACTGACGTGGCTGTAAGGCAGCGTGGCTACCTTAAAGCTTCTCAGCAGTGTAAGCTGCAAGTAAAATTCAGGTTTGCCACCCGAAGAAGAAGGAAAGGGGCTAGAAATGAGAAAGCAGAGAGGAGAAGCAGGTGCATGGGAATTAAGAGCCAGAGAAGATGCCTGGCTGGGATA
This sequence comes from Aviceda cuculoides, assembly GCA_035590195.1. Classification (NCBI taxonomy): domain Eukaryota; kingdom Metazoa; phylum Chordata; class Aves; order Accipitriformes; family Accipitridae; genus Aviceda; species Aviceda cuculoides. The sequence goes on along the minus strand of JAVJGG010000082.1, from coordinate 36,558,605 downwards.
GCTGGTCCCAAAGGAGGGCTCAGAGTCCGTGGCAGCAGCTAGTTCTGGGGCTAGCAAGAGCTCCTCAAAGTAGTGATATTTAACATCTGAGGTCTTGTCATAGTCCCTGTAGCATGGGAGAGAAGCCTCATGCTCTCCGCTTGCTGTCCGCAGCTCTGGCACAGCCGAGGTAAGTAACAGGGACGGGAATGTCTCGCTATGTTTAGCAGCCTGCTGTAGGCAGCTGCCTACTTCGTTGAAGCTTGTTTGGCTTCCTTTGCCAGAGGTAGCTTGGTTGGCATCAATCCGGGCATCTCTTCCCAGCGCTTCAGGGCACAGTATTGTTCTGCTCCCAGTTAAAGCTGTGCAAATACGCCAGGGCCATGTATGCCTGTTCGGACAACCAACACCATGGTCTACTTTGCAAATTTTCCAGTGTTTGAACTCATGTTAGCTTGGGTAGTCAGCTATCAGGTGGGATTCTTCAGTGATAACAAGAGCTGACTCTGTTATGCACACATAATAGCACAACAAGTAACAGGTTCTTGTACTATCAATATACCACGTAATCTTGTTACTGATTCTGCTTTATAGATTTTTCATTCTTATCTTCTAGAATGGGCTAGTAAGTCTCACATCCCAGCCAACATGCTAAGAACAAGATTGTGCAATACCCTTGTGTGTAGGTATGGGGTAGAGGAATCTGGAGAGAGCATTATCCCTTCTCCCACAGGGGCCTGAAGTCACTTCATCTGAGAGAAGCACCTGCGTTCCTCTCAGCTTCTTTCTTCCATTCAATCCCTTGCAGCACTTGGACTACAAGGCAATTCAGAAGGGGGCTGGAAAGAAGAAGTAAGATTGCCCATCCACATAAATCAGCAAACGAGATTTGAGGAGGTCTGGGACAGGTTCTCTGAGCTTACGCTGTCCATTTTACCAGTCTGTCTTTTAGGTTAATGCCACCTGATGTAAGGCAAGCTCCTGGAGAGTCTGGTTGTCTACAGACACAAACTCATCAGCACTCACTGAAGAGCCTTGGGCTGTACATGCCATTATCTCGATCTTGGGGAACGAGCCCATGCATTGTTTTGCAGAAGTCAAGAGGGAGACTTTCACTTTCAGATTCAGAAGAAAAACATTGAAATCTCTGAGACGTTTTGATGCAGTCCTACACTTAAAGCTTTTAATGTTTATAGAAAATTGCCTCTTATAGTATTGATGGCAAATTGCTCTTAGATTGCAAAAGCTGCACAGAGACTGCAGCTATATTTTTGACACCATGTTTTGACAGATTGTCATGCTTCTCACAGAAGTTTGATTTTAGATTAAATATGCATAGTAAATGTGTGTACTTTATTATAAGGAAAAAGACCAAAACTGCTCTGCAAGCACTACCATGCTTTGCAATTGCCTTATATCTGATCAAGCTGGTGTCATTAAAAATGAATACTTTTTCTACTGTAGAATTTATCTTCATTGTAGTATTTGCAGGTTTTTCTATAACTGACAATTGGCAAAGCCACAGATCCTAAGTAAGCATAGCTACTGCAGATGGTATATATTCTGCTTTTAAAGTTTCTTGCTGTAAGCACGAGAAATACCAAAAGACAGGGTGTGTGGATGATGGTCTCACACTTGGTGCTGCATATAACAGTGCCAGAGGCAAAGTCAATCCAATACCCAAGACGTGTGGTTCACAGCAGTAGCATGACAAGGACTGTGATGTTGGGGGTGGGTGGGGGTGTTTTTAATTGACTTTGGATGGAAATAAGAAACAAAGTACATAGTTTCGAAGTAAAAAATGTTTAGTCTGTGTTTATGGAGGTTTGAACTCTAGCCAAGAATCCAACTGCTCTCTTACTCAAAAGATACACTATATGGTAAAATCTTTTCCAGTGAAATTTAGTGTCTGGGGGCTTTTCTTAAGAAAAGAAAAAAAAATCTCTATGTGTGTATCACTCACTATAACGTTATAATTTGTACTTTGGAAAGTGCAATTGGAAGCTATATTTTTCTAAACAGAAACACTATGGAGAGATGACTTTGGGTATTATGGGCAGTGCCATCCTATATGTCACTTTCTGATAGCCTTGCTTTCCCTTAAGGCATGCTCATATCTTCAGTATAAATCCCTGCTCCAATCAGCACCCTATAGTTTGACTACAAAAGCTGCTTTAGGATTGAAACTTGGTGCCTTATAATATTTTACATTTTCAAGGGGTCTTTTTGATGAGGTGATCATGTTGTCAGGTGAAGAGGAGGAATTTTTTTGCCTTTCCAGTGTTTTATTTATGGTGTTATTTAATAAAACACTCTCCTGGTTCAAACAAACAAACAAACCAACCTAGTTGAAAGATCCTACTAGTCTGACAAAAAAAACCAAACAACTATACATTTTCTGTTTATGATATAAACATTTGCTGATTAGAACTCAAAGGAGCTTCTGTGTGTTTGGTGACTACTTATTTGCACTCCCCCATCATATTTTCATTTCCCAAAAAAGAAAGCATGGAAATACTTTACTGATTACCTTTACTAGACTAAGTTTTGACCTGATGAAACAAAGGTGTGGTTCTTTTGAGGAATGATCTGAGATGATTAGTTGGGAGTCCAATGTTTCAATGGGGTTTTTTAATGGTTTTGAGGAACCTTTGGAACTCTTGCATACTAGTTTTGCACTACTGGCAGGAAGCTCCAGTACTGATGGAGATGTTGATTCTGCCTTCATTCAGTAGCTTTAATTTTCATGATTCCCATCTGTGGTGGAGGGTCCAGACAGCCAGCACTGAATAAGGGAAGATCAAAGAAAAAAAGGTAGAAGAACAGAGAAGGCAAAACAATTTTGATAAGATCATTAGTCAATATATTCTCAATGACAAAAGGTCATATCAGAAGAAACTGATTTCATTATGAGATTACAAGTTTGATAAAAGTAATTGCACAAAATCTTTTTTTTTTTTTTTAAGACTTCAAACTACAGAATATACTGATAAGGAAATCATCACCATAACATATCAATAAAAGGCTTTAGGGGGCTGGGTTCCAACAGACATGGTTAGGGTCTGCACAGCAGCGTTATCACTATCAGATGATACAGTATGGATGGATGCCTCACTGCACTGCGGTCATGTGGATTAAGAACTGGCAGATCACAGAAAGTAGTGTTTTCTGTGAAGAATCTTATGTGTAGCAGGGTATTGCTAGCCAGCATTCAACAGGGACTGACAGCAAACCTGTCACTATTCAGTACTCGACAGTGATCCAGAAGTAACTACAAAGACTGCTGATACAGCACAGCAATGATACAAAGATTAGTCAAATACAATTAATGACAAAACCAAAACAGTCCCCAGAAAAGTGCCATGAATATGATTTGGGGCTCGGAGAGAGAGGAAGGAGGAATGGCTTAACCAGTGGGAAACTTAAGAGTTTCTCTGTTTAAGTTAAAGAAGATTCAGAGGTATCTTAATTACAGTACATAAGTACCTTTGCAGGAAGAAAATGTGGGATACTGAAGGACTCTTTATTTTAGCAGAGAGATGCGAAGCAGAAAGCAGGGCCTGGAAGCTGAAACCAGAAAGGGTCAAAGTAGACATTAGATACAATTTTTAACAGGGCCATTCTGAAGGGCCATTAAAACACTATACCGGCGGCATGAGGGCATCTTTCCTCACCTGATGTCTTTAATCTGCATGTGAATGTCTGTTTTGGAAGACACGCTTTGGCCAAACTATGTATCATAGCTAGTCTGTCCTCAGTCTAGCTAACAGTGATAACTGTAGGAGTGAAGACATGGCAGTCCAGACTTCAACATGGATTGCAGAAGCCTGGTAAGAAATCTGGATTTGTGCTTGAGTTGTGAGCTCACACAGAAGTCTCTAGCAGTGCACCTGCATTGCTGCAGATCACACCTTGTCTATGACTACCGCACTGCAACCTTGCCTTTGTTCTGCTGCGTATACACATGGGAGGAGGTATGGGTGAAAAAGAAAAGGAATATCTGAATTGAGGAGTAACTTTAAAGTTACAGTAGGGAGCTCAAATTTGAAGCTTTGTGTAGGGAATCAAGAATGGGAGTATTGTATTGAAGTTGGAAGAAAGATAATTTTAACAGTAATATTTTATAAGCACTATAGGGAGATATTATCAGAGACCAAAGAAAAGACTTTTGCAGTAGGCAAGAGAGAGAATGAGAGCTGGGGTGCTTAGTCCAAGGGAAAGCAGATCTTTGAAATGTCATGAAAAAGGAAATGGCCAAATCTTGTTTCCAAAAAACCAACCAGCATAGCATGTAAATGACAAACTCATTTTCCTTTCTTCCAAAAAAAAGAGCTACATTCTGCTCCCACTTCCAAACTTGAAACACTTAAAACACTATAAATGGGCCAGTCAGGAATAACTGAGACTACAGCTTGGTTTCACCATCCTAGTTTTTATCAGTGTCACTCTTGGCACTGCAGATATCATCTGTGGGGTTTGAATTTCATAGAGCTGACCAGAGTTTGGTCTGATTTTACCTTTTGTTTGAATGATCATAAAGATAGGAGGATTTTAAAAACAGGATCTGGATCCCTGTTGGGGTTTTTAATACCTCCTGTTCTGAGGTCACTTGGATTCAGGGTTTCTGCTTAAGCCTATCGCATACGTTTTTACAGATATTCAAAAGCCTGTAATAGCACACACACAGGTTATATTAATTTCCAGTGCCTAAATCCCTTAAGTGCTTTGGGGATTTCCCTGCTAATCCTCTTTTTAATGCATAAACCTAGAGGGTAGGTTTGGGACCTTTGGGATTTATTCTTTGTGTTGGTTGTTTTCCAACCGAAGAATCTTTCAAGGGTAACAACAGTAAGTGCTAAATACACAAAGACATAGAAAGTTTATATGCTGTTTATATTAGCACAGTAATTTGCCAGTCTTTTTTGGCAAATGAAGGGAAAGAAAGTGTGACTATTATTAGTAATTACACTACTTGTAGTAATTTTAAACACTAATATTAAATTTATGCAAAAGTGTTAAATCCTAACTGAAAAACTTAAATCCTTTTCTTTCCAAGGGCAAAATAACTGTATTAATATTAATGAAGCCACAAAATACAAGTTAACTGACAGCATTTTTGCAGTTGCTGTATTTTATTACTGAAACTTTGTTATATTTTTCATGTCTGAATGTAAAAAATGAATAAGACTATCACAAAACTGCTCTTTGTTGTAAGTGACATGCCTTTTCTTTATGATGCATGCTTTGCCATAAAAAGGGAGTGCTTAATGCATTTCTGTTGGGAGATGCCTATTTATTCTGACAAAACGATCAGCCTCCGGGGTGTTCTTTTGCCACAGAACTGATTTTACATCTCATCCATTATCTAATAAGATGTGAAAAGAGTATCCTGTCTCACCAAAAAAAGTCAGGCTTTGTTTCATTACAAGGATGTGGCAGGCTCACTCATGGACTTACTTGCAGGATATACAATTGTTAGTGAAAGGCCCAGTTACACACTCATGCATGTTTCCAGTACAGCAAGCCTACGGGGAAAACATTGGTAACATTGGTCCTGAGGATTTTCTGTTTTAAAGGTAGGTATAAAAAGTGGCCTCTATAATGAGAAAATGCATTTCATATCTTTAAATAATAGAGCACGAGTTAATGAATTTTATTTTTATAGTACATAGCAACGCCACATAAACTAAGTTGTGAGGCAACTGGAATGTCTTTGCAAAACGTATGCCCTGGGGTTTTTTCTTTCTTCAGTATTTCCCCCTTTTCAGTGTTTATGAAAGGTTTAAAATTGCACTTATATGGGTAAAGTGAGAGAGACTGGAGAGAGGAAAGCAAGCTGAGGTGTTCTGTGATAAGGCAGTGATAAAGGAAGTGTATACAAAACCCTTTCAGACAAATGTTTTCAGCCAGATGCGTTCGTAAGGAAATAAAGTCAGGCAGGAAAAAGAGAGTAGGATACACAGTAGGAACTAGAGTTAAACCTGGCCATAACATTAATTGTTAAGGGATAACAGGTCTTTGAGATATTAGATATCCAGACAGAGAGTACGTCTCTATATGTGTTTGAGCAGTGTTCAAACACGGCTGAAAATTTTGACCACTAATGCAGTGCAAATTGTTCTTTTATTTAAATGATGCTCTGTTACAATAACACAGCTTCTCATACAACATACCTTGCAAAAGTGCCTCCATTGTTAAGCTGTTTGCTAACAAGTGCAAATGAATTAGCAAATCAGTGTTAGGTGAAGTAAAATAAAACATTTTAAATCATTGACAAAACAGTGGAGAGAAGTGACAAGAAAGCAAACAAGTGATTAGGTTTGATATCTCTGGAAGTTAAAACACTCACTCCACTCCTCCACTCCAAATTTGCCTGACTTTCTGAATAACAGGATCAACACTTTTGGACTTGCACAATGCTTCCTTTCATAAAAGTGCAGTTTCTTTAGCATGACAATGAAATACGATTTTCAATGCTTCTTAGAAAAGTGACAATACAGCTTGAAAGAGTTCAAAATGAAACTGCAAAAGCTGGAATTTGTGGCAGACAAATGTTCTAGTGTCATGTCCTCCTGATATCCTTTATTCATTACATGTGAATGCAGCTCTGTATCTAAGAATCAAGGCTGTTTTATCAGTCTTGCTTATAATGCCAGTCAGAATGGCTTACCGCTGAGAGATCTTTCAGAGTCTGGAGTTGCATCAAGAGAGCATAGCTTTAAAACAGCATAAAAGAGACCCATTTTACATTATTGACTTTTCCCCTTACCTGCAAGGACACAGAATTTAATGCAGCATTGATGGGTCAAAGATTTTGACACATGTCAAGACAGATATCTTCATTTTAGCATTTAAAAAAAAGGCATCAGAGTTGATACATATGAACCAGTTTAGGTGGCAGAGGCAGCTCAGACTGAGGTAGGGACAATTGTTTTACTCATCTGCAGAAGACATTACTTTTCAATGAAGCCTTATGTAAAGAACAATGTAATTTAAGGAAGACGAAACCAGAACAATTGCTAGAAATGCAATAGGGGTCTAGAGGTAGTCCCCTAAAACCCATGTTAAGTAACCTATCATTGTGTTCCTTCTATGGATTTTTTGTAAACCATTCTATAAAAGTCTATTGCAAGGATATAATTTTCTAGAAAATGGTATTTCATATGACCTATATAAACTGATCATCCCCTAGTAAAGTCAGCAATAGTTTTGCATAGAGAATGCATTTGATTCAGAACTATGGATACACAGTTCCATTAGCAAACACTATAAAGCAGAACCGCTTGTTTCAGCCAGCACCCTTCTTGTATAAACAGATTTCACTGTAGGAGAAACACACCCAGAAGTATCTAGTATGACTTTGTGTCCTCAAATGGACCGTGTAGCAAAACCTCATTTTTAATAATGGCATTTAAGTTACTTCACCGATGAAATGTATAATAATAACAGCAAAATTGTTGTGTTAATGATCAGAGTGTATAATAAGATGCACAATTAGGAGGATTATGGGAATTTAATGGGATGAGAAGGGCAAGAGATCATCTGCTGTATGACTCTTCATGATCGTAACCTGCTGTCTATATCCCTAATGTGGTTTTATGACTTGTGTGCTTTGGTTTGTTTTCCAGTTTGTGTTCTGCCGTGAATGTAAAGAAGAATACCATGAAGGGGAATGTAGCTCTCTCCTCAGCACGCAGGGAGCCATGGCCCAGAAGGTAGGGATCCCACAACTCATTACATCCCGATCATTATCCCTGGCCCAGCTAATGCGACATTTGTCAAATGGGTCCTAATTATAATCCTAAGTAAAAGCAATTATGTTCATGCTGAATTACTCCAGCCGTTGGAGTTGCCGAATTGGCTTTGCGGTGGATTTCAGTCACTTTGATTGATAGAATAGCTGAGTTCTGTCAGGAACACACAGGGCTCTGCCATCAGTTGATAAAGGAAAGGCCTTCCCAATGGGCTTCTGGGGTTGTCTCTATTCAGTGTGGACACTTTTGAAAGGCTTTCTGTAGTCTTGCTGCCTTTCAGCTTATTTTCAGTGCACCAGTCAGGAAATCATGTGGGTTTGGACTGAATAACAGGGGGTTTGTACAGCCTGTGCAGAAAATGCTGTTGCTAATTTATGTTTTAGCTTAGAGAAATAAAAAATGGATTGCCTAGGCTGGAAGCTGTTCGATGATAATTATTCTAGGCTGCTGTATAATTTTGTAGCTATTGTAGCTATAGACCTGTATAGGAAGTAGTTTTTCTCTCCTGGCATTTCTCTTTGTTTGAGATTCAAGTTTCCCTGCTCTCCATAGCAAATAAATCACAGTCTTTCCAATTTTAAAAAAGGGGGGAGGAGGGGAGAGAAGGTGCAAAGAACAGGAGAGATAACCCCTAAATATCTCACAGCCCGATGCCCAGGGTGCGCTCCAAGGAAGCAGAAAACTGGTATTCAGATGTCTGGCGTGTTTGATGCTAAGAGAAAACTCAAACCCTGAGCCCAAACACAGTCGAACATGGCAGATGCAGGATTGTGGGCAGGTGCTGATGGGGACTTGTGGCCGGCCAGCGCTCAGCGAGGTATACCCAGCTCCTGTCACTGCCTGCAGGCAGGTTCTGTCTGATAGTGGCTTTTGGGGCCTTTCACTCTTTGAACGTAGAGACTGGGAGGGAGCTGGAGGCCTACTGGGAATGTTTGTCATGAGGCAGTTCATTTGACGTACTTTGGAGACACAGCACTAGGCTACGACCTGTGCAGAGATTCTTCTCTTTAACCTTTCTTGGTGAAGCTCTTCTAATTCAGAAAAAGAACTGGCACTTGTTGAGACAGAATTAAACAGGCTGTATCCTAGTAGTCAGACAGGGTATCTACCTCTGGTGCCCTGAACACATGTGCTGTATGAGACCCCAAATCCATCTATGTTCCCAGCCTCTAGTGATTTGTGATTCAGATGTGGTATTTTGTGTTTAGCAGCTATCAGCAAATTGTTATTCTGTGAATCTGTGCAACCCCCTTTTTTGAAGCCAAATATATATATACAAGGAGATTTGCAGCTTAACTACCCTCTATGAAGAACAATCTCCTTTTGTTTGCAGTAGCCTTAGAACAGTCTTCCAGCTCTCATTCACATTTATGTAAAAACAAAACAACTTCAGCAGAGTTACTTAGAGATACTGAAAGTATCCAGTAGCTTAGTAAAGTAAGAGACCAAGGCTCAATGTCTTACCTGAATTAAATAGAGCTGGAAGTTGAATATATCTCAACATGAACAGTGAGCCCTATATCCATTAAGCTATTTATGCCTAGAGTTTTGCCTGGAGTACTGAAAGTTGTCATGGCACCTAACAAATGAGTTCAACAATGTTGGCTCTTTGGAAGTTAGAGTTTGTATAATTTCCATGCTCTAGGGCAGAGATAAAGGTGTGCCAGGAAAAATCAGAAAACCATGGGAAGAAGAGGTTTATTTTAAATATTTGCATGTTGCGTTAGCTTCTCCTGATGGCAATGGGAGCACTTCATCCATCTGGTCCAGTATGTCAGCACATGAATTGCACCCAGTTAGACCCAGTTTGTCAACTAAGGAAAGTTGACTACTTTTGCTGTTCCAGTGTAATGTGAACATTTTTGCTGTTCCTGAAAAATTTCCTATACTCTCAAAGAGTGGTTCCAGAATAGCTAAATAATAGTACCAGAATAACTCTTGCAGCTATGCAAATCAGTTCCTTAGTATAGACAAGACCATAGACTACCCAAAATTCATTTAGACTCCAACTTAAGCTGAAGTTAATTGACTCGGGTCAGTTGCGTTTTCCTCCAAGAAACTAAGAGAGCTGCACTATTTAAACTTCTCCACAAGGTGGTGATGTGCCACTGAAGGAATGTTTTCCCTCACTTTCTGCAACCAGGCAAACTGAGAGGTAGCTTAAAACAAGGCAAGCCCAGGTGCTGGTGAGATGTTGGTTTAATCCGAATAGCATCACTGCAAAGCTATCCTGCATACAACACTCCCCTACAATACATACAAAACATTTGTGGGGCATCTAGGGAAAGAAATGCGTGTGTTTTCACCTCTGTTTTCATCTCTCTCTCTCTGAGATTAAACATTTATCCACCTGTGCTTTCAGCCTTTTTGTTCTGTTTGGCCCTCCCCTGCTAGGTGCACAGCCCTGTGTGTCAGGGTTGACTTGCTATTATCATACTGCTTGTTGAGGCAGTGAGAAGGATTGTTTTATCTTTGACCATCATCTGTTTCAAGGTAGGAATAATACACTTCCAGGATTGTCTGCAGCTCCTACAGTTTGTCTTCTTTTGGGAGGCCTTGGAGAAGGAGATCCCTCAAAAAGAGCGGTAGAGCCCGACAGAGAGGCATTCAAGCATTCATGAAAGCTGAGAGCTGATGAGAGTGACTTGTGACCTGTCAGAGATACAGTGAAAGCTCCAGAAGGAGGAGAAGGAAGTGAGAAGAAAGGGAATAAGCCTGTGAGGTGACATGAGGCAACTATGAGGGTCCAGGAAGCAGAAGTTGTGGTGGCAAAAGGGGGTCTGTGCTTGGCCAGATGTTGGAAGGAGTGAGGAGGAAGCCGGAGGTCAAGAAGGGGGAGTGGAGCTGCTGGGACTGTGAAGGGAGGGATGGAGGGCAGCAGGGTAGGGGGAATGGAGTCAGTCGGCAGGAGGAAGGAAGAGGGCAACGGCGGCTGCAGAGCACGAGAGGGACAAAGCAGGTGACAGGTGGTCCTTCAGGCTATTTGAAATAAGGGGGTTTGAACCTTATAATGGTGGGAAGCTAGAGGGCATTGCTTGCTGCTTGGGGTAGAAAAGGCAAACTCAGCAGCAGGCATGCAGAGTAGCCTAGCTTTAAATACCGGTATATCATGATCTTTCAGATCTATGCAGAGATATTGGATGGTCCATTGGGATGGATAAAATGTTCTCTTTCTACTGAAATGTCCATTTTTAGCCCTGATAGGCCATCGAAAGGTCATCTTAAGCATTTACTGGTGCAGAGCTGATTATTTCCCATCTTAGTGTGTAAGTTACGTTATTTCAGGGAAAATAAAACCTATCTATGGCAATTTCACTTGAGAAGCTTTCTTTTAAAACCATTGCAGCCCCTTGGAGCTGTTTGAAGTTTGGGATGAGAGAAGTAATCATATTTGATGGATTAAAAGGCACAGTGTGCATGAGGGAATCAGTGACACAGTAAAGGTGACTCCAGCCAGATTTAGGTTTAGAAATAACCACATAGTCCCTGCTATGTACACCACAAAACCAAGCTTCCTGGCCCCTTTTAACCTCACCCATAGACAGTCTATGCTGATGGGGAATCTAGCCATAAACCAGCTTCCTCTGTAGGTTCCCAGCTTAAAATTAGCCTAGGTTTCCTAGCACAAAACCTTTCTAGACAGCTTGCTTTTACCAGGACAAATAAGGTATTTCTTGCTCGATAGCAACTGGACCATAAAATGTGACCACGTATTAGGTTTGAACATGTACAGAGTAGCTTCCAGGACTGTTTTGGTGCTAGACACATTGATAAGACATCTGCAATGCAAGGTAAACTGTAATAGCAGTAGTAATGACACTGAAGTAAAAGTGGTGCATGTGTAAATAAGTGAATAGAATGTGGGGCACAGAGACATAAATGCTTGGGGAAAATGACACAAATTGGATGAAATGGGTTATAAAAGGGTATGGTTTAGAGATGGTTCTATGGACAAACTTTCCCAAAGGTGGTTTTAGCTGCTGATTATCTTGTCCTGCCAAGCCAATGAGTGTGTGATTATAAAAAGGTAACAGCTTTTTAGTAATTTTGCTTTCTCAGAGCTTGCTGTGAATTTAGTAAAGAAAATAAAGTAAACCTCATGATACATTTCTATAGTACAGCTGTACACAAATCCCTCCAATAACCTGCATTCAAAGGCTTGAACCTAAAAGAGCATCGGGTGAATTCATCAGTCTGGCAGTCTTTGTAGGACCCAGATGTAAATCTAGTTCATCTCATTTGAACAAACTCCACTATTAACCCTACACCAGCAACAGCTGTAAACCTAAGCCTACATAAAATGTCCATGGCAGCTGAAGTTTTAAAGCTTGCCCAGTGGTCTCTTCTGCTCCACGCTCCAGCCCAAGCTCCTTAAAAATCCTGTCAGGCCATATCTAGTCATAGTCCAAGCCTTAATTCCAGCTAGTTCTAGCAACCACAGCCCTGCAAACCATGCAATCCAGCAAAATCCATTACTAAACATACATCTTTAGCTGCCGGTGCAGCTAAAAATTGTTACCAATTTCTTGTGCACAGGTTACAGAATAAGTTATGTGGATTTCCACTATTTTATTATGTTGAAAGTCTCATCACCTGCTAAATATGCTCATTTCAGACCAGGTTCATTGTATATGCAAAGTAAATTTATTGTTATCAAAGTCTCAGAAAGCTAATCAAAGAACTATTTTTAGTCCACTTACAATAACACTAGGCCTTACAGTTCAAATTACATATAGTTAAAATAATGGATATGCAACCTTTCTGGTAGCAGCCACTTCTCTGGTGTTATGTTTAACCTCCCACAGCCTCTCCAGGTCCTAGGCTCAATGGCTTCCATGCGGGACGGGCTGGCATAGTGAGTCCTTTACCAGGAGGAGTATGATGTCGATATTGACGGGTTTTTTTTCCTTCTCACTGTATGGTCTGCTTGGAGACATTTTTATATGTTTGCTAACACACTCCTTCACTGGTCTGCAAGTCAACGTTGGATCCAAATTCACTATCTATGGTGTGTTTTACCTAAGTCAGTTATGTCTTTGTTCTCCTTGTTATCCCTTTGTTCTCTTTGTTATCCCTAAGACTTGGTTTTTACCCAGCTCTCAAGGCTGCATTTGGATACCTGACCAATGGAGAGCTGTTTGTAGCGTCGGGTCCTCCCATATCATCCTGTGCCCGTGCCTTCAAGGCCTCTGCTACCATCCCACACCTTTACTCCTCTGTGCAGCATTTTATTTTAGGGTCAGAGACAGTTCGTTCTGCCCATAATACCTGTACTTGTCAGTGCTGTCTGTTAGCTAGAAGAATACGTTGTAAACCCACACAATTATACAAAAGCAAAAGCAAAATAGATACTAGTCACCTGGTCATTAGACAATTGCTGTCACTTGCTAAACCAAATCTCTAGGCAGGCCAAGACAAGTCCAGAGGACGCCTGTGGTGCTGGCTTGGCACAAAGGCTGTGGCCTCTTAGAAAGAACAGCAACAGCATTGTTACTGGGCCACAAAGCTACATGTTCTAAACATCCATCTACAATCTGTTTCACTGTATGTTTATAGCTAGTGCTGTAAAACTTAACTTCAACTCCATTCCAAAGTTGTGGAATGCTGCCTGGCCCAGCTGTAGCCCTAAGCTAGAGTCCTTGGTCACCCAAATCTAAAAGCCTATCCCCAAAACTACCACCTTCAAATCAAACCTCAGCTGTTTGGTTGGTTTTTGGGACCCAGTTGTTGCTGTAGTCAGGTAGCTGATGCAGGATCCAGATACTAACTTTGCTTTTCTGCCACTGGCAGTATAAAACATATCCAGAGGCCCTGTCAGCCCGGGAACCCATCAGACCGAACCAAAACTAGTCCGGTACCTCAGCTGAGTCAGTGCAAACCTCAGATATACCATTTTTTCCAGACCTGATCCTGTTCATCAGTACATGCCACCTGAGCCCTGACTGCAACCCTAACCATAGTTTCAAAGCTCAGACCTAACGCACTCATGAGCTCTCAGGCAGACGATCAGCTCTGAAGCAGACCCTTCCCAGATCGCTTCCCCCGTGCTTTTTGCTGCACACGTGCGGCATAAAAACACACTCCTGAGTGCACACACATCCAGGAAAGCCTGCCACATCACTTGGCTCCCTGCTGAAGTCTTTTGTAACGTAGCTCCTGGAAAGGCTCCCAGCTCACCTGGGCTGCAGTTGAGCCTCCAGCCCATCTTTCCCTCCCATTGCTTCATCTATGCAGATCTCGAGGTTGCCAGTAGGTGGTATAAAATATACAGACATTGCTTGCCAGACCTCCCTTCCCATCCACTGACCAACATCTGTCTAATCTCTTGTGCTGTTTTGCCTGTAGATTCCCAGCAAGCATGTAGGGATGTATAGCCTGGTCTCTATGTAGGTGGCGTTTTGCTGTAATTATCCATCAGAACACATTGGCCCACTGCGAGCACAAGGTAATTCAGAATTTGATTTTAATGTGGAATTTCCAAATAAAAGTGCTTTCAAAATATCCTTAGCTGAATTATTGTAATGCTAAGATATGAAATATTTTGCTAATGCTTCATGAAAATCAGGTTTGGTGCAAGGTATTTCTTATAATATTGCTGTGGAATTGAAAAACTCTGCAATGTGCATATTAAATTGTAACAGAAAGACATAATGCTGACAAAATGACAGAATTGCATATGTCTCCTGACTTACTGTATGAAGGAAGCAGCAAGCTCCTTTTTTGCTTGAACCTTCAGTGAAGGGTGAGTTGATAAGGAAAACATATGTATTATATTGGATTCCACAGTTATATGACCTTCTGAATCAGTTCTTGGTTATCAGCATTTTGTATTTATGCTCTAAATATTGCAAGTATCACTTTCAGAATTGTTCCTTCACTATTTCAGCAAACTTTCCTTACTGCTTTTAGAGCAGTGGAAAGCGAAGGTGAGGTATTTGAAATGGTGTACCACAGGCAAGTGTTAAAGTGAGAAACACGCAGCATTTCTATGGAAACTTCTTTCTCTGCTCAAGAGGGGCACCGTTAATCAAAATGATAAATAGTAAACACTGACCACAAAAACCTTGAATTATTTCACCGCATTTTAGTGAAAGAAAAAGGTACTGAAGTGGTTCATCATACATAACATCTTTCAATGAGTCCTGAGTCACAGTATGAAATGTGGAACATCTATTATTAGACCATTGATTTTTTTTTTCCATCAGATAAATTTAAAATGTTAAATAAAACATGGCTGTACAAAAAATGGTACACCTACCTTGATTTCTGAAGTATCTTAAACAATTGGGAAAGAAACTGAGGCTCGGGGGTTTAGTAGCTGGTGTATTCACAATGTCAAGCACAGGACATTTCAACCCACAGGTGCCTAATTAAAGGAGCAAGAAAAATAACTACAACCAGGAAATGTCCTGTAAAATTAATCTCTATGTTATAAATAAAGATGCACCGGAGGAAATCTGAGAATAGGTCTTAACTTTCTGTCTAATGAGAAATAGATGGGAAGTATATAGAGAGAATTTTAGCTTTCCTATTTTGGGCAGCAATAAAGTAAAAAGATGTGACAGGCTGCTTTTGTTTATGTGGTTAAGCTGACAGTCATTTGCAGCTGAGTTGCCACTTATGGGAGACGGCATGTTCTTTATTCCACTCAGGGAAAACAGTTATACTGGAATGACCTGTATTAGATTAAATTGTCTGCTTTAGAGCAGTGAAAATTCAATATTCAGCAGCTACCTGAATTTAATTCATTATGATATGAATGGCGCCAACATGCAGAGTGAGAACCTTGATGTGCAGTGTCACCAAACCAGAGCACCCTGATTTTATTTAGTGAATGTCTCTTTCGTCTTGTATCAGGCACAATACCCTGTGTGTATCACTTTGATTTTAGCTAGTTGCTGTCATCACAAAGCAGCTCTTTTTTTACTGCAGAATTCCCTGGGCACACCAGACAAATTGGCTCACAAAAAGCTGCTTCATGTGAATTTAACTGGATCACGGTGGTACTGACACCTCTATTTTTCCTGTGCGTGAAACATATTCCCATTGATGGATATCTTTCCTGTTTCTTACCTATAGACACACTTTAGTGCTTTGATTAGCCCAAATCTTTCTCCAGACCAGAACACTAGCCCCATAGCTATGCACACCTCTGTGAGATTTTGATCCTTAAATGACTCAAATAGTGCATTTTTTTCCAAAGTCCCTCTAGCCTATCCAGTGCCCTAGACATCTGCTATTTTCCCCCCACAACCGAAGTAAAAGACACCACTAAACACAACAGGTTAATTCATGTGAACATGTTCATAAAACAGCCCAGTAGAACCTGAGAAAACAAAAGAAATTTAAGTTGGACTGTCACTACCCCTTGTAGAACAGGCTTCAACAGATGAGGCTGCTTTTGCTCAGAGCTCTAGCCCAAAATAATTAATGGGCTGTGTTAATCTAAATGTTATGGTGGGTTGAACATTGCTTTATGTACAATTAATTATTCTTTGTCTTCCCTTACAATGCTTTCAAACATGCATAGTTGTTCTCACATTCGTGCTAGAAAATGAGTAATACTTTGTTTTGAGACATCTAAGCCTTTTTAAAATGCTACATTTCACATAAAGTCATAATTTTACAAGTTTGCATTTATTTTTCCAAAGAAAATTAACTTCTAGCCAAGCATTTCTGATCAAAAGGAAAGGTATTTCTGATTTAAAGGAAGCTGCACTAGGATACATTTTTTAAAGTTATGCATGACTTGCTTTTTTGCTTATCAGAAAGGAACTGAGCACCAAGAGCAGACAAGCAGGAGTCCAGAAATCATGTTTATTAAAGCTAAGCACAACATAATGTTGAGAGCTTCATATTCTATTCTGAATCAAGGGTCTTCAGTTTTCAGATGTTGACTATGCTAGGCAAAGGAAGCACAATCATAAGAGGTGTGCTTATATAAGACAGTATATAATGTGGTGGATGTTGGAATTTAACATTATATATCTAACGCTTCCAGTATTTTGAACAAGAAGTTTTGTCATAAATGTTTTTAATCTGGATGGTAGTGCTTAGCTGCTGACGGTGAACACATACTTCGTTTACTGTATGTAGTTCTACTGACAAGTCGATGTGTGCCCTGTTACCTGATTGAGATGCTGCTTTAAGAAGGACACTTTATTCCTATTTCAAGATGCCTTCTGTCTTTGTAGGACTTTTTCCAGTACTGCCTGATATCGATTAACGGCCTAAAAAGCTTTCCATGTACGTGTTTTTGTATTGCTGTATGGTGCTCAGCAGTCTCTGTGATCTCTTTATCCCTGTTAGTTTTTCCAAAGGACTCAGCATAGAAACAGAATAGAAGTAAATCTATGTCCTTCAGTGTGACTCAGAGATAACAAGACAGACTTTTCCCCCTATCTCACTAAGGCAATATTGCAGAGGGGATGTTGAAAAATGCTTGCAACAGCTCTTGCTGTTATTTATGGGTACTCATTCCTGGTCATAATGTGCAGCACAGTTGAGAATCAAAAAAAATTATTCATGACATGGCATGGGTGGAATCTAGTAGCTCTGCACTAGTGATGGGACAAATATTTTGTAACAATTGGGGAACTAGAGCATATTGTGTGGGGTCAGCATCACAAGTGATCAGTCTCCTGTCCTTGGTGAACTGACACATAATGCACACCTGGAGCCACTCCGAGCTTCTTACCCAAGACTGGGCAGCCCAAATAAAGTGAGACCCACCTCTGCTTGATAGACTTGCTCTATTACCTAGGCCATTGTCAAGGAGACTAGGTTTGCTAGCTTAGGATGAAATAACATGGTTTAAATAGACATTGGTAGTGAGGAATACCTTTCCTTTATTGTTTTAAGAAAAAAATGCAGTTAAATATATGTATGCTTGCAGTCATTGTGTTGGAGCACTAAATAAAGCACATGAACCCTAGGGGCTCATAGATCAGTACGGTGTGATTTCTTTACTGAATCAGAGGGACTCCATCACTGTACCATTTCTCTGCATTTGCTTCCTGCAGCAGGAAGATTTTAACTTAGCATTCAGCAAGACTGGGCATAGGAGGGATGTTTCAGCTCTAATGAGCTGAAAATGTCATGCTGCTGCATCTATTTCATGCTAGAATTTTTGCAATGGAAAATATTAATACAATAATTCACTCTGCTGTTTTCAGCAATTTGTTCTTTCTTGGTGAATTGCGTATGTGTGGTTTTAAGTTGTTTATTTTAGTTGTTTCTAAGTTCTCACAAGTTTGTATTTGTTTTCAGAACTAAGATCAAATATCTTTATACAATCAAGTTAGTAATTTGGGATGTGAAATTTTGCCTTGGTGTCATTTGCTGTTAGGGCACAACAAAGACATGAAGATGGGGAAAAAGTATGATTCCAAGTACTGAACCACACAGTTTGGATTTGGACTGTTTGGCAAAAACAGAGCCACTGTGATGCTCTTCTGGGTTGACGACAAAAATTAAAAATACTTCTGGTGTTCTCACATAGCTATTATTCTGAAAAGAATAGAAATGTTTTGTCACTGCTGTCATGATTTTCATCTTGAATCATCTGTATAGATGTTAAGTAATTAACTCCCATTACAGTGAGATGAAATTAATATCACCTTCTTTCTGTCACTGGGCAAACTGAGGCCCAGGTCAAGTGTTCCCCACTCTCCCCATATTGTGTTCAGGCCTCTCTGAGCTAGCTCAGATTGATTGCTAAAGTCATCATTCCATAAAGATCAAGGTGTTGCAAGATATATACTAGATTTTTTTTTTTTTCTATTACCCTGAGCAGCTTTTTCTGTTTCCCAGACGTTAACTAATGTGCTATTGTACAGAGGTCATCCTTTTGCTGAATTGCTGAATAATCCAGCAGGGTGCAGGGCCTAGTTCCCTCTCCAGAAGCAGAAACCCAAAATTAAAAGTCACTTCTAGGATACAGCTGGAAAGACTTTGTTCAACTTTTGTCACTTCTACATCAAAAATATTAGCAAATTGGAGATTATTAAGTGAGGAGCAATAAAAGGGATTCAAGTGCTGAGGAGACTGATATAGGTAGTAAAATAAAAGAAATAATACCATGAACACATTTTTGAGGTTTCCTGATTTAAAAAGCCTGTTGGTTTTGTTAAGATGCATGTTGCAACGGCCACCAGATGAGCTGGAAACTAATTTCTGCAGATGTTGTTCTTTGTTATCCATTTTAGCTCAGGTGACTTCAGCCAAGAAATAAGATCTAGGTCTTACTGACATTGCAACAATTCACAGGTTTTATCAGTAGCAGCTGAGCAGAAATCAAGAGGAGTTATGGTTCTGTTGCATGTTTAAAAGTTGGGCCAATTTCCTTTTTCTGTCATATTAGAAATAATATATAAAAAAATTATCTATATAAATAAATATGAAAATACTATCCACATAACAGCCTACTGGTATTTAGAAGTACACACAAAGAAGTTGTGGGAATTTTTACAAATTATATAATTTAGTTTCATCTCAATTTTCCCACATGCTTGAAAAAAACCACAATATGAATGGAGAGAGCAGAACTTCAAGCCTGGAACCTACATAACACTGTTTACAGCTACTCTTCACATAGTTGCCAACCTTGTGTGACAGAAATGACCCAAGGCACTGCCATCTCTTTTGTCCTTGTACTATCATTTTAGGTAGGAAATTGCCAAGTAGGACACTTGGGTAGATTATATAGTTTTGTCCCAGTCATAAATAGGACAAACACAGGAGTCCCTTTTAAAACGCTCTTCATGATGACATTTTCCATCTGTGTCATCCTATCTGGGGAGATACTTGCTTTTGTTATTCATTGGGGTTTTTTTTTTACTTTTTCTCTGAAATTTTTGTGTTTCTTCTTCATGCCTCTTAAGGCCTCTTAAATTTATACAGATTTATATTTAAATGAAATCTAGACCTCCAAAACAAAGGAGTACACTTTATTACAAAAACCAGTTTCCTTCCAGGGACCCCACCATTCTGCCTTATCAAGCGTTGCATCGCCTTGGGGGGTTTGCTTTTCTTGCAAGAAGCGCTTTAATCCCCGAAGCAGAATCAGACCTACGGTGTCTAACATCTCATGTCTCAGCCAGGTTCCTCTGATCCCGCTTCACTTCACCTTTTGCTTTACCTGTCTTTGTGTATTTGTGGCTTGATGCCCCCTGTGCTCTCCTGCGTGGGCTTAGCCTTCTGCTCGGGGCAGGGAGGACGCAGCCCATGCTGCAGCTGGACGTAGGAAGGACCCCCAGGATGGCACACAACCCAGCTGCTGCGGCTCCCCCCACCATTCTGCAGCCCCAGATCTAACCCAACGCACGTGTCGTGCGCACTGGTTGAAAATCGGTTTGCATTTTGAAGGAAAAATTCTGCATCTCTCGCAAAGTCCAGCCTACCCGGTAATGCGATGGAAAAGGACTTAACTGCAAGGTTCAAGCAAACGACTTGAACTTTACTTGCAGACTTAACTGCAAGGTTCAATCTTATTTGAACTATTTGAACTTCTTATTTGAACTTCACTTACAGACTTAACACACCACAATTGCAGGTTTTACAGATACAATGGAGGAATGCACTATTGCAATCTTTTAAGGCAAGAGTAGTACATTATTACAACCACAGGCGATTTGCAGACAACCACAAGCACACACGCATTTACAAACTTAAAGCATAAACAATATTCACTTACCCCTCCAGGTAAGGGAGTTCAATCCCAGGGAAGTTACCCTGACCAGCATCCCAATCAAGGCGGGGAAGGGTTTCCTTCACAAGCCACCTGTATAGTTGGAGAAGTGACTCCCCCATTTTCAACATGAATCTTAGAGTTTTTATCCCCTGACTTGTGGAATGGTGTGTATGACTATGTCTGAGTGGATTCCTAAATGGATTATGTATATCTGAGTGGAGTTTCCCCTTTGTTGGTCTGTGATTGTTTGAAAACGCAAGGTTGTCATTTGAAACTGAAGCTGAAACCCTCCAGGTTTTGGGGTTTTTTTTACCTTGCTTCCTCAGGCAACTGAAGCCTGGTTCTTTGAATGGTGCAGCCACCGCCCTGTTTAGTTTAGGTTTTATCAGACATCCCAGGGCTAAGCTGTCTACACAGCTCCCCGTGAGTTGTCTCTGCAGAGAGACGGGGCCTCAAGGCAATCCAAGGCTGGGTGGCTTTTGTAACCCCCCATGAGTCGCCTGTGTGCACTAGACGTGGTGAAGCTCCTTCGTGAGCTATGAGCCGGACAATCCACACACCTGGCCTTGCAGTCACTCCTGTCTGTTTCTGGAGGGTAAATAGTTATCGCTTCGGTGTAGACATCATGTCCCAGCACAGCCTTTCAGTATTGTGCCAACAGGTGGTTCTTCTCTCTCTTTGCAGGGATACGTAGTTGATGAGCATGCGGCCATGCAAGCTCGATGGGAAGAGGCATCTAGAGAAACAATCAAGAAGACAACCAAGCCATGCCCCAGCTGCAATATTCCAGTAGAAAAAAATGGTAAATTTATTAGATATCTTAACAGTCTTTTAAAAATCATTTTACAATAATAATATATGAATGTGCATGTGTACGTATGCACACTATTATTCCAAGAGAGGGAGAGCACACAGAGCTCGAATCTTCCCTCTGTCACGTTATCTAAATTATCATGAAATCACTAAATCCAAGTCACTTTCTAAAGCCACTAATCAAGCCTCACAAAATACCTGGCTACTTTATAGATCAGAAAAATGAGGCACAGAGAGACACTGGATGTAGCGTTCATATGACTGAATGTCCAGCTAGTTGTCTAGATTTTCCATTGTTACTGGAAAAAATAGACATTTGTAGGGCAAAACTCACTTCATGATGAAACAGAATATGTGTCTAATGTAGGGCAGAAGAATTGCACCTAAAAGTGGGGTGTGGATAATTAGTCCTGCTGTAGATGTCTACACAGTATATAGCTGAATTTAGATGAGATTAATCTCAACCCAGTGACATGTCCACAGTAGAAGAGCAAGACAGAGGAAAAAACATGAGTTCTGACAAACTGGTTGCACTAATCGATGCTTACCATGTCGGAAGAAAAGTAATCTGCTAGCATTGGGGTGGTTAAAATGGGGAACAGGAACGGTAAATAAGCTATATCCTATAGGTTCATGCTATTCCAAGATTTAATTGTATTTATGTTCATTAATGAAAACATATATTAAAATGATTGCCTAAATGTTATACAAATATTAAGTATAGAGGATGCTTCTCCATTTTGTGGCATCACTTATGCAAATGGGATGCTGAAAACACTAAATAATACCCTGTAAACTGCAAAGAGAGAACACTTCAAGCAGTGATACCACAGAAATATTACTGAGGAAGAAATAGGACAAAATGCTGAAATCTGGGGTTTGGTGAAAGAAAAGAAGGCAGTTGGCAGATGGAAAGTGGGAGACTTCTTCAAGCACAAGAAGCAGAAGGAAAGAAAGCATGAATTCAGGAGTGGGAAGGCGAGACAAGATTTGGCAAAGTGTAGAGAGCAAGGTGGGCAGCAGCAGAGAGATAACGGAGGGGTAGGTCAAAAAAATTATTTACAGACTTGTAAAACAGGCTGGAAACCCAAAGTTTGAACTGGATTAGAAATAGGCAAATAATAATGACTATTCATGCCTAACAGTTTGTGCATAGCCAAATAAAAAAAAACTTCTGGTCAGGCTTGAAGCAGTGCTAGGACCTTTATTTTCTCTTAGACTCTGCTGTAAAATCTTTACTGTTAAATTACAGACAGTTCTCACTTGTCAAAAACAGGATATCCCTATTTGACACCATTTACACAACTCCCACTAATGTTTAGGGAAGTTGCTTGTAAAAATCACCAATGTGTCAAGAAGGAAATAAAGACCATTATACTCTTTATCTTTGAAAAAAAATATTTTTTGAAAACGGATAATAAGCAGGAAAAAACCTTTCCTTGCCTATAGCCTGACCCATGTCAGAACAGTGCCTCGTAATGCAAAATGCCAAAGCCACGGCAGCAGGCTAGAGATGTTTCAACACCCTGGAATCGGCCGATTGTGCTGCCATTCAGAGGGACTGCCACAGGCTGGGAAATGGGCTGAGAGAAACCTCGTGAAGTTCAACAAAGGGAAATGCACCGGTACAGGTTAAGGGCCAACGTGATGGAAGGGACCTGAGTGTCCCGGTGGACTACAAGTTGAACATGAGCCAGCAATGTGCCCTTGCAGCAAAGGCGGCCAACAGCATCTTGGGGCGATGTTAGGAAAAGCATCACCAGCATGCTGAGGGAGACGATCCTTCCCCACTGCTCAGCACTGGTGAGACACATCCGGAGTGATGGGTCCAGTTCTGGGCTCCCCTGGACAAGAGAGACATGGACTGGAGAGAGTCCAATGAAGGGCTACAAAGATGATAAAAGGACTGGATAAATAAATACTTGATGGGGGAGCTAGGGAGACAGAGCCTAACTCTTCTCAGTGTTGCCCACTGAAAGGACAGGAGGCAATGGGCACAAATTGAAACACAGAAAATTCTATTTAAACATAAGAAAATGCTTTTTACTGTGTGGGTGGATGAAGACTGGTGGATTCAAGGTTGCCCAGAAAGAATGTGCATTCTAAGACACATTCAAAACCCCACTGGACACAACCCTGAGCACCCTACTTTAGGTGACCCTGCTTTGAGCGGAGGGGGGTTAGACCGGATAACTTCAAAGGTACCTTCCCACCTCAGTGATTCTGTGATTCTGCAAATTAAGGTGTGAAGCTTAAAAAGTGCAGTGCTTGCTTTCCTCTGTGGTCATGGGTACTGCACGTGCCAGCTTCTAGGCTGGCATTTGTAAACTGAAAGGAGCACTTCACTTCTGCCTAAGTACAGCTGGTGTCAAGAGGCTGACGACTGTACACCAGAGTCTGCCAACAGTCCTTGTTTGGGAGGAGTACACTGACTACACAAGAGAATAGTTCTGCCTTCCCTCCCCAAATGCTTCTGCAGACACTGTCCTTTACAAGGGACAGTGACAATGCCAATAACTCTTCCATAATAGCCTATATTTCTCTATGTCAATGCCTTTTCTATAATAGCCTTTGTAGCTATAGGCATTGTAGAATACTTCTATATGCCAATAACTTTTCTGTAATAGCCAAAGTGAAAGAGCGAAACACTTTCCCACAGCTCGATTCCCAGGCTGGGTGAGTTTAAACACACATCCGTGTCTGTCAGAGGATTGCTGTACTCACAAAGCTGTAGGCCACGTTGCTTGAGGCACTCTCCACTCTGACTGCTGATCTCAGCTGCCATGTAGCAGAGAATAACATGATTTGTGTAGCTTAGCAGGTAGAACACGTTTGGCAGAGGGTGCCTATTGGGAGTTGGGTCCTGCACCAGAACTGAGATGCGTTTTACCCAGTGATGGTTTAATACAAATCATAAAAGAGGGTTGGATCTAAACCTTAAGTGTAACATGGGGGCTGGCCATTGGTACACTTACATTTAAATAAGGTAAAAATGTCTGGCGAATTGCATCTCTTACACAAAGATATAAACTGACAAATAGACCTTGCCATCATAGCTGGTTTCCTCTCTTGGTCAGATGAAGCAGACAGGCCTATTTTAACAAACCAGTTCTTGTGTCTCCTGCTGTTTTTACCTTCTGAGAATCATTCTGGAGTGGCATATAAAAAAAGGTGGTGTAAGGGTAGCAGGATGTACAGTAGGGTACACACACTCCGTATACCTCCTATCACCATCTGGAGTCAAACCAAGATGACATTTCAGCATTTCTTCATACTCCATGCTTTTCTTTCAGTTTGAATTATACAAGAGATCTCTTTGTGTGCTAAGCAACATAATTTCCATTTGAAGTGTATTTCTGTAATGACCTTTGACAATGTTAATGTTTTATATATCACAAAATAAACATTTGATCAAGGTTGTGAGCAGAGGGATTAAAGCTGCTCTCACAGTATGGACAAGTAAGAAACCCAACACACAGGAAACATCGATGTGATCAAAGGGCTGTTTCAGATACTAAGAAGGTCAAATCAGCTTAAATTACTAATGTCATTTTGATATAATCAGCAGTCAGCCACCAAAGGCTGTATCTCCTGATTTATTCTCTTTGCAAATCTCTCAGTTGTGGAATCCAAATTAAAAAAGAATTTAATTTTGTTCATCTTGTGGCTCACAGCTGGACTAGGGTAGAGTATTCTTGAGCAGACACCACTATGAATGCTTCGAGAGGCCACAGCCTGAAATCTCTTTTCCCAATCCCTACCATGATCTCTTCTAATTTCCTTCTACTCCTGCAGTCCCTCAAGTGAGACCAGCACATTACACCACAATAAGAGAGAGAGTAGCAAGTTTTAGAAAGCCTAGGAAAAATATTCTTCAGGTTTGTACTCCTCTTTTATTAAATATTCTACTTGCTTAGTAAATGAACACCCAAGAAAGTTGATTTTAACACTGTTAATTGTTGATTAACATCTCTAAGTGTTTGCCAAGTACCAAAGCCATTCTGTTGCTGTCTTGCAGGTGGCTGCATGCATATGAAATGTCCTCGCTCCCAGTGTAGATTTGAATGGTGCTGGAACTGTGGCCTGGAGTGGAACAGAACCTGCATGGGAGATCACTGGTTTGACTAGTGCTGCTGAGGCCAGCTCCTGTTGCTGCTAAAGCTTGTTTTCATCAGGGCCAAATTCCGAACTCCTTGCTTAAACAAAACTCCCGGTGGTTTCAGGGACACAGAGTTCAGAAGTTGGCCCAGTTTGTTGTTTTTTGCTTTCTTGCACATGCAATCATACCAAAATTACATTGAAGTTATGCCAAGGGTTTTAAATCCACTAAGTAAAAAGAGTAATTGTTTAATGGACAGACTTGCTCATCATGGTACAAAGAGGGGTGAAGTACACCTTTCTGAACTCGTGCAGCTTGTCAGCACGGAGAACAGACAGGGTTACCATGAGGAACTTTGCTTGACGTTTATAGTCAGGAATCTGTAACTCTTGCAAGAGCGAGCAGCCTGCATGTGTGTGCGTGTACATGAGCGTCAAGGGGGGTGGAGGATGTTCCTTGCATCGGCTGTTTTTTCTTTGACCACTCCTTTGCTCATTCAGCACATTTTTTGATTTTGAGACAGTGTTTCTTAACAGCTTTTTTGGCAGAGGGAAGACTGTGGCTCTTCAGTGTTTTCTCAGGGTTCCTTCCTAACAGGTTTTCTGTGGGGGTCTTGCTTTCAAACAAAATTCTCATAGAAACATCCAGCTTTATGCCATATTTGTGCTTAGGTATTTGTAGCATACAACACGAAACCTGCCTGCATACTCATTATGGGCTGTTACCATTGGAAGATTAGTTAAGGATGCAGTTTCAGCTCTAACCATGACTGTTGTTGCAGTGGTGACTGGATACGATTAAGTGTTGTGCAAGCTAGACTCACGGGGCTTCATTTTTCATGTGCTTACAGCAAGACTTTGGACATGGCAAAGGGAGGCAAGAGGAGACTTCTCAGGGGGTTTCTCTATCGTCATTCTCCTAGGCTGAATTAGAATATGGGTATATTTCTGAAAATACATTCACAGCTCAAACAGCATAGGGCAGAGAGACATTTTTCATTTTATGAGGTTAACACAGTAAGTAAAGCTTACTAGCAATTCCAAGCATGAACAACCTTACTGATTGGTGTGCTTTCCATTGCTGTCTTAATCTGAAATGAAATGGGTACTGTCCACATCCAACATGCCATGTAAGGATTTGCACAATTCAGTTTTGGAAAAAAACGCACAATAAATAAAGTGGTCAAAATTTTAAACTGTATTTCTTTTTTCATTTGAATACAAAGTAAGTGAGTACAAAGCTGTCGGGTGGGTCATGCATTTACTTGACTGATTCAAACTCCCAGCTGAGAGGCTAGCCCTTTGATTAAAACATACTATTGGCACAAAATAAATTCCAGGGCCATGGACTTCTTTTATCAAGTTTGAATTAATATTTTGTAGAGTCCTGAAAATATGGGTGCGCCTCATATCAGTCAGTGCAGAGCAAAAAGCTTGAGGCATAAAGAAATCCTAGGCTCACTACAAAAATGTTGAATTGCTAAAAGCAGTGGAGTGTTCATCTGTCTCAGCTGGAAGTGACATTAAAAGTCTGAGGAAACAAAGGGATGAAGGCATGAGGTACCAAAAATGAGAGACTGAGCTGGTAGAATTAAGAAAATGAGAGAGAAAGGAAGTGGCAACGAGAGGACAATGGTCATTTCTTAAAGGTCGTTTTCCTTTTTGGCACTGGTGAACTAAAATGTATGCAGAAGTAGCTACATGAAAGTGTAGAGGTGCAATAGAATGCTGCAATGTAGCTCATTTAAGTACATTATCTTAATGATGATATTTTACTGTGAATTCTGATTATTTCGTGATTTGATTTCCTATACCTGGGTCTATATTATAATTTATATGGCTTGCTGCCAACAGACTAAGGAAAAAATCACAATGCTTAATTTTACTTTGATAGTGTGTTACATGGGAGCTCATCACTATTTTTCATACCCACAAACATTTGGAATAAAAGAAGTCTGAATCTCTTCTCCCTCCCCCCCTTTTTTTAGTGTCTTTCTTATAGAGGAAGAAAACTTGTTCACTGTAAGACAGTGTGGTGGGTTGACCATGGCTGGATGCCAGATGCCCACCAAAGCCACTCTATCACTCCCCCCTCCTCAGCCGGGCAGGGGAGAGAAAATATACCAGAGTGCTCGTGGGTTGAGATAAGGACAGGGAGAGATCACTCACCAATTACCATCACAGGCAAAACAGACTCGACTTGGGGAACATTGACTTGATTTATTACTAATCAAGCAGAGTAGGGTAATGAGAAATAAAACCAAATCTCAAAACACCTTCCCTCCACCCCTCCCTTCTTCCTGGGCACAGCTTCACTCCCGGATTCTCTACCTACCCCCAGCAGCAGTGCAGGGGGATGGGGAATGGGGGTTACGGTCAATTCATTACACATTGTCTCTGCTGCTTCATCCTCTTCAGGGGCAGGACTCATCACACACTTCCCCTGCTCCAGCGTGGTGTCCCTGCCACAGGAGACAGTCCTCCACAAACTTCTCCAATGTGGATCCTTCCCACGGGCTGCAGTTCTTCACAAACTGCTCCAGCATGCGTCCCTTCCATGGGTTGCAGTCCTTCAGGAGCACACTGCTCCACCGTGGGTCCCCCCTGGGGTCACAAGTCCTGCCAGAAAACCTGCTCCAGCATGGGCTTCTCTCACCA
>JAVJGG010000082.1:36506735-36530455 GCA_035590195.1 Aviceda cuculoides | reverse complement strand
GCTGCAGGGGAATCTCTGCTCCGGCGCCTGGAGCATCTCCTCCCCCTCCTTCCGCACTGACCTGGGGGTCTGCAGGGTTGTTTCTTTCACATGTTCTCACTCCTCTCTCTGGCTGCAGTTTCTGTCATGCAGTAACTTTATTTCCCTTCTTAAGTCTGTTCTCCCAGAGGTGCTACCACTGTCACTGATGCGCTCGGCCTTGGCCAGCAGTGGGTCCATCTTGGAGCCGGCTGGCATTGGCTCTGTCAGACACAGGGGAAGCCTCTAGCAGCTTCTCACAGAAGCCACCCCTGTACCCCCCCCCCCTCCCCCAAATCTTGCCACACAAACCCAATACAGGCAGTTTCACTGAGTTAGAGCCTGCCCTCACAAGTTAATGTTTTAATTGTCATGTAGAAACATGTAATTTATGCCCCTGGAACAAGGTCCATTGAAGTCAATGGACTGTAGATGAGCTCCTGTGTTTCTTTCTGGCCTGGGCAAGGCATGGCAGGCATGAGTTATACAGCTAGAATAGGAACAACTCTTTCTTGGAAGAACTTGTCAGAGGATGGGATATGAGCATTCATCTAAGACATAAGCAGGGGCAGGAAAGGAGAATAAAGAACTGACTCATGATTATCCACTTTTAGAGACTGACTTTATAGGCCCTTGTCACATAGGGTTTCTTCACACAGCCTAGATTTACACCCTGCCAAAAAAAAAATGTGTATCCTGCAGATTTTAATAGAACATGTCCTGATCTTCTCCATGTTAATACTTATACATCTGTATGCAGATATGCACAAAGTTTGAGATGGTACAGGCTATAAACCTGATTTCTGTTTACAGTGAGATTCGCATGGTTTCAAAGGGCATGAAAAATCAGGTTTAATGCTCTGCTGACACTGTAAGAATGCTGGAATTCCTATAGAGATGTGTGAATTGGACCTGAAATTTTCTACACTGATAATTTTTTTTGCACGGAAAATGCCTTTTTAAAAGAATCTAAAACTTAAAAAAAAAACCCCAACTTAATTGATATTGTAATTTGAAACAAACCAAAACAGAACAAATCAAGTCTTCAGTGTCTATTCAGACTGTTCCTCTTGTTTCAGCTCTGAAGTACCAGCGTGGAATTCATCTCACCCAACTTCAGCTAGCTAGTTGGTTCGGTAGCCTCAGCGGCTTGCGCAGAGACCTGTTGGACGTGTGTCTGGTAGGGCCTGCTGGGTTTGAAGCACAATTGGTCGTGGCTAGAGGCATGATGGCAACATCCCTGCCCGGTGCGGCTCCTGGCAGGACCGGCAGGACTGCAGAGCTCCCACATGCTCTTGGCTCTGGTTTTGGCATGGAGAAGGGAGTCTTCCTCTTTTTAAAACTTAGGAACTGGCATTGCTTGCTAGCATCCGTGAAGCCAGCCTTGTGGGTCGGCACACACGTCTCTGGAAGTGGTCCTGGACAGCTATGGGGGTAATGAGAAGAAACAGGACTTCAGCACAAAACAAGAAGGAAACCGACCTGAGGGCATAAGCAAATGCAAAGTTTTCAAGAGCTTGTGGGTTTATGTTCTCTCCTGGCAATACACTCTGGAAACACTGAAATTTAACTGTATGTTCTCGGAAGATGATTTATTATGGTGATATAAAGAAAAAAAAGAAGGCTGTATCTTTTCACATCTAGGTTTGCCTTTGTTAATCGAATTCTCTTTACTTCAAACCTTCTTCATCTTTCAGGTTAAAACAATTACAGACTTGTTCTCGGTACTGCAATCTGGGCTCGTCTTAGTGTGTGTTAAATGGATTAAGTACAGGATGTATGCTGAAATATTCAATAATAATTATGTCTATAATAATTCAGCTCTATAACAACAATGAAAATCTCTAATGTTTAATTCCAGCTGGCAGTGAAATCTGAATACTGAGTAGATTAAGAAGAAAATACATAACAGCTTGGCTCCCTCAGGAAAAAGCATATCTCAAAGCTTAGCATAAACAATACTTTGAGAGCCATGACTTTGACTAAAAAATCATTTATATGTCTGCCTTATCTCATCGCAAACTGCAAGCCAAATAATTTCATTTTAAAATGTACACTTTAAAAAAAAATCAGTAAATGCCACTCCAGAAGAAACATTACACCATGGTTGGGAAATAAAAGTCACCCTTTCAAAGGACAGCAAGCAGTGGGGTTTGCTTTTTGCATATGAATAGTAAGGTACCATCTATAGTGCAAAACAGTATGGTAGCAAAGCTTTGGTAACAAGCTATGGCAACAAAGCTATGGTAACAAAGATCCTGTAGGTCATGTAAACTGAATTAAAATTTGCATTTGTGGAGGGAAACCTGAGGCACTTGGAGGTAAGAGGCCAGATTCCAAGAGATTCTGCTGCTCTGGAAGACTGGAAAGATTCAGCCCTTTGTGCCAAACTTTCTCACACTTTAAGGTAACAACTGCTATGTTCCTTGTGTTCATTGTGCTGCTCAAACCAATACAAAATCTTTGGGT
The DNA here is from genome assembly GCA_035590195.1 of Aviceda cuculoides. NCBI lineage: Eukaryota > Metazoa > Chordata > Aves > Accipitriformes > Accipitridae > Aviceda > Aviceda cuculoides. Next base: position 36,527,968 of record JAVJGG010000082.1, on the reverse strand, counting down.
ACGGTAAGCTCAATAAACAACACTTGCAGCAAGATAGGAAGGATAAAGTGTACTATCAACTCCGAAGATTGGTTAGCGCCATGCTGACTTAATTTATCTGATTCAGCATTTGACTAGGATGGTGATGGCTGATCTACAGAAACCTACACAGAGATGGAGATCTGCAGTATAGCTCTTAAAAACTAGATTTTGTTCCCAGGCAGCAAATTTCTTGTGTTTCCTTCAGTTCCCCTTCAAGCGACAGAAAAGCCTGAAGAAGGCGGCACTGGCCCAAAGCTGCCAGAAGAAGGAAACCCCATGTCTAATTGTTCCTGATGGTCCTTCAGCAACTTCACCCAGATGTATCTGGCAGCACGGCATTGACAGTGATTCAGCAAAAAGAGACAAATTTACCACTTTACATTTTATCTGACTTGATTACAGTTTGTAGGGAAATATTTCTATCTCTAATTAGCAAATTTAGAAAAACACTTCTCCCTTTTCTTTCAAACATGTTTGCCTACTGATTCCTATTATATTTATTTGTGTTTGCCTGTGTGGTTCCCCTTGTGTATCACCTACTGATTTCCAGCTGTGTCTGCTCTTCAGATAGTGAATGCCCTAGCAGTTTTCAACTTGATTGTCTAGGAACTACTAGAGTACGTGCACTGAGTAGTCCCTTCTCATATTCTGGATAAGTATGTGCAGACCAGAAAAAATGTAAGTGGCTTTAAGCAAGTAGTAAGGTAGGCAAGTTGAGAGAAGCTTATTTAATCATATGGAGAATCATTTTTAATGTAGTGGTTTGTGTATCTGCAGGGATTAATTTTTTTTTTTTTTTTTTTTTTAGAAATCAGGTCATATGCCATTTCTTCATTATTATTAATGGTGCTTTTTCTTTGCTTTTAATTTGTTTTTCTTGTCTGTGCCTCCATTTTTCTGAATAATGGAGTAATGGTCCTATGCCAGTAGATAAAATATGCAGCAAGCCATCACCTGTTACATTACTTTTTGGCTTGTATCCCTAGAAAGCTTGAGGAATCCACATAATCCATGCAGGCAGGGAAGTGCCATTATCTGTATTTTGTGGTCAGGGAATTCAGTCCAGAGAGCACAACCAGATTATATGGAGGCAACAGCTCAAATGCACACCAGCCCTTAGCTCACACCCAGGGAAATCTGTGGCTGCACCAAAGCGGAGGCCACCTGCATGGTGGCACAGTGGTGACACAAGCTCAGGGAAGCAGGAAGCAAGTTTGAAGTTTAAGGTCCAGAGGACACCAGTATGACATTAGGGACACAAAGAAATAATACAATTAGAAAAAGGTAGGAATTTTGGTGGCCTAAAGAACAGTGACCTAACCTGACATCCTTTGCAACCACTGGGAATTTTACTGCTGGCTTCACTGGGAGAAGGCTAATTTAGAAACTTTGAAAACACCATTTAGTTCAACTTTTTAGCAGTACATAGGAGATCTCTGGGAGAACTTGATGTCCCAGTTTCCTCTTTGTCTCTTTGTTAGTTGAATATTTCATCTACAAAACGCATTCATGCCCACTCTGTCCACCTCATTTTAGTGCAAACTAAAATCCATCAAGCACTGATGTCAGAGTTATTTTAAAAACTTTTAGTTAAGTACAGCTGAATCAACACACTATACACTCATTCTTACTTGGTACATGATTGTATTGTCTGCCTTATAAACAGTAACCTCAACAGCCTGCCAACTTCATCTGCTGGTTACCAGGCCAAAAACTGGCTGGATGAAGACCTTAAGTAATGATCAAAAGATAGTGTTAAAATTAAAAGCAGCAATCAATAAAATGAAATAGTATTCAGACACTGCTTCTGTTGGGGCCAATATAATGTTTTTCTTGGAATGGATGCTAAATGCTTCTGAATGGGTTCAGCCAACTGAGTTTGTTTATGCCTGGAAGCTAAACCTGGAAAGCCCTGCACTGATCTTTTCCAAAGTAAAGACATCACAATATGGTAAAAGGGTTTGAAATTTTTTTAATGAATAGCTGAAGTCCATGTGCTCCACAGCTGATGGAGTTCAAACGCAGAAAAACCGAACTACCTCACTAAGCTACACTGGCATTTTTCAAGTGCTCAGTGATACAACAAACACCGGGTTTGCTTTTTTTTTTTTTTAATCTGCTTCTCAGAGGCAAAAATGACTGTGATATTTACATTAAAATCAGTCAGTTAATGAAGCTGAAATCAATTCTGATTCAAGCTTGTAAGTTTTAGCAGTGATGTAACTGAATCTAACACTATACCAAAATGTTATTCAGGCTTTGCTTAGCAAATATTAAGGTGCTTATTAGCTGAGTTGTAATCACTCAGGTCCTTATTTTATTTCAAAACTACAATGATCAAGGCTATTCCTATTGCCTCATGCTGCTGGATTTTACAGAAAGCAAACATAGGCTTCAAACAAGTGCTAGCAATAAGCTCCTGCGTGGTAAGATATCTTCTCCTGAACTCGTAATATATTCTCGTGTGACATTTACTGTGCACAAGTTAAAAACAATCAGTGACATTTCATTTTTAGTCCTCTTTATTGTGTAAGCTTCGGGGCAGAATTGAATAAATAAAAATATAAAGCCAATTCTACACAACAGAAAGCCTTCTTTTCTTGCTGTTCAGTACAGCTGTACCACAGACCTACCCAGTACAGTATACCAGCTTGTAGACCAGTGTGGTATATAAAATAAGCTGTAGATCAGCAAACATACGTATTTATTTATGCCATTATATATTGCACTATTTTTTTAAGACCTTTGCCAGTCTAGAAAAACCCATAAGCCCCTTCCCTCCTCAGGAAGGGCCCGTTCCAATAGATACCTGCGATGAGCGATGGCTGGGGCAGTCCAACTGTTTGCTCATAAACTGTATCATCATCTGGGTGAGCTGGGGTACAGATTGCTCTCATACTCAGAGTGTGATATTTGTAAGTGCTCAGCTCCCACTCGGGAACCCCCAAAAAAGGCCAGGTTGTCAAAGATCACCATCAGACGTACTTTGAAAAAAAAATACCTTCTTTTGGTGTCTAAGCAAAGGTAGTGCACATACATAAAAGAGAACGGTTGAAACTTCTGTGATTCTGGATGCTGAGCAGTATGGAAAAGTCTGGCCCTGAGAAACTTTAAATCAATAAGTTTTCTCCCTCAAAAGACAAAAAAGTCAATAATCCAGAGCCCTTTTTAATGAGTGCACCCAGTGTCACTTTTCTGTTACTTTTCCAGCAAAAAATATATACATCGTACTATTTTGCTAGTTGTGTTTATTTAAACATTTGTATTCAATTTTAAAAGGCCTTAGCAGAGCTCTAGCAAGTCTTAGATAAATGATGTATACTTATTATTATGCAGCACTGCTTGGTCCAAAGAAACCTGTTGTTTCTTATTGCCTTCACCCCACTATGGAAGAGAGTACTATTTTTACAAGCAGTAGGCTTTGATAGATAAGATGATCTTATGAGGTCCCTTCATGTATGTTCCTACAGCATTGTGTTGGCCTACTCCCAAATGAAAATTCCAGCTTTGAGAACTATTCAATCAATTATTTAATTGCTTGCAGGAAGAGAGAGAGATCCAGAAGCCTTTCTTATTAATGCAGTCATTATCGCAGATCCAGCAGCTTCCCTTGGCGTTACCAGACAGATCTCCATGCCAGGAGGTCTTCCTGATATTTAACACCACCTAATTTCCTTCCCTTTCATGATATTAAGATCTCAGGAGTAGAAAGGTCTTTTTAGTTTGTTGTGTCCAGCCTACCATCACAGGCACCTTGTTGTGTAAGTCTTTCCATAAATTTACAGAGTGCTGTGCCAAGCAATTTTTAAGTCCCATTTACTTTCATGGCAAGGCAATTCTGGAGTCTGATTCTGGCTGCTAGTGATGAGAAACCTTTTCATTCCAAGGTATTAATGGCCACCTTATAATTATTTCTCATTATATCAATATAATTTGTAAGCTTAAGGTTTTCTTTTTCCTGTTTAAGTTTCCTGTTCCCTTTTTTCCCTGATTGGATGGAGTAGACAGCAATCATATTTCCACTCCATTTGTTTTATCAGGTTTAATAGGCCAAGCTTAAAAGTTTGGATCAACATTTTTCTAAACATCCTAGAATCAAGTTATTCCAATTTTACTTCACCTTTTTTCAGTCACAAGCAATGCACTTTTGCATACAACAGCAGGCGTAGTTGTACCGCTGCCTTCTGTGGCGTTCATGACTCTGTGTCTCTATTGGAAACACTTCAGACACATGCCAGATCGCAACACGTTGTTCACAGACACATCATGCTGGCGATTCATAATCATCTTACAATGGTCTGCCTCACCCGCAGCTGCCTTCACCTTGTTTCCAAATGATGCGCTTCCAATTTATGACGTGTCTACACTTTCTTTCTGACTTTATTTTTCTCAGTTTCTGCATTTATACAGCACCAGGTGGTGGCTGCTGTGCCTCTCAGGATACAAGCAAGTTACTGCAAAGTGAGCAAGTCCAGGAACATCCTTTGGTAATCACACCTGTACACATTTGTATTCTGTTATAAATGTTTTCTCCAAGTGCTACAAGAGCATTTTTTTACTACTTTACAGTACTGTCAATCTGCTATCTTCAATGAATCTGGGAGCTTGATGGGTTTGAATACCTCCAGCCTGGTAAGTTAGTTGTTTGCCAAATGTGCGTCAGTTCTTTATCCTCAAGGTTCGTCTATACTGCTATTGGTAGAACTCATATAGATGTAGACTAATGTGGTGGGTTGACCCTGGCCAGCAACTAAGTCCCCACCCAAATGCTCACTCGGTCCCACACCCAGCAGGATGGGGGACAGACTAGGAAGAGCAAAACCAAGAAAAAAACTCATGGGTCAAGACAAAAACAGTTTAATATCTGAAGAAAAGAAAAAAAAAAATACTGATACAAAAGCACTCACTGACCACCTCCTACAAGCAGACAGATGCCCAGCCAGTCTCCGAGCAATGGCTACTTTAGAAAGACAGCCTCCCAGATTTTATTGCTGAACATGACATTATATGGCATGGAATATGCCCTTGGTCAGTTCGGGTCAGCTGTCCTAGTTGCATGCCCTCCCAACTTCTTGCACACCCCAAACTTCTTTCTGGGGGGGCAGACAGAGTGGGAGAAATAGAAAGCCTTGATGCCATGCAAGCACTGTTCAGCAAGAGGTGGAACACTGGTGTGTTATCAACACTGTTTTAGTCACAAATCCAAACCACAGCACCATACAGGCTGCTGTGAAGAAAATTAAGTCTGTACCAGCCAGACCCAGTACAAGGAGCTTGCTTTAAACTAGCTGATGCAGGATAGTGCTGCATGTGGTCACGGCAGCATGAATTACCACCTGCCTTGGCATCCCTAAGAGCTCTGATGCCTAACAGGGGTTGAACTAACAATGAAATTTTTTTCTCAGTGTGAGTATTAGCAGGTTTTCTGTACTTGACTGGCAGCCTATTTTTATAAATTTAGTAATCTTTGAGATCTTTTTGCCTTGGCAAAATCTGGTTGAAAGTGGCTAACATTGAAAAACTTCTGTGGGAGGACTGACAGACAGCAAAGAAGCTAGGCTAAAACCCAGATAGCGACATTAAATTCTCACCAAGCTACTGGCAAGTGTGAAGTAAAGTCAGGGAGATGAAGCTAAGGAGGCTAAACAGCCTCATTTTATCATTAAATGGTGGCTACACAAAGCATTAAGCATTCTCCAGTCCAGTCTTAATTTCTACTTTAAATTGAGATCAGAAGTTCCCCATTAACTTAAGGGGAAAAGCATTGCATAAATTTGGATACATGGCTGTGATAAATGGATTAACTCTTCCCACACCCCTTTTGCGGCTATACAGGATGCATGAAGAAAGTTGTTGGATTCAACCCAAAAGCTGGGCCTTGTCCTGTGGTGTTATTGGGTGTTGCTTCTCCTGACTCATGGGGAGAATGAGGTTGAATGTGTGAATTGAAACACATCAGTGATGAAAATTATCTGATTCATTTTCACCGAGTGTCTACCTGTCTCTCTCTTGACTATAGATGAAGTTTGGAGCAACCACGCTCCTAACTCGGGTATGTGGGTTAAATATCCTGACTTGGTGGGATGACACCAGCAGCAGCCAGCCTGCTTTTGGCTACTATTTAAAGATCACTAGGACACAGGCAGCACAACTCCCAGCTCACCAGGGAGGGCATTCAAGTCACAGCTGATTACAGTCAAACTTCTTTCTGTCGTGGCAGTAGCCCAGTGATACATGGAGTATGGAACCAACCTTCTCATGTCATGCAGCGTCCAAAGCACGTAACACTCAGGGGAGAGATGAGAGGAGAGACATAGAGGTGGGTTTCAGTGATCTTGGTCTTTGGTCTGCCAGATTCCAGGCTGGGCCTGGTTTATCAGCAAGGAGGGAATAGGAAGAGTTTTCCAGAGGGAATTATAATGGCTCTTTATCAGTAAGTGCCAGTGTTTGAAATAATGCCACATAATCACATCCTTCTATTTTCCTACTTAGTTTGACATCTCATGTGGGATTTTTAAAAGTACGTTTTTCTTTTTTTTTATTGAACTCATTGTACTATGGAGATTGGCAGAATATAAACTATATTGCTAGATAATAACTTTTTTTTTTTAAATGTAAATGGGACATATTTTTAAATAGTTTTTTTTCACTCTTTATTGCAGTATCTAAGAAACCTAAAGTTAAAATAAGATTTTGTCTTCTCTGCCATTTATGTGCTTTTGAACATTTTCCCCAGAATTAGGTTTGTCTTATACCGCCTAATAGGGACTAAATAAATTGCATTATATAGATGTTGAGTAGAATATTAAGAATGTATACCACATAGCAGGTGTGATTTTTATTGCCTATATATGCTTCTTGGAACATATACTACTCTATAGCATGGATAGGGGTTTAATTTCTTTCTGTAGAAAGGAATAAAAAACCTCCTAAACTCGTCTACAGTTTGTTTGGGTTTTTGTTTTTGTTTTTGTTTTTTTCCAGAAGAAAACAAAAATAAAACACTTCACTGGTCAGAAAATTATTCAGAAACACATTTAACATTTCAGCAAACTGCTTAGTGGAAAACCCAGCAGCAAATACCAGCACTGCCGGGCAAGTTGGCCTCAGTGCACCCTCTCTGCAGAGAGCAATGTCTTGTCAGAAACCATTTCTCCAAAATACAGTTTAATGTTTCTGGAGACCCTGAGACTTCCATAGTCTGAGAGCAAACATAATAATATTGAAATCTTCTCCTGTAGCTATAGATCCTGTGCAGTTCATTCATGTCCTACTTCAGTGGGAAAGGAAAAAATAAGCTTTCTATGTACAACCTTACCCCTTTGTTACTTCCTAGTTACAGACACTGCGAATCTTGCATTGCAAACTTTGTAAATGGTGGTACTATATACCTGCCAAACTACCACAATTACAGGAGCAACACTTCAGTCAGGATTCATTCAAAAAAAGGTAGTCTTTGCATCAACAAATGAACTTTGTTATAAACAGGTCAACCGACACGGGAAGTCAGGAACACTGGAACATGCACCCTGACCTGCCTCTGATGACTTGTCTGGCCTTGAGCAAAATGCATTAATGTACACTTGCAGAACACTCTAGCAGAATTATTCTGTGACAGAATACCTCCTCCTGTAGTAAACTTCTGAGGAGTAACAGTTGCTCCAAATATTATTCAATATTTCTCATTTAATAGCAAACAAACAAACAAACAAACAAACCCTAAAAGGTGCTTTTGCTTCAGTTTTAGGTTCTTATTATCTTAAATAAACAAAGCAAGCACCTTGTAATTTCACCAAGAATTGAGTCTTTAAGAGTAAGCAGTGGTAGGGAATTTCAGTTTGAAAGCTGAAAGTTTTCTAGGATTATATGCCGTTGGAAGAGCTCTACTATAAAGGAAACATGAGGCATGCTTTTTCCTTTTGCTGTTACAATCTCTTATATCCTAACTCTTTAGTTTTCATCAATTACAATAGTAACTATTATATCTAAGGGACAATGTTTTGACCCTGTTCACACAAACGGCTGGGTTATCAAATGTCCTGTATTATAGTACAGAGGAAGTTGTTAAGTAGGATGATAAAACAACTTCATCCTCTTTCCTCTGCTGCTGTTTCAGGCTGCCTCTGCATACTTTAGTCTCTGCCAGCCAGGAGTGCCATGCATTACGACTGAAAGAGGCTGCACATGAGGGTTTATATGACTAGAAACTGTACATAAGGTAATGGAAAAACTGCATTTGGAGAACAAAATTTGGACTTAACGACACAGCCCTCTCTTGCTGACGATCCAGATTCCTCCTCTTTGAACTTGATACCAAGTTCATTCTACAACTCTCTGGCGAGAACCTAACTCATCCCAGATGATGACTATCACATTCCAACATACCTTACCGGTGCAAGGGGGGGCATTTAGAAGAAGCACAAATACACTGACTGTGAATCAGGCCTGAATTTTCTTTCCTTTTTCTGAAAAGCAGCACTAGTAATCATGAAGGAAGTTGCTCACTGCTTAGGGTAAAGATGGCAGGATCAGACTCATGCCCCTGGCCTCACTTCACAGATGAGTTGTGAAAATAAACTTGGACAATATAACAATCACTACCATTAAAAATGCCTATGAGGGTTTAAATAACATGCAGTAAATATTAGCTTGTGTTGCTGCCACACACATTGAACAAGGAAGATAAATAAAACAATTTTGAGTAACTTCTCATTAAATGAGGCCTGCTTGGTCTTTGTTGTGAACATGGGAAATGGTCTGTGGAAAAAGAACTTGGCAGCCATGTAAACTGAAACCTATGTAAGATACAAAGACCCACAGAGGAAGCAGTAAATTTGCACAGGCCACTTTCATTCTGGCATTTCCATCTTTGAGTGGATGACTGTCATGGTTTAACCCCAGCTGGCAACTAAGCCCCACAGAGCCGCTCACTCACCTCCCTCACAGTGGGACAGGGGAAAGAATTGGAAGGGTAAAGGTGAGAAAACTCGTGGGCTGAGATAAAGACAGTTTAATAGGTAAAGCAAAAGCTGTGCACACAAGCAAAGCAAAACAAGGAATTCATTCCCTGCTTCCCATGGGCAGGCAGATGTTCAGCCATCTCCAGGAAAGCAAGGCTCCATCACATATAACAGTGACTTGGGAAGACAAATGCCATCACTCCGAATGTCCCACCTTCCTTCTTCTTCCCCCAGCTTTCTATGCTCAGCATGACGCCATATGGCCTGGACTATCCCTTGGGTCAGTCGGGGTCAGCTGTCCCAGCTGTGTCCCCTCCCAACTCCTTGTGCCTCCCCAGCCTCCTCGCTGGTGGGGTGGGGTGAGAAGCAGAAAAGCCCTTGGCTCTGTGAGCACTGCTCAGCAGGAACAAAACCATCCCTGTTACCAACACTGATTTCAGCACAGATCCAAAACACAGCCCCATAGGAGCTACTGTGAAGATAATTAACTCTACCCCAGCCAAAACCAGCACATTCACCACCCCTTATTCCATACCATTTACAGCATGGTCAGGTCTCACACTATCCAATACATTCTCATTACCCACCACTGCCCTTCCCATCCTTTGATATAATACTTTTGATAGATCTTCACAACATACCTTTTGCTGGTTTTGTCTATGTGTAGCATATAAATCTAAACTGAAACAGTGCATTAAAACACCTACTAGCTCTATGAAGTTTGAAATCTCATGGTGTGGCCATATTTTGCTACTCAGACTCATTTCAAGATCTGTTGCATGTCTGCGCCCTCTTCCTTCTCCTTAGGAGCGCTAGCTGTGGGAAGTAAGTGACTGTACTTTCCATACTTTTCTGCATAGATCCAATGTCAGCGAGGACCTTGGCAAACGTCCTCTGAAGAATTTTGCTGAAGTGGCTGAAGACAGTACCGTGCCCATCTGTGTGCCCTGCCCTTCTTCTGTTACTTGCCTTATTCCAATGAACAGTTATTGTTGAGCAGTTCACCTTCAGGGGTGATTTTCTTGAAAACTTGGGCTATGCCTTGGAGCAGTTGAGACACAGGCACATGTTGGTCCTTCATCTTCTACAGGATCAATAACCCAATAGGGTAGGAAGGACAGCTAGGAGACCGATAACATCTGAAAGTGCCCCTGCAAGATTTGCCAGAGTCTGCCTGCTAAAAATCCCCTTAGCTATGTTGGTAAAGCACAGTCAAAGGGCCACAGTTTCCTTTAGTGTAAACCAGTACCTAGTGTCATGGAAACTCATGGAGCTGCACTAGGTTTACACCAGTTAACCAGTTATACCTATTCATAGTTCATGCCCTGATAAATATTTAGCCAGCAGAAAGCAAGGTTCCTTACACACTACAATGACCAGATACATGTCAGGCCAGGGCACAGCTTCCTCTCTGCAGAGCTGCAGGTCCATCTCATTCCCACCTGCCCCCACATCACCCCAAAAGAGTTGCCACAACCTTCCCCAAAGTGATTTGCAGTCACTCAAGTAGCAAGCTGATGCAACATTAAGGAATTCAACTCTCGTCTAATTAAGACGATGCAATCAATTGGTGCACAAACAGTCAAGGATCTTCTTAATAACTCTATTTTTATCAGCTCGAGTGCCAGACACTGTAGTGCAAGGTGATCATTAGTGCTGATATTTGAAGTCAAGGAAGTTCTGGCTTACTGTATTTTCCCTCATGAGCATTTGCTGTCTGCTAACCCACCCCCTCTGCCATTGCTGTGCCGGTTTCCATTTGCTGCTAGCATCTAATATAAAGTCATTTGCTCTAAATTACTTTAAAACTACCGATGGCCATGCTTGCAAAACAACCAGCTTCTAGGCACAATTTTAGGATATAGGAAACTAAAAGAAAAAAAGGAACAAACTGAATTGCTTTTAAGTGAAAAAATTTGGGAAAGAATGTTTTCAAGAGCTATTTTCCTGTTGGAAGATGCATATCGTCTATTTGTTTGCCTTCATTTCCTAATTCAGAAATGGCTTCTAGATTCCCAAAGACATTCATAATAAAATAGTTTGTCTATAAAATTAAACAATTTCTGCTGCCCAAGCCTGTCACTTGTTGCCTCCATTTAGCTGTGGGGTATTATTAGTAATATTTTAGCCTTATTGTGCTTCATATTGTCTAGCATTATAGTGGAAGAATACTCTTCGTCCCCTTAAGGTGTCAGACCCAGGTGGCTGGTATTTCCTCCCTCCTACCCGTTCTTGTGAGTTCTACTGTAGTAACAGCAACAGTCTGAGGACAAGTTACTCTTGGAGACACATCATATTCCCACAAGGTCCTGTTCTATTAAGAGAGGAGCTGAAACTTGATGGCAAAATCCACAAAATGCTGTGAAGACAGATGGCCCGCTCCAGCTATGATACACAGTGATTCAGCACACAAGCCCAGGAATCTCTTTTGGCCGTTGGATGAAGCCTACCACTCTACCCAGAAGTCTTTACGGCGGGGCTGTGCAAACCTCAGTTGTTTTCTCACGTGATGGAGACTCCTGCACACGCAGGGCATTGCTGTTTGAAAGTCTGTATGTCTTGGTGAGTGAATGTAACACTGGCTATAAGATCCTTACGCTGCACTAAACTGAGCACTGGCAAATCCCCTTGTCTTCATAGAAGCTTTATTAATTTCAAATGGATTTGGGGAAAGTCCCCTTGGCACAGCTCAGAGCAGGAGGGAGGGTCCAATTAGGATTGCAATTGTCTGACTAGTGCCAATGCATAGGATTTGTTTTCAGAGTTCATTTCTTTACCTAAATAAGGTATTTGAATTAAGAGAGTAAAAAGCATTTCATACAGGCCAGGTAGAAAGCTTTCCCTCTGGCAAAGGACTTCTTAATTAGTTGTCATGATGGTATCACGCTGCCTGATGTAGTTCTTGTAACGGTGCTAGTGTGAGGTGGAGATTTTTCAGCCATGGATTTTGGAATTCTGTTATCTGTGTTGAAATAAACACTGATTTTTTCGGATTGTTTGTGATTCCCTTTATGAAGAAAAAAGGGACAGAAAAAGAAGACAACAGGACAGAAGATACATTTCCAGTGTATAAACAAACTCAGACTACTAGGTCACTGACATCTCAAATGCTACAGCTCATTGGGGGTGGCAAGAGAAAGCAATGCTTAGTGGGTCAGCTGCAGCCATCTGTCTCCAAGGAGCAGCTGGTGTTGAGATGCTGTTATTAATGAAGTGGGATTGCTCAGTGATGTTGATTTACTGCAGTCAGTATAGCCAATTCTGATTCATGCTGCTGTTATGGCTACGGTGCCTGGGAGGCAGCAGGCTTTTTTGGTAGTATTGATAATACTTGGGACACCTGTTGTTCAAAAAAGGTGTGAAAAGCAGTAGATGTGGAGTGCTTATGTAGATTGATTTGTGGTTGAATTGCCAGGTGACTGATTGACGGATGCCAGCCCTCAGAATTTCCTGGGCTAGCGATTCTTAGTCATCTGGGAGTTGGTGAGTTGGAAATGACATTAGCTGTGTTATTCAGATTGGAAAAAAATATGAATCAGTGGGGTTTGTCGGATTAATAACATACTGCTAGCATGGAAGTGAGCATATGAATAAGACACTGTCGAATCACTCTGAGAATGGTTGTGCTAAACCTGTAGCTACATCAAACACCTGGGACTGAGCTTGCAGATCCAGGAGTTGCTAAGGACATGGGCTCTCACCAGGCTGTGTGTGTGCACAGCAAGCTTTTTTTTGTTAACATTGACAGCTTGAGCTCAGGGGCATGCGAACTCCTGTGATAAGTGACAGTTAGTAGGATGACACTGAGGATCCTCTGCAGAGGTGTCTCTTAACAGCAATCCAGGTCCTTCGGCCCAATCAGTTTTTAATACATCACACACAAAAAAATCTGACGTACTGCACTCAGCTTTGCAACTTCTGTGTTTCCTACTGCATTTTCTGTAAAACTGCATTGTTGATAATTTTATGCCTCCTTCTAATACAAACACATGCCTAGTCAAAGCAATTCTGGTGCTGGGCTGTAGAGTCGGTCTTTCTCAGAGAAGTCCATTCTGTGCACTGTATATAACAGTTTTCATGAGGGATTATCTAAACTTGTGGTTGTGACACTCATCTGACACAAGGTCCTGGGTGTTTGAGACCCATTTGTGAAGCAGGCAGCCCTCTGATGAGGTCTTGCCTTAATACCTTAGTACTAGGTTTAGCTGGCCATCTCCAGGAGGTTTGCCCCTCCAGGGCCAAGTGGGAGAATTGCCCAATTTCTGCCTAAGCCATTTGGGCTTAGCTATAAGGTCACTTAGCACAGTTTCCTAGAGCAGGGCCTTTACCTCAGGCTTGAGTAAAGTATTAAATCGGTGACAAGGGACCCAGCAGCCTCAGGCAATGCAATGCCCAAGGAACTTGAGGATTGGTTTCAGGACAGCCTGCCAATAGTTTGTAAGAGGTTGCTAATTACTATCGATTGCAGTGATTTTTCCAAAGGAAGTGCATTGCAATTGCAAATTCACAACTGCAATTTCCCGTAGACCACAAAGGAATCACCTAAATAAACAGCCTTTGATACACCACCATCCTTTACTGGATTCAGACTGCTGACTAGCTCCATACCCTGTTGTCACACCCTTAGCTATCCCCTAGGCCCTGAGCTTTTCACAGAATCAAAGAACAGAAGGGAGGAAGATACAATGGGGCAGCTTGTGCCATGAAGCAAAGATGGATGGGGTGATTTCTAGCGTACAAAGAGAATCAGGGCCCTTATACTGAAAGACTGCTGGTGGTTGCTGTGATTTGTGCTAGAGGCCACACTTAGGACTGAAGCAGACAAGACTACAGACAGCACATGGGGGCAGCTGGAGGCAAAAGCAAGCTCTTACAGAAATGGCCTGATCTTTTGTGCCTGACAGTGGTTATGGAGGGGCTCTGCCATGGCACAGTGGCTGGTACTGTTTTGGAAAGGGAAAAGGTATGGTGTCATCACTTAGTTTGCACCTACCAAAAGGCATCCCTGGATTACATGCCTTTCTTACATCCTTTTAAGCTTTGTCCCATGTGCAGGCTGCAGGATAGCAGGGCACAGTACAGAACTGGAACCAAACACGTCTAAAGTACTACAGTTAAGGATTCAAAGGTAAATAATTAGTAGATGCCAGCAAGGCACCCAGAAAATATTTCACATAGAGGCAATTTCGCTTCAGAAAGTTTAACATCACTTTTTCAACAGTGTTTTCTTTTCATTACAGCCTGTCTTAAGAGCATTGTGGTGTTTGAAATAGTGTAAGCACTATGAGGCCTGGGCTTCTGAGAACTACTCTGTCATTTTTCTCACAGGTGTCCAGTCTGCTTTTCGTTTCCTGGATCCTTTCCTTTTTGAGCGACTGCTGTCGAAGGATGATGAGATGTCTTAATGAGATTTCCAGCTATTTTATGTAAAAACATTCCCGTTTTAAGTTTTTCATGCTCATTTAAGAGTTTTATACTCAGGAACTATTTTCCTTTTCTCTGGAACTTACTATTTTTCTTAATACACCACCCTTATGCAATAGCCAGTTCTGGAGCTGTGTCTGCGTCCAATGAAATCAGTGAAATGCCACTGGGAGCAAGATCAGGCCAAATCATAGAAAACTAAGAACTAAGACAGGTCTCCTGCTGTGACATTGGAAATAGCAGGTTCCCAAGACCACAGCTTCAGAGGGGGAGAAAGATTGACTGGAAGAAATTAGAGGAAAAGTAGTGTCCTGTACGCTTTTCACACAGGACACAGATCTGCTCTATTTAGTGGAATAAGGCAGCCTGAATGTATAGTGTACTGTACTTTTTTTCAGTGCTATCACAGGTATTTGGCAGCCCAAGGCAAAAGCAGTACAAAATCTTATTTGACTCTTTCACCCCTTTTCTCTAAGTCCTGAGCTTCTAATGTTGTTTGTGTCTGTATTCCCTGTTACTATGTCTTATGCAATCTGTTTCTGCAATTTAGTATCAAAGATGTTGCCCCAAATTTTTTTCATTCCTTAATTTGCATAATAGACATTTACAAGAACTGTAAGTATTCAGCTTTTACCCAATTAGCTTTCAGCTAATGCCTTTTTATTTAAAAAAATCTATTTCATCAACCACCAGCTCATTTTAAGAAAGAAAGCAACAGTACAGAATGCCAGTTATCTCCATTTGTGAGGGGTCAAATTTGCTCACACCAAGTATCTTAGTCTGTAAGATGTACCACTAAATTTAACCCTTGAGTCTTAAGAACCATACTTCCCAGAATGTCTCTAAAGTGGGGGGGTCTTTATGAATAATTAGTGGGCTCTGCTAAAGTACGCAGAATAAAATTTGACACAAATCTGTTCTTCAAGTACATCAGACTGCACAGAAATTAAAAAAAATATATATATATCTCCACCATCCATATAAAGACTGCTGCATAGTGGGTATTTCCTGCCACCTAACCAGGATTTATCCCATAATTTTCTTGGGAAATAGACAGCTCCCTGATGTTCCCTTCAGATAAAGCATTCATTACAAAAGTAGCACATAAGAGAACACTGGATAGAGACTGCAACAGCTGATCAAGAGGAGAGTTGTGTCCTGTGGATGTTCCAGTATGGACAGCGTGGTGCAGGGTAGGTGAGATGAGCTGCAGCAGGCAACATGTTCTTCAGTAGAGCAATGTGTAAGGGTGAGTATTTTGACTGCTGCTTCTTAAAGGTTGGTGGTTTTTTTTTTTAATTACCTTTCCAGTTCTGTGTAATTGAACAGATAATCAAATGCTAACTCTAATGTAAATTTGGCAAGGGAACAAGAGTTGCTCCCTGCCAGAATGAAGATGAATGCTTTAAGTGTGGCTTAAAGCTTCTGTCTTTTATGGGCAGGGTGAGCATGCAGCCATTCACAGGGTGAGGACACTGCTGCAGAATTCATTACAAGCTAGATCAAGCAGCATACGCTTATTGCAGGGATTACCATTTTCTGTAAGTTTGTAAAAGTTCAAAATGGCAGGCTCACATAGCTCGTCTCTGCACATTATTGCAACATAAAGCAGCCTTGTCCTCGTCATACTGAAATAATTATTTCCTCTTCTAAGTGTGGAAATGTACACATACAAGCAAAAAGAATGGTTATGTGTATTTGTTTCTGACTGTTAATGTCTGTGTAACTGTATATGCAGATTAGGTATTGCCCTTGAAGACCTGGAGAGCAGCCAGTGTGCCTCTTTCCTGGTAAGCTTGATGTAAACACAATTATGCATAAGCAGCATTTGTTATTATAGGGTCTGAGCTACTCCAGCTTCCAAGTTGTTCAGACCAAGATTTTATTCTACAGTTTCTTACCTCTGCTTCTGGAAGAGTGGCAGTTTTCTGAGTACCCTCTACACAGTATGCAGCCTTTGCAGCTCCAAAGTGATCTTTCCTCTAAGATCTTAGAGAAATCTCACACACACACACACACACACCCCCCATGACCATGACAGTAACAGATGTTGGCATCTCTGTGCTTCCAACGTGCCATTGAAGCTCTCACCGCTTTGTGATGCTCTGAACCATGTTTGATAAGAGCTCCTGCCATGGGGGTGTGTGTGGGGAGGGGTGGGGGGCGGTGTGTGTGTATAAAATTTCTGCTGTCATCTGCACATATGGATATCTCTAAAACTAGTCACCTGAGCCACCAAGTTTGGGCTTGAAGTGGTCCACAAAGTCTTCATTTTAATCAAGCTTTAAGAAAACAAATCTGTGGCATTTTGTATTAGATATGTGTGTGGAGAGAAACAAAGGCCCCTCTTCTTCAAAGAGGTAGGCTCAAGTTGAATATTTAAAACAGTCCTGGAAATAATATTTGCACATGTGTAAGGAGTGCTTATTTTGTGGATGTCAGTAGATGCGAAAATATTTGGTCTAATTCTGCAAAGAGTAATTTGGAAAACTTTTTGTATGGTATGATCCTTGGTATTTTTAAAGGAATGGTATACTTCAAAAATAATAAATGCACCATAATTGGCTAGTAGCCATGGACCTGTTGCAGAAAATGAAGCATGCTGAAAGAAGAAACATGTTAAAAGAAACATGTTTTTTCTGCATCTCAGCTAGTATTGTAAAGGGTCAAATTGGACAGTCTGGAGGTTAAATTCCTGTAATGCATCTCACACAGCTCTTTTGCTAACACATATTCAACTAAAGAATGAGTCTAGTCTAAAATTAACTGTAGCCCCAGGGTTTAGTTTTAACAGGATGTTTCCATTTGTGGGTACTGTGTGGCTTCTTTGCAGGGAAGTGGGGTTTTCTGTATGAAAGGAGTGGATCCACTGTATAGCTGAGGGAGAGGAGAAGCTGGCAGGTGTCACAGTTAGGGTTAGTCTGCACTAGAAAAACTTGCCCAGAAAATCTAGTTACATGGGCTATGAGTGTGTAATTTTCACACACCTCCCCCCCCCCCGGCATATTTAAACTGATACACCTGCATCTGTATTAGGACTTCTATCATTACAACAATGCATTGTATCAGTAACTTTCATTTCTGGTTTCCATATTTACATAAACTGTTAGCATCTGGCTTTCTAAAGGAAAAAAAATTGTGCAGTTATGCTATATGCATCAATCCTTACAGTAATGCTGAACTTGTTAGCTGATTTTAATCAAGCCCCAAAAAGCAGCAGAGATCTCAGACACAATTACTTTCCCACAGATTTCAGAAAGATGGATAAGCCAAGTACAGGAAAGACTTCCTGTTATTGCCTGCACAGAGAGAGAGCCTGCAGTTCAGCCTTTATTACACTCAACCTACACAGAAGAGGAACATTATGAATGCTTTTAAATGCAGGAAACGTGTCTTTTATAATCTGTTCCTTATTAGATATTAGAGAATCTAACCATAAGACATGCAGCAAGAGCAAATTGGAGTTCCTTAGTCCAGCTGCTCATGGCAGCATATCATAGTGTACCACTGTATATTATCCACCCTATGAGTCTAGCAGCATCAACACTACGGGTCCTGCCTTTCTCTAGGCTGGCTTAGCTAGAACCGCAGAACTTTCCAGAATAGGTAAGTTTTTACCTGCCATTAAATTTGTGAAATCAAATTCACAAGACACAAGTGCATGTGGTGAGCAGGGTTGGGGGTCCAGCTGTTAGAACCAGCAAGCAGTTAATTTCACTTCAGTCATGAGAGATACCTGGCTTCCTTACTGGCTGGAGGGCATGCTTTGCCCAGCAGGAGTCTGGGGTTTTGTGGTTTCGTTTTTTTGGTGTGCTTTGTTGTTGTTGTGTTTTTGGTCTTTTGTTTTCTTTTTGTTTGTTTGTTTTTCTTACAGGGAAACTCATTGAAAGTCACCCATTTCACACACAGTGAGAAATAGCTCTTGGATAGCTGGGAGGAGTCATCTCGTGGTGTAAGTTCCTGACTCAACTCTTCAGCCTTGCCTAATGCAAATAAGGTATTTGCATGCCCACAAGCAACAAGGAAAGAACTTCACTGAGGGTGCAAACTCAAGCACTCAGAACAAGGAAATGCCAAAATTGAGACCTGAAGAAACTTAATTTAGCTGCTCTTGGCCATAAGGTGTTTTGGTTTTTTTTAATTAGCTGTACAAATCTTAATATACTCTATTCAGTGCTCTAGAGGGTAAAGCTTAAGGGAAGAGAAAGATAATCTGATTCCTTTTTATCCTCCTTGTTCATAGCACCTAAAAAAATACACAGTGAGGACCTCACAAACCTTCCTCTTAACACAAAAGTATTTTTCTGCTGTGGGCTTTCCTGTCTCAGTCTTTACCATGGTATCTAACAGCTTCATGAGATTAATACATTTACCTTTTAACCCCCAATTTAAATACAAGGGGTTTATTATTCACATTTTTCTGGTTAGACTTTTGAGAAATAGATGTGTTGCATCAAAACTAGGATTTATGTCTCCACTAGAGATTTTTCTCAGGTGTAAAGCATCCACAAATCCTATTATACTCAGCTGCAGCTCAACACTAATGAAAGCAAGAAGCCAGATTTCTATTATGGCTTCCCAGAAAATGGGGAACATACAAATAACCATCTGCAGAGAGTTTCATCTCAAGGCCAGATAAGTAAAAGATGTTCAGGCACTACCACACTCAGCATCAGGGTGTCTGAATTTTGGATCCTTGGCTCTCAGGAAAACACCTAGACCCTTAGTGAGATGCCTTGGAATAATATCCCAAAAATCTGTATGTGTAGTATATGAAGCTGCTTAAAGTAGCTAGTATGGAATGCTTAGGACGTGGCTCTGCCACAAACACAGTAACCCTCCAGAATTAAGTATCTCATTCAGGGATTTTAAGTCTTCTCCCTCTGGCTGGAAGTGTCCCTTTTTAAAAATGCAGCTACAGGAGTCAGTCTTTTAAAGTATGGCTGGACAAATACCCTTTACCAATCTCTCTCCACGTAACAGTTCAGCAGTTAGACCACTGGCCTGAGGATGTCAGTGAGCTGGATTCAACTCCTTAGTGACCAAATGGGAAGAAGGTTACCAAATCTTGATTTCCTGAACAGTACACTCAGCAACCCCACCAGCAGGAATCTGACAGGGCCTTGATGGTACCCTAGCTCTTAATGGCCCTGACCAGCCTCACCTGGGACCTCCACCCACACATTCTGCCCATGGACCAGGGTTCCATTTAAGCCCACGTCTGGCCATTCAGTCCCTGCCTGAGCTGTTTAGTGGGTGGGTGTGTTTTTAGTTTGGGCTCCTGCCTTGTTTCCTGGATGGATCTGTGTTGTAGCCTTATTTCCAGCTGTAGTCCTACCTGTTGGTGCTCCTGACTAGATTCCCTGTCCAAACTCTGCACCTGATTCATTGCTTCATCTTGTCTAGGACTGTCAATGGACCCTGCACTGTGCTGTGCTTGCTCTGCTCAGGTATCGTGAGGCAGCGCTCTGGCTAGTGAGGATAATGCCAGTGCTGTGGTCGCCCTCAGCTCCAGGCTTGTCCTCCCTTGAGCAGCAGTCTTGCTCCTGTGGCTCCCTGAGAGAGTTATAGCTTCTTGTCCTTCCCAAATGTGGTATTTTAGTCAGGATGCTTCCCTCTTGCTCCCTAGAGAATGTCCTCCAGTGGCTAGTCTGGGAAGTCTTGCTTATACAGCCTCCTTTTGCCGGTTTAATGCATAGTACAACTTTCACTGTTCAGTGTTTGCTTCAAGTACTTTTAAGAATAAAAATTTAGATTGAGGGTCAACAGTGAGGCTACGTGGCTGTTACAGACCGGGACTGTAACTGGGCTCTGCTCCAGCCAGTTCACCCCAGCCCCCCCCTGCCAGACCCCAGCCTCAGGAGCCCTCCAGACCCTGTGCAACCACACACCCCGCAGAGCTGAGAGCACCGTCCCCATGATACGTCATCCTGGGCGTTATCACCTTCCAGCGCTTTGGGTGTTTAATAGACTCAGTTCTTGCTATTCTTTATTCAGGGAAGCTGCTTTTCACTCCACAGTCAGAGCCTGACAGCAAATGTTTGCGTTTTCACAGACAGTGAATATTGTGTGTCAGGGTACTCGGTGCTTGGATGACTGCCATCCACATTTATTTTTCTCCACAGCACCCAGGCCGCGGAGTTGCTATTCTGTTCCCCAATTTCTACTTGAAGTGGCAGATACTCACAGGTGCCCTTCACCCCTGCAACAGCTTGCAGCCTGCCCTCCAGGAGGGCCTCCGTGCGGGCACAGCCCAGCCTGCCCCCCTCCATCTTTACCCCACGTTTGCCCCCGCAAGGGATGATGAGTAGCCAGCCCAGACGCCGGCGGCCCTGAGGACGGGGGCCGCCGCTTCTCCCGGCTCCCGCTCCCTCCTCAGAGCCGTCCCCCCTACCCGCCCAGCGCTCCTCAGCAGCGGAGCCCTCCCGCTGCGCTCCGGCCTCCGTCGGGCGGCGCCCCCAGGGGCAGGCGAAGCCGGCGCGGGGAGGGGTTGCCCCTTCCCACCGCCCCGGGAGGAAGTGACATGGCGGCGGCGGGGAGGGAAGGCGAGGGGCGCCCTGTTCTTCCCGGAGCCGCCCGGCGGGTGGAGCCTGGCAGCCCCGCCCGAGCCGGCCGCCTCCCGGCGCGTGCAAACTAGTGGCAGTCGGTGCGGCTCGGCAGGCGCCCCGCCGCCCGCCCGCTCCCGGCGCCTCAGCGCGGCACGCATGCCAAGGCCCGGCGGCGCCAGGTACGTGCTCTTCCCCTGGCGACCAGCGAGCTCTTCAGGTGTGCGGCCGCCCTTCTGCATCCGGCGTGCTGCCCCATTGGGAAAAACAAACACAAACAACC
>JAVJGG010000082.1:36445000-36497033 GCA_035590195.1 Aviceda cuculoides | reverse complement strand
CGTTTAATACATGAATACAAATTAAATATATATACATACATAACATCTATATTTTCTTTAGTTTGATCAAGATTAAAATAAAAAGTCTTTACTTCCATGTTGCCAGGCTATGGTTTCTTCGCTGACTTTCAAACTGTCAACCCAGTAATGGATGCATCCTTAAAAAAATGTGTACATATGTTTTTCATACACTTTACAGTCTCCACACTTACTTAAAATAAATAGCTTATGAAATAAATGCAGATAACCTTTTTCTTTCCTTGGTATTTATTGTTATTTTGCCAGCTTCAAAGCAGGAATTGCAGGCACTTTAGTAAATGTAGTAAGAACAAATGTCTGAACTCACTGTGTTTTCTACATGTTTTGATTTCCTTTACTGAACTGCTGTTTTGTAACTGCTCACTGTGTGCTCTCCAAATGAATAACAGTCCAGCATGTCTTACAGCAACTGAGCACTCTGTCCCTTTGTTTTTTAAGTAGAAACATCCTCCAAATATCAAAGCCACATTCACTGAAGGCACTAGCTTTTTTCTACAACTATGTACATGACATATGGGAAAATACTGAGTGTAATAAACTCCTTGCCAGGACATCAAGTGAGTGAGACTGTATCTTTGCTCCTGCACTGAGAACCTCCATATCTTGCCCCAAATTCCTTCTCCCTTGATTGTGCAGATCAAGGACTTATTTGGATGATATGGCGGTTCCTCCCCTGACCCATATATCTAGATTTCCTTACCATGAAATCCACAAAGGGCTGGTAATCACCCAAGTCTGGTCCCAGTATGAAACTGGGATGCAGCCAGAAGGTGCATCTGGACCCAGCCCTCCTGTGTTCTGTCATCAAGACGTGACTAAGTCATTTAGTGTGGTCTGCGCCGGATAGACTACCATATGCTTCAGTTCCCTTGAACACATCTTTTTTTTAATGCCTGGAACATATATCCAGAGGGAATTCAAAGATTTTTGACATTTGTTCAGGATTTCTGGATGTCTGGCAACCTAATCAGAGCAGTAGTGGAGAAAATCTGGACATATCCACTCCACATGCGCGTATCAACTTTACAGCGCATTTGCAATGAGGCCAACCGATCCGCCGTGCATGTGCTGCACAGATGGCCTGTGTGTACACTGTAAATATGATGTAGAAATTACTGAGAAACACACGCACGGTTAGTCTGTAGCTTCCCGGAAGCCTCAGGCTCATCGCATTTACCCTTAGTATGTAAATGCATGGCAAACCTGTTTGGGAAATCCTCCTCAGCACGATAGAGGGGTATCCAGGAGCGGAGGCAGCATGGAAGCAAACGGCAGGGTTACATCCTCGCACGGGATCCTGGGAACGGTGCGGGACTCGGCGCACTTAAGGCGTACCCAGCACGCTGCTGGTGTACGTACGCCTCCCGGACCACCACGCGGCACCGCAACGCCTCTCAGCTTTCGGAGGGGCTCGGAAGAAGCCACCGGGCCGTGCGTCTTGCTCCGCTCGGATAAGCGACGCAGGCCGCCTGCAAGCGCGACCGAGGCCAGCCTGCCCCACGGGAGATTTAACCCGCAGGGTTCTGCAGGTCACGCCGAAACCGGCTTCCCCGCCAGCGAGCTCGCCCTGTCCTCCGTGAGAGAGAAAAATAAATGTCGGCAAATGTTAAAAGTACCTAGCTACCAGGAATGAGGAAACCGCCATCTGGAAGAGATCAGAGGCAAAATCGTCGCTGTGTTTTGGCAGGCCGCAGGCAAACACGCACCCACGGCGAGCAGCTTGGGGAACGCAGGTAGCGTCGAAAAGGGGCTCCCTCAGGGAAGGGGCTGGAGCTCCGGGCTGTGGGAGTCAGCGGGACGTGTAAAAGGGAGCTGAGGAGGAAGGAAGAAGGAGCTGAACCGAAAACCTGAGAGCGTCCCGTTCTGTAAATAAGCTGAAAACTGCTTCAAAGAGATGAGAAATATTCTATGATGCAGTAGTAGGATGTAATTGTTAAACGGTCAGCTGGGAGCAATGTTATAGCCTCGCAGGAGGACAAGCTGTGTTAATCGCAGGCTATTAGCTAGCCTGTAATCAGGTTTAAAACAAGCCTGAAAGTCAAGAAAGCCCAACTGACTAAATATTATTTAGCACTTCAAGTGCATCAGGAAAAAAAAATGTGCATCTTTCCCGTAGTCGAGCTCCGGTTTATTAGTGTTAAGTTTTTCACTGAAAATTCCTATAAAACAGATTTTTTTTGTTTGTTTCTTTGTTTTCCTTACAGCCAGGAATCAGGTATTTGTATGAAAATTTCAGCTTGCTTCTTTTTTTTTTCTCCCTCAGCTTTTAAACTTCTAGCTGATATCATCATACAAAAAAGTGTGAACCAGTAAATCCTAAAACCTTAAAAACAAGAAAGCAAGGGAAGATTCTTTTTAAAAAAACAAAACTGATTTTGTTGAAGTCATTTTAGTTACATTTTGAGGTTGTTTAAAGACATTTAAATCATCAGGATTGGCAATAGTGCAAACCATGCCATCTTACATGATCTAGGGATGACAAAACAAAGACGACGGTTCATGTTTACTAAACGTAACACAAGAAAAAAATGCTTCCCAAAGTCTACAATGGAATATAGGGGCAGGTCAAGAAAAGGCAGTGATTTCAGCTGTAGTGTCCTTTGAGGTTTTGTCATGTTGTGCAAAGGATATAAAAATCTAGATGTTGACAGAGAACAATCGGCTTTTATATGATTTTCCCTCCTTAAACTCAGGACAGCTTGCGCAGCGTAGAAGGCAACACCGTGGACACGTACCTAACTCCAATGAAGCTGAAAAGTCTGTTGGTACAAAGTCAGGTTTTTTACGAACCCTTCTGAGAATTAGAATAATTTTCATGTAATCAAAACAAAATACACTTAGCAAGGGATTTAACAATAAAAGATGTCATACTTCATTACAGAAATCAAATACATTGTTCTAAATACACTCTGCATTAGTGTGTATGTACGCATGTGCACGTATATTCGGAAGTCCCTATGCCCCAAATTAGTTGTTGTTTAAATACATTACTTGAAAAAGAAATTGAATAGGATGGGATTATTTTGTCACTACTCATATTTAATATTGTCTTTGCTATTTCTCTTCTGGCTAAAGCCCAGTACACAGATTGTGACAATCGGATGATTTTATTTTGCTTTACTTCTCTTTTTTTAACACAGCAGAGAATTTGGGCCTAATTTTCTGATATTATTGCCAAGACTGTATCTGGAAAGAAGATGCATGCCAAGATTGTGATCCTATATTGACAAAATAGCATTGGAACTCACAGAGCAGGTAAGTGCCAATACAAACTAATAATTATCAGTTTAATTAATCTCTCTTCACACTTTCACAGAGGTATAACCATGAAGAAATATTCCATTACTTTTAGGAGCTGCAGATTGTATTACAGAATCTCTTGGTTTAATATCCACATGAATTAAAGCTTCTCTGCTAGCTAGTAAGACCTAGTTTTTCCTTTTCCACCACCATCCTGAGCCAGAATACCCTCAGATCCACAGAAAATATCTCAAAACATAGTGGGTGATGGCTAAACATCAAAAAGTTTGCCAGTTGTGTTTAATTATGATTCTAATCATTCAGTTGCTTTTCCAAACATGATGAGGACGTAGCCAAAGATCTTTTATACTGGTAAGCCTACAGTAACAGACCTTTTGCAAGATTTCCAATAGTTAGTTTAAAAACAGGCCTAAATCCAAGTCAGTGAAATCTGATGCCTGTGTTTCACAGATTGGATTAAATTCTTAAGCTCTTGTTCTGTCCAGGGTAAAAAAAAAAAAAAAAAAAAAAAGGCTTCATTTTGTAGAATATATTTTACAATTCTTTTAAGATGTATTTTTCACATCTTTTTCAGAAGCTTGTGGGTTCAGTATTGCCATGCACTGCAAGTCTCTGCATGGTAGTTCCACACAGTGAGTGCCAGTGAAATTAAAAGTAGGTTCTGCTGTACCTGGTTTTAAAGGGGATACGATAGACATTTGCCACCATTTAAAATTATTTCCCACTTATATTTGCCAGTATGTTTGCCAACATATTTCCCTTTCTGATCACAAAGGAACACCTTGCATCTCAGGGCCAGACCCTCAGCTGAGCTGGCCACTCAGAGGTAAATATTGGCAAGTGCTGACATTTGAAGTGCCACTGCTGGAGCAGTTATTTGACCAATACAGGTGAAACCTAACACCTTGTACTTGGTGCTATAGTTCAGGAACCTTTCAATTATTTTAATCGCTGCATGTCAGGGCTGCTTTGGAAGCAGTTTGCTCTGGTTTGATCTCACCAGCCCACCTGCTATTAGTGGCCTTGAGCATTTTCTGCAGTCCACCCTTGCTCTCCAATATCCCTGAGGCATTTCTCCTTTGCTTGGCTCAGCAAAAGGCTTCTCCCCTTCTTCAGCCATCAGCCATTTCAGCAGTCCCCACTAGGTCCCCATTCCTCAAGTTATCCCCTCCTCCTGAGGATCTTCTCCCAAAGCAGAAGATATTGAAACAACAGTGATTCTCTGTGTGCGACCTTACTTAAGATCTCTGCCCTCTGGGTTTTCCCCTCTGAAAACTGAACCTCTCCAAGTCTTGTGAAGGTTAATTAATATTTGTACAGTACATTGTCCTTAACTAGCACAATGGGAGTGCCAAGTAGTATTAAATAGCGAGCAATCCTGCCCTGGTGAGGCACAAAGTACCCATCTGTTAGATCTTTTCCCAATATGGTAGATCTTTTCCTCTTTTATCTAGTGAATGGAACAGAAATGCCCTCTTAAAACTTCTGTTTCTCCTAGGAGAAAACCCAAATGTGTCAGCTAGCTGGCAGCACCGAGGCCAGGAAGGGTCTCCAAATAAAGAAAAGTCAGTAATTAAAAGCCCCTTCGTCATTCCCCTCGCAGCGAGTTGGTAGGGGAAGTGGAGCCAGCGCTTCTCAAGCCCGACCCCAGGTCGTGGGGTGGCACAGTGGGCTCAACGTCCTAGAGCTGGGCCTGAAAATCCTGCCTGGAGCAAGCAGTGCGGGGTGTGAAACACGCTGGGGACTGGGCTGGGGCTTGCCTGGGACATACCCCACAGCACAAGTAGCTGCCCCAAGGAGAGCTACCAAATTACATTCCCTCGCAATCCTTCCGCTACCTCCCCAGCAGAGAAACCGTGTGTTCCTCACGTTAAAGCCAACTCGCAACAGCTTCATTTACGTGCTGCCTGTTCCTGCAGGTACCTGACTTCAATGCCCTGCTCAGCGGCCACCTAATCCTGCAGGCATCTGACATCTGCAAACGCAACATTGACGTTTACCTGTTTCCCCAAGCACCTCTGGAGTTGACGCCAGAATTGACACCAGAATTACTTCAGCCTTATCTAACGACTGCTTGGTGCTGGCAAAGGGGTGAGCTCCATCCTTTGTGATTGGTTTCAGATCCAAATCCAGGGTGGGTGGAGGACTATGAATCTTTATTAAGGATTGCTACAGCACTGCAGCCTGCTGTAAGGGACTTAGACTCCCGAAAGGAGCGTGAGTTCAGGCTTGCCTCTTCCTTCCACGTTTCCTGCTTATTAGCTTTGGCACTCTGCTCCAAGAAGGATGGCCTCCATCCCACTATGAGCAGTCTTGTTCTTCCCCTGAATTGCGTAGAAACCCTGGACACCTGCAGTGGTGGAAAAGCCGAATGAGACTGTGCTGCCATAAGACATTGTTGTGACTGAGCTATAACATTTTCTGCTTCCGTACTAGCATTTACACAGCTAGCCTGTACCACGCTCACAGCCCGTTTGGATAACCCACCCCAGGAGCTGTGCAGCGCCTGAGAGGTGAGCGGGTTAGAAGACCTTGTGCTGTGGTACCTCAGCTTGCAGCCGTGCAGCTTTGTTCAGCCTGGTAGTACCTTGTAGGCAGCAGTAGGAAACTGCAAACACATGTCAGTGGCTGGCCGGCTACCACAGCCACTGAGCATCAAAGGATTTTTGCCCAGGAAGCAGCACTGACGGTGGCAGTTGTGTTTGCTCAAATGCTTGGAGAAATCTGGCACTAGTTTTGGACAGGAGCCCAGAGAGAATCTTTTTAATGAGTTGTAACTTGCAATATTTCCAATCCGCGGATGAAAGAACATCCTTTACAGGGAGTAATTGTAACCAATTGTTTTCCAAGAGAGGTGTTTGTTACAGTAAAGTCTGTCAAAACCCCAGGACCTTCCAACCTCTGCAGCTTCGAGCCTCATTATCAAGGGGAGATATGCTGAGGTGCGTCCTCAAGAACTGAGGCATGCCAGCCTATGGTTCTCCCAGGATTTATATTCAATCATCTCTGCCCTTCTTTCAGTTTTAAACTTGGCTGTTGGCCTGGAGTCCTTCTCCTTCCTTCTCCCTCTCACATTTTCTAAATCCTCAGTCCAAACAGATTTAAGCAAACCTTATGCTTTGAAGGAAAAGCAATTGTCTCCAAGTCAACTCTGAGGTCACCGTGCGGCAGACTATATACCGAGCTGTCTGTCAGACACGGCAGAAGAGCTTTGCATGACCCTTTTTACTTCATGAACTCTATCAGGTGGCCTTGGGACTTGCCAAGGCTGGTGCTTTGTACACGTCTGTGGCACTGATACTCGCAGCTGGAGGTCGTCAGCTCACAGGTTTAGCGGGAGCGCAGGGTCACAGCCTGGTCTTGGCTGTGATTTGCAGCAGTGTTAGTCCAAAGGGACCCGGCCCCACGGGCAGGGTGAGCCACCCCGTTCTTGCCCTGGACCTGTCTCTGCCTGTGAGTGCATGGGAAGCCTCTCAAACCGTCAGGAGTGCAGCCATGCTGGTACAGTATGTTTGCTTAGTGGATGAAATAGCATCACTACATTGTCTCCTCTCATTTTCAAGCTTCTCCGATATAAATATCTGCTGAAGATGGTATTGTGTTTGCTGTTCCTCCTTTGCTATTCTTTCACAGTAAGATCTGCAAAAAATCCTTTTTGTGTACATTTTTTGCCAATTGTTACCCAGTGTCGATCATCCTTAATAGACATCTGTCTTTTGTTTTGTTCCTCCACCTTTATGTGTGCTCCCAGGAGAGCTGTATATATTTGACTTGACAGACAGCCAGTAGAGCAGCACACAACAAAGCAGCCATACACACCATATAGACCACCAGAGAAAATAAGAGAATAGATTTACTTTCGCCTCTACCTTTAAACAAGAATTTGCCTGGAATAAATGCGTGTTCATTTAGCTACACTGCCAAGAATATGTAAAACATCTTCAATGCATCCAGTCTTTCCCTGCTTTACCAAGGTGGAACACCCATTTCTGATTCTAGGTGATAATAATCTTCGCCCTTGACCAGGTTTATCCTGAGTCACTTGCTAGTTTCTGTTGTTTGCGTACAAAGAGTGAAAAGCACTGGACTCAAAGCACACATGACAGTTCTTTTCAGAATAAACTTGTGTGCCTGTCCTTTCCTCTACAGCACCTTTTCCTAGGATTTACTCTTTTTTCCCTGAATCAGATATCTGCACTGCACATTTTTGAGCTTTTAGTAGTTTCGATGACCCGCATTCTAGTGTAGTATGGGCACCCTTACTAATCCAGAGACTTTTCCAGTGGCAAATAATTATTTTTTTATCCTCACATACACCCACACGTACAAGAAAGTATATTGAAAAGAATGACTGTCCCAAAAGATCCACAAACTGCATGGACAAGCAGCCAGTAGAAAACCAACAAACAAACTGAACAAACAAAACCAGAGTAAGTTCTTGGTCTATAATATACTTTCATTTGTAAATGTTGAAGTCATTGTCTACATTTCAACTACTCTGTCTGATAGAATAGGATCTGGCAAGAGTCTTTCTCTGAGTTACAGCAGAGTCTAACCCTGTTCACTTACTATGAAAACTGAGAACTAATGCTTTGCCTACTTTATGGTGCTCTACAAAAAGGATTTTGGCCACCGAATGAACACATTCCTTGTGTATACATAAGTTCATATTTGACTTTGCACACAGAAATCTGAACCTCATGGAGCTCTTCATATGCAAAACAGTTAACAATCTTTCATGGGCTGGAATAAATCCGCATGTACACAAAGACTCAGATAGTTCCCATTTGAAAAGAGGAGAGCTGTAGGAATCCTGCTTTTAAGGGTAATTTTATTGTCATTCATTAAAACTAACTGAGACTAAAAGAGGGCACGTTCATCTGGAAATCATCTTGCTGGAAATCTCTACTATAAAGTTGAAAACCAGTGTGATTTACATTAAATTTAATTCCCTGTTGAACAGCAAGACGTATTCTTTGGACTTTGCTGCAGGAGCCTGATGGACACCTAATGCAGCACTGACCTCAATTCACCTATTTTCCACCTCCACTTCCTTTCCAGTGAAGCATGACCTGTGTTAAACTGTGCTACCTATACAGTGCCATATCTGGGGCTCTTTGCTATATGTTACCGTGTAACATAATCCATAGCTAGGCATGCATAAGTAATTTCACTGCAATTACTGACAATGATACAAGATTTTGTGCTAGATACAGAGGGCTTTTTCTGAACCAGCTGAGACACTTCTGGTAATGAATGGTGGTACTGATATCCTGACCTCCCATTTCTAGGCTTATAGTTTATGGCATGTTGACCTTCTTAGGGAATTGTTAAATGCTGTCGGGCAGCTGTTCCTGCTCTCATACAAGAAATGGCCACTCCTCTTCCTTTCTTGTTGTCATGGGAGTGGAAATTTCTTTTATTCTGTCTGGATTTATGTTCCTTCCCCTCAGACTAAACTCTCTGAAAGTAACTGACTTTAACATCCATATAACGATGTCAACAGGGAATCCACAAAGTCAGAAAAAAGCCTCCAGTCTCCATGGGGAAAGCAGGCTTCATTTTAGGACACATTTGTCTCTGTTTTATGGAAAAACAGAGTTGACTGATAACATCTTTTCCTTGGTCATGGAAACCGAAGTGCATGCTGAAGGAGGGGGCAGAGAAAAGCGAAACAAATGTTGATTTCAACGGTAAGGCATTCAGCCGGGTGAGCGGAGCAGGCAGCAGGAACTCGCATCCAGGGAAGGAGCAGCATCACCAGTCCTTTAACGTCATCCCGAACTACAGAACAACCTTTTTTGCCCAACTGAGACCAAGGGAAGAAAACAGCTGGGTTTCCCCCCTCCTGGGCTGCCGGCCCCTCGGTGTGCGGTGGCTTTGCGTCCCCACCTCTCCTGCCACGGGATGGTCTGAAAAGGTGCCGTGGCTGAGCGGAGACCGCTGGGTGCCGGCCTGACGGGCACTCGCAGCCGGCGTGGAGCAACACCTTAATTACGATTTCGTGGGTCTAGAATTGCGCTCCCCACCGCTGCCTGTAACCAGGGCTGGAGCAGTGCGTGGGAAACGTCAGGGTAGACCCGGTGACCACACTCTCACCTGAAATTGCCTGATGACTTTTGCCGATGAGCGAACATTATTTATAAACCTACAAAATGGGAGTTTAGTGGTCACGGGGGAAACAGCATGAGACAGCCAGCACTCCCCCTGAATTACCTCATTTTTAAGGAGTTTTTCAGACTCTGATTCAGCCATCAAGTTTCTTTCTTGGTTGAAAGTTAAGTTTATGTAATGAAGGCTGGATGAATTAGGGCTCCAGGACACCCAGCATCACCACCACTGAATCCTTAACCCACTGATAGGAAATCAGACAAAATCAACCAAAAATATGAACATTTCACTATGGAAATGTAGACAGTATGCCATACAGCATACTTAATAACGTGTATTCTCTGAAGTTAAAGGCTCTAAAAATATCTGTTGAAATAAAAGGGTGTTGTGCTATATGTATAAGCACGTCTTCTACTTTCAGGTCCTAGATAATTACTCAGGATTGAATACATGGCATAGGAGGGCTCGGAAAGGAAAACCAGGTGCCTTCAACAAGAAATTCTTCAAATACATTTTAAAATTTATTTTACTGAGATACTGCCACTGATATCATAAGACAGAAAAATGTTAACATTTGCTTTGGGTTTTTTTTAAATTAAGAACTTGATATTAAAATGCTTTAAATTTAAAAATAAAGAAAAAGTCACATCTTGCTTCAAACTTTCAGTTAAAAATGCTCAAGCTTCCAAGTGAGCTAAGGCTGCCAAACTTTGCCAGATCAACACAGGCTTTTCAAATCTGCCTCACCATCCAAACAAAAGGGAAGCTGTCAGAGAGCTTGTGAGCAGAGAGAAACTTTGAGGTGGTGGTGGGGAATAGTTTTCCTGTATTAGGATTTCCTCAGGTTGATAGGGAGATTATTTTTAAGTATTTTACCACTGGGAGTTGTTGAAAGGGAACCTTTCCAAAGGCTTTTTCTACACAAAAATCAAAGAAAGACAGATAATAATCTTTGTC
Organism: Aviceda cuculoides; assembly: GCA_035590195.1. NCBI lineage: Eukaryota > Metazoa > Chordata > Aves > Accipitriformes > Accipitridae > Aviceda > Aviceda cuculoides. The sequence continues at coordinate 36,486,665 of JAVJGG010000082.1, read as the reverse complement.
AAGGTCTTAAAACAATATGGGATTATGGCACATTAACATTAGGCAAACATCTCCTTCAAAATTGCTTTTGAAGAAAACCCAGACTCCTTTATCATTCTTCCTGCAGCACCTCAGCTCTGATCATGGACAGAGTTGCATTTTTATCAGAGAGGGGAGGCGTTACGAATGATTACTTGGAATTTTCCAGAAATAAAGTTTTATCAGGTTGATTAGAGACTCCACAGCTACTGGTACAATAGTTTCTGTTATCATCTTACGCACTGAACTTCCAGGCCAAAATCCTACAGAAGTAAGGTTATGATCAAAATCAGAGGTTAAATCTGTGCCAGTTTTTTTATTACTTTGTTCCTTAGCTGGAAAGATGAGTTCTTTCTACCTTGTTTTTTGCTTCAAAAAAGCATCCAGGAGAGAAATGAGGTGTTTCCTCCAACACCTCTTATCCCTGAAGAACTGACCTTGCCATTTCTGCTCTACAAATGAGCAAAATGAAGTAGCTCTTCCTCTGCAGCATATCAGAAAACTCCTGACAGATAGTGAAGATCTTTGTACCCTTTATTGTGGTAATGCCATACCATGGTCAGCCCCTGAGGCTGTTAGAAAAATGGTAGTTCTCCTTGTTCTTTCTGTGACTTTTGGCCTCTGCTTTGTTTTTCATTCCACTTTGCAATTTTGCCCATTACCACAAGAAACCCCACTGACTGAAAAATTATGTCAACAGGCTGTAGACTATTGCAACGTCTGTTAACAAGCCAGGACGTATATATAATAAATGTGTTTATGCTCACAGGTGGTGTAGATTGTAAAAAAATTTAATGTTCAACTTTTCTATTGGATAATCTAACGCAAGAGCTATTTTTACATAAAGGAATCAAAAGCCAAATTCTGTTTTTCGTTGTTACTGGTAAAAAAAACCCTTTGCAGTGTAATTGAAGTCAGTGGCGTAGGTTCAGTTTTATACACTGATGAAACAGCACAACTGATTGCAATCATTCAAGCTCCATGTATAAATGTATCTGCAGCAATTTCTTTAAACTTTGTCTAAATATTTACACCATATATTTACCCCTTTGAAATTAGTTGCAGTCTCCAGCCGGGTTGGGACTTCCATTTGGGTCTCCCTGAGGTCCTAATTTATTCCTCCCTCTCTAGTGTCCTCCCACACCTTTCTCCATTGGGTGATCTCAAGGAAAATCTCGGATTTACTTTTTTCCCGCTCTTCTATGACCACATTTTTCCTTACACATAGTCGTAGCAGATTATCAAGTGGTATAGAGTGATGACTAAAAGTTCCTCACCTTGGAAGACTTTTTTTCTTCTGAGAAGAAATCACTTTTCTTCATCCATCGCAGCATCCAAGGATATAGAATGTGTCCTTTGAACCATTTCTGGGAAAGTGCCTCAGGCACCAGCAGCAAAGAGACGGGTAAGCAACAGAAATCACAGCATCACTTCCAAACCTTTGGTAAGAAATGATTCATGCCCATCTAAAGCTCACTTGTTACCACCTGTCTCTCTGATGGGGCTTTTCTACTTTATTATGTGTGATATAAAGGCTTGAATCAATATAAAGACTCAACTGCTGAGCTACTTTAAAACTGCTTTTTCTGTTCATGTCTCCTGACACAATACTGGCACACGGCACTGAGAAGAGCACAACATCTATCCTATGTGACACAAATTACACCTTTACTGTCGCAGTAACTCCTGCATGGTATGCATTACACATTACTTATTTAGGCTCAGCCCTGAGTTTGTATGCAAGCCTGGAGTCACTTGTTCACACAGTCTCCACTCTGGCTTGTGTTTCTGCTTACCCTTATAGGCTATATGGACCCAGCCAGCTCGAGCTGGATCTGCCTCAGCCCCCGGCAATCCTCACAAGCTCCTCCATGCCTTGATGCCTCGGACCACCAAATTCTCGCTGGCATCCTCCTGCCAACTTCCATCGGTGTCGGGCTGCAAAGCTGCTCTCCCATTTCTAGCACTGCATCAGATATTTTGAAGATCTTCTGCCTACAACCCCAAGGTGAGTGAAGGATTGCCCAGCAACCAATGTGATTTTGCAAAGGAAAAAAGTAATAATCCAGGTGTCAGACAGCAGAGCTGAAGTCTGGCTGAGAAACATATTTAACAAGGTAGCTGAAGAGTGAAAAAAAAAGGCCAACATAAAGCAGCTCAGGAACCTATATCCATCTTGATGGCAGTAAGTCATTCTTATGAGTGCTCTTGTGAGGTCTTTGGCATCTAAGCCACTGAGGAACCACTGGTGGCTCACAGTCCCCTGCCTTCTCCCAGTCTCTGGAGAGAAATCCCAGAACCAAGTGCTGCTGCCACACAGTCTAGGGATCCTGAGGACGGACTTTCTGGCCTGATATCCAGACTGTGAAGGTCCAGGGCTCTTTAAACCCACCTTGACAGACTCCATGAAGGAAGCCCCTTGGAGTGGCCCTGCCATGACTTAGAGCTAAGCCCTGCTGAGGAAGCATCTGTGTTGCTGCTGAGCCAACCAGCACGGCTGGCTACAGCCAGACTCAGCAGATGCCTCCGTGATTGTTCCCATCTCCCCCCACCTGTAGTAGCAGCACCAGTCTCCAAGAAAGTCTGGCACCCAGATCTGATGGGTACAATTTCTAAAGAAGCTGTAGAAATTCTAGGAGCCCGAGTCTTGGTGAGACTATTTATTGTGTCTTGGTGCATACCCTGCAGAAGCTGGCACCTTCCCGTGCCTCCCTCCTCCCCTTGCTCCATGCACTCTGTGCACGTCCAAACCTTTCTGCCAGTTCCCCTCTGGGCTTTTCAAGCTCTCTGGCCCCTGCTATTTGCTCACAGCCCAGCAGACTCAGAGCTGCAAGACGAAATTAGGTGCTCTCTGAATTGAATCTCAGCTGAGAGGGACTCCAGGTGGTCCCAGACCAAGCTGGCTAGTGGCTGAGTGATTAAAAGTACTACATTAAACATCTGGTCTCCCTCCTGGATCTCTCTATGGCGTAGTATCACATGAAATGGGTCTTTTGCAAATGTGGTCAGAGTAGAATTCGTATGCTCAAACACCTGCTCTAGTTTCCAGGAAGGGACCTGAATAAGCAGGAGTTTCTCGATTCTCTCATTACTCACTACAGACTAGAAATAGATGCAGCAGGTTGTCTCATGCAGCAGAGTCTGATCAGCACCTCTCCCTGCCTCCATCCCTTGCTCGATGCTACTCCCTCCCGCTCATTTCTCCAGCAGCTTCACGAAGAGCCAGGACGAGGACCGAATAGCTAGGCTGGGCAATGAGGGGCTCCACCGTGCAAGATACTTCCCTGTGAGCCTGGAGGATTCCCACAGGGAGATGAGAGCACTGGTACTCTCCTGCAGGGAGTTTCTTCACTAATATCAAACCCGCAGAGGAGGCTTCTTCCACTCAGTCCTCCCGCTTTATTAATTAGTAAATTGGGCAGTGCAACTTAGTGGAAATACACCCTGCCACCCTCTGCATGCCCTGGAGAAGTGCTCTGAGAAGCACCGTGCCGAGCACTGAAGAGCACCTGGCCGATCAGAGCTGCCAAGCTGGCGTTAGCACAATGCCATGCTGTTCACCAGCTCACCTGTGGGTAGCTTTATTCCTAGGTAAGGTGTAAAGATAATACAGTACATTCATATAAGGACGCAGGAGAGTGCAATGGCGAAGCAAGGCAATAAAAAATTTAAAACAAGGAAACACGTTGCCAAAATTAAAGACATAAAAATACGTAACAACATTCCTTAGTTGTTTCAGTATCTTAGCTGTGATGGGAGGCTCACTAACTGGTTTTTATGTCTCACCCCAGGCAAACACTTCTCAGAGTCTTTTAGAGCAACAACCTTTTTTTGCTGTGTTAAGATGGATAGCAGATACAGAGCAGGTTCTCTGGGCAAGTTGCCTCTTCCCTTGCATGCAGCGGAGCAACCCTTCCACTCTTTGTCTTCCTGCAGGTGTAGCAATCATTTCTCACGACGGTGCTCTGCAATATTTTGTGGTGTTAAGGCTAGGGATCAGCCATTTCTTTCTTAAATGATTTTAATATACATTTTCTTGTGCACTTGAATTAACACATTTCTGGTTTTCTCATTTTACGTGCTTTAAAACCAAGTTCAGTACAAAGTCTATTAATTAAATGCAGCTCTTCATAATGTAACCAAAATTAGCCTACTCTTAATACCTAGTAGCTTAAACACAATACTTATGAGTGATAAAACTGGGATACAGAGTGTTGGAATTGACAGCCCATGCCTCCCATTAGCTCTAAAGAAAACTTTACAAGCTGCTACCTCAAGATTGTCTATGGCTGAAGAAGCCATATTGCCTTGATACTCTCAGCTATGCTTCTCTGTCCCAGCATGTGTCTGATGGGATCTCCTATTTTGATTAAAGCGATTTCAGGGGTTCGATTTTCTGTCCCAAATTGGCATCTTCCCTCTGAGGGAAGGTGAGATGCTAGGAAGCAAGCGTTGTCCTTACCTGCCTAGTGCATCTCCCTTTTCTTTGTTTGAACTCAGGGCTTTGGGATGGGAAAGGGAGGAGCTTTCCCAGCATGATACACATGCGTCAAGTGGACAGTGCGAGGTAGAAAGCCCTGCTGTGGTAGGCTTCAAACACACCTGGAACAGCCTGAAGGACTCTGTCTGAGACCAGCGCAGACCAGCCTGGATGCACACACTGGTGTACAGTCTAGCAGCATGGACACTACTTCAGACCTAGTTAAATAAACGGCATACTTATGTCTCATTGACTTCAGCAGGTCTTAAATATGTTTTTCAAGATAGTGCCATGTCCACATGCTTCACTGAGTAGAGAGTCAGTGCAGGTGTAGAGGAGCGAACACCCCCATGTGCCACGGGGGGGTGAAATTTTAAGTCTGTAACAATTTTCCTCTGAGACAGAACCCAAGTTGGGAATGTCCAGTGGGGTCTTCATATAAAGCTATTTCTCCTGTGATCCACTCCTTTGCAACAGTGGGATTTAATTTATAAAGCAGAAAAAAAGGTGAAAATGCCAAACAAGGGGTGTGAAGCTCATATCTAAGGCTAACATATCTCAAAATTTGGTAGTTTTTTCTTCTCTTAAATTACCCCTGAAGCCCTGTATTAGACATATATGTACTGGGATAATGCAGAGGTCGTCAGATAGCGGTGAACCCCTTAAGACTAGCACGTTTGACTGCCTGTTCAACACTCCTGAGCATACAGGCTGTGCTTTTATTCCACAAAGTCCTTAGCTAGGGCTGTTTTTCTTTCCCCGTTAGGTCTCTTCTCAGATTCCGTGCAGTGAGGTGGTTTGGGCAGCCTCCAGCCCAAGAACGGCAGGTTGAGCCTGTCTGTGCAACGCGTGTTGCACCACATAGGCAGGGCTCACAGCATGAACCACTGCACGGACACCCAGGGGGCTTTATAAGTGGGGCTGCATGTAGTGGGCAGGAGCAGAGAGGTGGTGCAGGATGGTCAGCAGCACAGGTCCTGGTACTCTCCTGCAGACACCACCTCATCACCCACGATGATGCATCACCCCGAGGTGCAGCAGTGGTTTGTGATGTGCTGACAGCAACTGCTCCATCACAGGAGAGCAGGGAGAGCCATGGAGACGGGGACTGGTGTTTTCTCCTGCTGCAAACCGGCGGTCAGGCCCTGGGCACTAACCCCTCAGCCCTTCACCTGGAGGGTCTGAGAGAGCCCTTACTTCTCCCATTGATTTAATACGGCCAGAGCAGCCCACAGGAGCAAAGGAGCTGTTTGACTTGGCACAACTGCACAAAGGTCTCATTTTCCCTAACCACCCCATTAGCAGTTTGGAGATCAGAGGATTTTTGTCTCCCCAGCAGCTGAGCAGGCAAGGTTTACACACAGCTTTCCCCTACCGCTGTGTTTTATGTTCTGCTGCAGCAAAGTCACAAAATAGGTCCCCAGGTAGCTACTGTGCCTGATTCCCAGGGCTGCTCATTCCTGCCATAATTTGCTTTGATGGCCCCAACACACAAAGCCACAAACAACTAGAAACCTTTGTGTCAGATCCAGTGCCAGCAGGTGCTTTCCACACGTTTTAGAAAAACCCAGATTGGTATAGAAAGTTCCCCGCTGGTACAGACAAGCAGGAGCGCCTGAGTGAAGCCCAAGGAGCAGTGCCTCTCCCTGCCACGAACCACGTTTCGTGCCGCCCGCGTACACGTGAGCTGAAGGTCTGGTTCTTGCTGGCAGAGGCCGACCACCTGCGTGTTCTATTTTCATGGCTGTCACGAGTGGCGGCGAACAGTGTTGACTTATCTTAGTGTTGATCTAACTTAGCGTTGACAGGTCCCTAAGTGGAACGCTGCAGACTCAAGCTTTTCAAGGGCGGTTCAGGGACCCAAAGGGCAGGGGGGAGCAGAGGCGATAGTAGCAATGCAGGCTACTTTTATTTCTGCTTCAAAATGATTACACCAAACAGCAAAGGAGAAAGGGGTCCGAATGACCGGTACTTACACGGGAATGTGACGAGATCTTGAGACCCACCATGGAAGGCTTTTCCAGCGGAGTTTGGCAGTGATTTGTAGATGGATAATGCCTTGTGCGTTATGAGGGTGGCTGACATCTACAGTGGAGGAGGAAGGGAAGGGAAGACATTCGGAGTACGACTGTGGTAACCTGTACTGAGATCACCGAGGGATGGCAGGAAGGAGGATCGGGCTTGTCAGCAGAAACTGGAACGACTACGCGCTCCTGAGCGCTAAGCGTGAACTAGGAACCTGGCTGCAAGAAGGCAGGTGTCAAGGACAGGGTGACACTTTTAACGCTTCACTTTTTGCTCTTGAAGCCACAAAAAAGTAAAGCTTAATTACACAGCAGCTGTGAAGGCTTCAAAAGTATCTGTGAAACCAAGAAGAAAAAACATTAAACAACTCCTCTGTAGATTTGCTTCCACCAGCTCCCATATGGTGGGAGGACTATTTGAGGAGATCTTCCCGCTCTCTCCCATGATTATTCCATAATATAGAATATGAATATTGGGTGGAGGAGGTTAGAGGAAGGATTTTATTCTGGTTCCTACATTTAAATATCTTTTTTTCCTGACGGTTGTTCTTTTATCTTCAAAAAAGGGTTTACTGAATTATGCCAGGTGGCTAACTAAAAGTTATTCTAGAGAAAATAAAGATCCTTAATAGCATATAGAACTGTTAAGACAACAATTTCTATAAAAAAAATTCTGAAAACTTTTTTTAAGAAGGAAGCCATAAACAGGGTTTGTATGCAAAATTAATAAACTTATGTGGAGATTATAAATTCCACAGGGACTCACAGCTACCACTGGATGGAGGAAAATTGGGCCTAGGATACAGGACCCTCCCCCTTCCTTTGCTCCATTTGTGAGTTTTCGTACATTAATGTTATTTTGAAATCCATAACCAAACAGAAGAAGAAAAAAACCAAAACCAATATCCCTAATAAAAATCTTCCCTCTACAGTGACAACAAAAGTTACATAAGACTTGAATAATGTAACTGTTAAATGGGAGAATTGAAAATGTCAGACTGTTACCATTAGAAGAAGAAATAAGTAAAGAATGTGAATTTAAAGATTTTTCTGAAAGTGTCTGCAAATCAAAAAATGAGAACCACACAGCTCATCCTCATAAAGCTTAGAAATAGTCCCAGCACCAGTCCTAAGTCTGATGGCAAGCAGTGGCCACAGCTGCTCTTTAGCCACCAGCCATGAACTCCAGAAAAAAAAAATTTTACAGACTAAGATCTCATATTGTTTGATTTTGGAGGCCAAGTCCAGGAAATATCTTCAAAGTAGTGTTCAGAAATCACAATGCAAACTGTTTTCCATGTTTATCCAATACAAGACAGGTTCCCCCAGCATATTGTGGACTTCTGGCACAGACCAGATACTGCCTTCCACCCTCTTTTTGCCTTTAGCAGGGATTTCCCTGACACGGCAAAAATTCCTGTGCCCTACAAGCAGAAGCAAACTTTCTTATCCTGACATCAGGGAGGGAAATAAGGCAGAAAATTTGGATATGCAGGACAACCCATGCAATTTACATTTTCTGATTACCCTTACATAAAAAGGGGCTCATATGCAGTATTTCAAGCTGGGTTAAATTAATTTAATCTCTGAAGTTATGCGTGCTGTTGCTCTGGGGCTTCAGTCCCATTTTCTGGATTGTTTTAGTTATGTTCAAGTGAAAACGATAGTTCTCTTGAGCGAAAGGACATTGTCAGTGAAAGGAACAATGTAGAATAACAGTTGGAAATACAACAAAGAGCAATAGCACTGCATCTTGGCTCGGGTGTTGGATCAAGTGAGGTAAATTCACCGTACTGTTTGTGTTGCTCTTTTTAGTTGAGTCCGTCTCCAAACAACAGCTGGTGCCCAGCAAGTTTTCAGTATTGAATCACTTTTTCTTCTCACGGTCATTAATAATTTTCCTAAAAAGGAAACAGGCCCCTTAATGCCCCTGGTTGCTCCTTGCAGGCTTTGCAGTCGGTGCAGGACTGATGTCTTCCACCCGCCGCTGCCTTCCAGCACCGTCTGTGCTGGGAGCTGGGGGTCCTCGCACCTGCTTATGTGGCTTCTGCTCTGCCAGCTCTTTAAAAAAAAGGTAAAAGCAACATGATTTTAAATGCCAGTCCAAATCTGTTGGCATCTGCTTGACTTTCTTGTGGGAAGGGGAACCAGCTCCAGGGTATTCTTCATGGCCACCTTTCCGCAGTGCCCTGAATGTCCTCTCTGGGGCATTGTGCATCTGGGGAGGGTTTCACCATCTTCGAGAGTTTCAAGGGGGCTGTGGAGGTCAGAGTCTGACACCAAGTCCCAATAGGTCAAATCAGTATTAAAACCTGGGCAAAAGCATCGCATGGAAAATGAAACCCACAGCACGACTGAATCATCCCATCTTCCTGAGACCCCGGAGGGAGGGTACCCTTCTCTGATGTCCACTGGCAGAGCTGACATTGCCACCAGAGACCAGCAGCAGGGGTAAGCAGGCAGCAGTCGTTGCCTGGTGCTGATAGTTGTTCATGTGGCTGCTGTGGAGCAGAAAGAAGATGCTTTCATTCTTGCCAACACAGGGTGAAGTGTTTCAGTAGTAACTCTGAAATACAGATGCTGGCAGGGAGTGACTGGTGCACCTAAACTTGCCCATCTAATGCCATTTCAGGTGCCTTAGGGTATCAGAGCCCTGCTCACAGGGCTGTCAGATATGACACTGGACCTCTGGGAAAGCAGTCGCCCTTCTGAATCAGCCACTGGAAGTCAGACAGAAAAGCAAGGGCAGCTCAAAAAGCACTAGACATGCATGTTCAGGCACCTCAGTCATTCCCAGAAGATTCGAGGACATGTCCTTCATTTGCTGTATTGTTCGAGCAATGCACTCTGTAGCAAAAATAGACACAGAGGACACATAAAACAAAAGTTAAAAACTATTTAACACCAAAGAACAATTTTTACCTGAGCACTACGTGGTTTCTGGACTACGAAAAACATCACCTACTTTGCTGTCATTGTTAATACTCCTCGTTATTACTGTTAGTCTTTCCAGCTCTATAGGCTCTTTCTCTGGCCCCTGAGGCACTTTCAGGTTAGCTAATCCTCTCCTCTTGCAGAACAGATAGCTATAATCTTGCTTGGCATGTGGGTTGCCGGCAACAATAAATGCAATGCCATTATCCCATGGAAATTCTGGGACAAACCCACAGGAGCAAATCCCATTTCTCTATTTCTCATGCAGGCTTGAGGCAGCAATCTTCCTTTGTGCTAGCAAGCTCTGGGAACAAAGACTCAGCAGTGGGAATTCTTCTCACCCTTTCTTTTTTTTGAAGACAGATGTAGAAAGTCTCAGTGTGGAAAAGCATAAACTCTCATGTGGATTATTTCAGGGCTGAAACATCAATTCTTCCCCCAAGCTGAGGGGCAACCTCACTGGGTTTTGCTTCACCAAAACTTTTCTGACTTTTCACAGAATCATAGAATCATTTAGGTTGGAAAAGACCCTTAAGATCATCAAGTCCAACCTTTAACCTAGCACTGCCAAGTCCACCACTAAACCATGTCCCTAAGCACCACATCTACACATCTTTTAAATACCTCCAGGAATGGTGACTCCATCGCTTCCCTGGGCAGCCCGCTCCAGTGCTCAACAACCCTTCCAGTGAAGAATTTTTTCCTAATATCTATCTAAACCTCCCCTGGCACAACTTGAGGCCTCTTCCTTTTGTCCTATCATTTGTTACTGGGGAGAAGAGACCAACACCCACCTCACTACAACCTCCTTTCAGGTAGTTGTAGAGAGCAATAAGGTCTCCCCTCAGCCCTCTTTTCTCCAGACTAAACAACCCCAGTTCCCTCAGCCGCTCCTCATAAGACTTGTGCTCTAGACCCTTCACCAGCTTCATACCATAAAATGGCTATATGGAGTAACTGCGTTTTGGTAGTTGAGGGAGGACATGTAGCTGTGTGAGCTGCTACTTCTCTACTGTGAGTGTGGCAAGAGCACTATAGCTTCTCACCGTAACTACTGACAACTCAGCAGGCTAAAGCTATAGACTTCAAACTTCTCTTCATCAATGCAAGTTTGAGAAGAGGTAGAAACCTGCTTTCCAGTTTGAATTTACAGTGGAAAGGATTAACTAGAGCAACAACTTGCTTTTAATGGAACAGAGCAGATGTAATGGCACACAACAAGTTACCTTCAATAACTGGTGTTGAGAAGCTGTTTTTCTTCAAACCAGTTGTGAATCTGGGTTGGTCAGATAAGGTGAGTTTAGCTTCTCTACTGACCTGCTTAATTATATATGAACATTGGGGAGAACTTTCTAATGACAGTGTTGCAAATGAAAAAATAATTGGCTTTGATAAACTGCCAATTTTTCTGCCATGGCTTTTTATGAAATTTGAATTGGGTAAATGTTCTTTAATTGCAGATTGCAAGCCTTGTTCAGCTCGAGTCTCCTGCTCCCCACAGCGTGTGTTAGCCAGATTGCAGTTTGGGTTGCTTTTATATCTCCAAGATACTTTTCATGTTTTTTTATGAATAAACTCTTCCTGTTTGATCCCATTATCCCATTTGACAAATATCTGCAAGGTAGTGGTTAGTTCTAGTCCTCCTTCCTCTGTATGTCTCAACCTTTACTGAAGAGTGTTAGTTGCAGAGAGCGAACATTCAGCTTGAACAGACTTTTGTCTGTGTTGGTCTTGAAATAAGCTAAAAGACTAGTAAGGGTTATACACCCTCTGTTGTGTTTTAAGTTTAAAGAAACAAAACAAAAGAAAAAAACCCAAACCAAAATAAAAACCCAAAGCCTTTGGGCTTCTAACTTTCAGAAAGTATTTTCTGGCTCCAAGTGTATGTTCACTGACTGGTTCAACTGCCTGTTAATCCCCCTTTTGTAAAATGACAACCCTGATAGTGCACCTCTAATAAGGAAATTGAACACTGCAAACCCCAACAAGGTGGCAACAATAAAAATTTTAAAAATGAATGTGCTTGGAAGATGGCATTAGAACAAAGGCTGGGCAAGCAATCAATCTTATTTTTTATTTTTAAATAATTTAGCGACATCTTGTCCTCAGTCTCTTTTTCCAAAGAACTGAGAGCCAAGATGTATGCCAAGGAAGAAAGCGCTTAGTGTAGAATACATCACAGTTCTCATGGATGTTGTTTGCGCCTGAATTGGAAGAGGTAGGAATACATCTTCCTCTTGCCCTTTATCTGAGGACAGCAAACCACCACAAAAGGCACACACGGCTTTTTTGCACTAGCTCGTAAAGTTGGCCAAACACATACAGGGTGTCTTGGGTATTAGCGCCACATGTGCAGATGGCTGCGTAGCTTGCTGGGGCAGTGGGAAAGTGGTTTGTACTTCTTGAACCACTTTGTGCTTCGTAGGCTGGTGCAGTGCTACCCTGGGGTGAGGAGGGTGTGCTGGGCTCCTGCGGGCTGTTTGGGACATAACTCTGCCACGTGCTAGGGCTGTGAGAATGGGACACAACACGTACAGGACAAATGGCTTCTTTAGTGGTGCTGGGTGTATTTACTCAGGAAGGTGTTTTGCCTGTGAGTGAAGCAGTGGTTGATAACTTGTCCTCTAGCTGCCACTGTGTTGGGGGAAAATTAGCTTCTCCTTGTGCTGAAACTACCTTGTGCTCCCAGGGCGAGTGGCAAACTGGCCTCCCACTGACTCTCTGCACGAGGTGAACTTTGCGTAAACAAAAGGTCTGCCAACAATGGCACAGTCCTGCGGACAGGTGCATAAGGGCTTTAAAAGCAATCACCTTAGCTTCTAATCTGCCTTCATAAATAAATTATAGTAGTGCTAATACCTATTCTCGTGCTATGAAAGGGCTGTTATTACACCTCTGGGTAAAGTTACACTATGTAGGCTGCAGTTTGTAAATCCCTCTGAGGGAAAGGCCCTTCTCTGAATGGAAAGAGGCACCCTGATGCCTGCTCATTGACTGCAGCAAAACCAAGATGGAAACTGATTCTTCTTATGACTGAGCTTTCTAGAAACAAAACCAGAGGAAATTGAGGACTGTTTCAAGTTCATCATCTTGGCTGGCTGTTAAATTCCTTCCATGTACAGCTATAGGCTTTGCAATGTGAGAACTGGGCATCCAAATAGGGCTCTGGGGTAGTATCGGGGCTGTGTTAATCCTCAAGTTTGTTTTGTTTCCCTGGATGTAACCCACTGCCCCCTTGGAGTTCAGAGGAGCCCTTGGCCATTTTGTTCATACTAAGGTGGTGCTGGGGCAGAGAGAACTCTCTCCTCTGATGCAGTTGAGTAGGTGGGAAGGGGTGGGAAGCAAAAGGGCCCTGGAGAGACAGGGCTTTCTTCTTCCTCCATTTCCCTCTATTGCCATCTCACACTGCAGAGGAGGCAGTCTGCTGTTGTTCAAAGTATGCCACAGTGTCCTTAATATTATCCTGTAGTGTTTTATTTATAAAGCAAATTGAGTTATGCTTGTCAACGTAGATGTAGCAGAGAGCTTTCATAGGGCACTTAGGACTGCTTTCTTAGCCTGTTTGCGACGTTTTGAGTAATGTGTGCAAAATGACTTTTTCTCAAGTGCTACTTCCCCATATAAGCCTTTGTTACCTTGGTTCCACACACCACATTCATATGAAGCCACTGGTGAAGGCTGAAAAGTTTACAACAAATACTGAGGGAAAACTGGAGGCCAGATTTGATAGTCATGCAAGAGAAAACGTTTTGAACATTTGGAGAGCTAGACCATCACCTTAGCCTTCTTGTTTTCCCTCAAGCCATGCCATGAGGATGACTGTAGAAATAGAGTGTACTAAGGAAATGCCTATGTTAGGTTTAATGTAGATAAACTCTGTTACTGAGGGCAGTATAGTTATGGTAGTGCGGGGATCTGAGTAAGCAGGTGCCCAAGTACCTACCTGGGTGGTGAGTTGTTTGCTGCAGCCTGCGTCAAGATCCATGCTGCTGTGGCAATTTTATTCTCAGCACTCAGGCTACCTTGGGTATCTCGACAAACCATTGCCATACCTCTTTTCTGAAATGTAGTCTTAGGTTTCTTCCTTTGTTCCCTGCAAATCTGAAGTAGGGGTTTACATGTCAGACTGGGGGGGGTTATGCTGCTTGTAAGTTCCAGTCATCAGTGTTGATCATTGAGCTGTGTACAATAAGGTAGATGATTAGCTTTCTCTAAAATCTACTTTTGTTAGATTGATGAATGTAATTGAATCTTTGGATTCTTTTGCTCTCAAAAATTAAAGTCATAAGGGTGTATTGTGCGTGACTGATTTTTTTAAATATAAAATATGCTTGGAGCAGAGAAGAGTGTATATATATGTCATTGTATGGTAGTGTTTAATTTTCTAAATCGCTTTGTCTTCCCTTTCATATAAGTAATGTAGTAACATACTTAGCACTGCATCATAAAAAAGATCTAGTGAAAAATGAGCAAAGTGACAGGAGTGATCTCACCTCTTGTTGTTAGCAAGGACAATAGAATGTGAGAAAGTAGTATCTGATTTACTGAAGCCATCAAAGCAGGGGCAGCAGGAGATATTCCTCTGATTTAAAAATAATATATGACAAGTTATGAACTCTGTAGCAGTATATTGTTAGCTTCTACAGCTAGATTGCCTTTTAGTGTTTAAAAATAAATAATTCCATTAATGTGGGGCAAAACTAAGCTCCAGTTTTAAACAATCTGCATATCTAAATTTTATGACTTCAAGGTTTTGTTTTTGTTTGCCCAAAACATACCAGTAGTCAGCAGTTTTGCAAAGAGCTCTCTAGATTGTACCTCTCCTGACAACATGTCTGTTGGTAAACAAAATGTATCAGTACTTGTTTACAAAATAATGCTGAGAGATCAGTAGATTAAATGTTTCAAGCTATGAAGTACAGTGCAGCCGGTATTGGTGTGTTTTCCACAACACTCTTGCTTGCTTCATTCTGGGGTCCGAGTCTTATTATAGGGGTGGTGGGCTGGAAAGTAGACTGAGATGTATGCCATAATACTGAAATATGAACCGCTTGACTCTTCAAGTGATAGGCTGTATAATGCCATTCATAAAGTCAGTCAGGATCCATTTTAGGGGTAGCGGGGAGATCTCACCATTTTTGTTTGTGGATGGGATTTTGAAATGTTTTTTTTTGTTGCTGAGGATTCTCTTGTCGTATGATGGCATGTGCCTCAGTATCCTACTGTTGAGTTGTCTGAATTATTGTCCCTCAAGCGTGTGTGTGCATGACCACATATGAGCATACACAGTCAGTTTCCTTCTGGTAGATCGTATTTGCTCTTATGGTCGATTTCCCTTTTGACGCCTTCCAAAGGGTAGAGGTAGATCTCTTGTCACCGAGAGAGATCTCCCACTGAAATGAGTTTTGCACTCAAAAACTATTAGTTTGCTTTGCTTTGACAATGTAGAAGATATTTTGTTAGAGTAGAAGTATCTAATCTGAAGTATCATCTACTCTAATTTGTTAACGCCTTCCTCCAGCCTGCTTCCTAATACCCTTTTATACCTGTTATGTACTTGTGGCAGTGCTGCTGGTTATCTGTACAGTTCCCCACTGAGACTAAAGCTTGAACTTCTATAATTTGGAAAGACTGAAGGAGCCAATCACTGCAGCAGGTTCTCCATTATTTTGCTAGTAGAGTAAGAGAATCTGTTTGTTCTCTGCATCCATCACAGCTTGAACTCCCTTTTTTTCAGATTGTGTTAGCGGAATTATATTCATCTCTATGAGTAAGCCCTCTGCAGTGCCTAGCAAATGCCTCCATATTTTCCCTACTACCATTAACTTTCTGTATCAACTACGAACATTTCAGTCCCTCTCATTTTATGCCACTTGCAGGCATCATTATCCAGTTTTCATGGTGGTTCAGGTATTGACAGTGAGCTTTAGTGGATCAGCCAAGACTGTATGTATGCTGATTGCAGGCATGCTCTGTTCTGTTCATGAAGGTGTGATTGAATGATATCTGTGCGTGACCTTTAGCAGAATTCCTAATTCAACCTAAAATGGATATGGTCTGTTATAACCAGCTCTTAGTTTAGGAGAAAGGGACTGCTTTCTGGGAAAATGGATGTGAAAAAACCTTTTGATACTGATGCTTTCTATCCAAGACTGGTAAAGAGCTAGAGAGGCACTTAGTCTGATCTTTAGTGAAAAGAGCATCTTCACTGTCACTGATATTATGTTGCTGTTGCTGGAGCCTTTGTAGAGGTTGCTTGTCTTCATTTTCCTTTTTTTTTTTGCCTCAGATTCCTGATCTGAAGAAGGGTGATGGTGATAGCCTGCACACTGGAGAGAGGGATGGCAGGGAAGCAATAGAAGGTGAACCACATTCTGTTTGGTGTCTGGCATCTCACATCACAAAATTTCTAGCACCTCTTGTTAAGGATTAGATCTGGCCAGCAAGTTTCCTAGATTCCTGAACTCGGGTAAATCTGGAGTATTTGTATGAAAGTACTTACATCTGACATGATATAACTGAGGAACCTAATATCTAATGTTCTAAGCCATAGCACAGAATATGAAGACATTAATGTTTGTATGAGTTTGGTGCTACAGCTGTTTATTCATTAAGGGTGAATATCACAATCAGAGGATCAAATTCTTCTTAAGAGACATTGCATATTTGTAGAAACCCCATTTTAGCTATAGGGCTGATTTTAATTGCTGAAATGGTACTAAATCTGAAGTATAGCCTCTTGATCCTATGTAAGCTTCCTGCAAAGGTGCAGAGAGTAGCTCATTGATCACCGTCACCAGTTACAAGCAAATACAAACTAGCAGTAATCCAACCCTGTCTGGGGAAGAACACTACCTCCATAGGCAGAACTACTGGGGGAATTTTGAATTCTCTTGTGTTTGGTTTCTTGTGTTTGCACCAAGTGAGGTGCAGTGTGTCTTGTCTCATTTGCTATTGGTTGGCTACATCTTCAGCCTCCCTGCTCCCTTTTGAGCAATGTGCACCACTAAAAGTGTATACCTAGGTGATTCTCCCTCTCCCAAAAGCATGTAAGTCACATAGTAGAAGTTGTTGTGGAGTAGGTTTTCTGGCTGGTCCTGCAGCAAGGATTTCAGCAGCTAGTTCAGTGAAAATATCTGGTGTCTGACTAACTTTTTGCAGGAGGAGTTCCAAACTGGTAGGACGCAATAGTTCCTTTCAGCAGGTACTTGAGGTTTTTCAGTGTGACAGTTAAGATGAAAGAGCTTCTGAGTGTACACGCTTGGTACTCTTCTAAGGCTGGGGGGTTATTTCCTGTGACTTGTTTGCAACGTGCAGGTTAAGGATTCTTACTTGAGGATTATGTTGTTTTCTTACTTTGGAGACTGTTGCAAGGTAGCAGGGTCTTATTGGGCAATCTAAATGTATGTTACTGAATTTCCTTTACATCCATCTTGGTGTAGTCTATGCTTAAACATGTTTCTTCCAGCACCATGTTCAGAAGTAGGAATCCTTCAACTCTGGATAAGAAACCCAATGGCAGTGTATGCAAAACAATTCTTTCATTTGCTTGGTTTTGGGGAGGCAGTTACCATTTTGCCAGACTCATTTTGGTCCTTGCCGAAATAATGTTTGAAACAACATAAGAAACCACAAAGAGATTACAGTGCAATTGTTTGTGGGTAGATTGTTTTGCTCTTCTGTTAGCCCGCTTTTATTAGTATTTTATATCTGTGTGCTTTTTCTGTACTCGAGCAAATTGCATCGCAGTGTCAATAACTAACATTTCCTTTCTCCCATGGTGTTAAAGAAGGGGGAAGTACACTTCAGTCTGATTATCAGTTCACTTAGCTGTGTTTCTAAATTGAATCTTCAGTATACTGCATCTCCGAGCGTGGGGTTTTCTTTGAAAGTCAAAAAACAAGTGAGCTTCCTAATACAGGAGGGGTTTTCCATTGTACATAAATTTCTTACTGCTCATTGGTACTTATATGGCTCTGCTAAAACAAAAAAATCCAGTGATCAATAATGTACTGCTAATGAAAGATTTTGATGAATGAATGTATCTGCTGCCTGTGTTAGCTAAGGAGATATAGAGAGTGATTGTACAGACTTAATTTCTCACTGTCACTCCTAAAGAAGCTTGCCCTTGGTTTTTGGGAAGGTGTGGGAGTTCTGCAGCTGTGAGGCTTTTGACAGTGGCTCTCATTAATATAGCTTTGCTGCTGTAAAGGAGCTCCTTTCCTGCACCACCCTTGAATGCTGTGGAGAGTCTTATTGGATTTTTTTATTTTTTTTCTTGAAGCAAACAAACTCAGTACTATTCTCTGACATTTTCCAGGCTTTTCCCCTAGCTCATATGGGGTCTTATCTAGAGATGTGCAATGTGCTAGTACCCTACAGTTTGCTGAGGACTCTATATTGGCAAGCTAGCTGTAGAGAACTAAAGAATCTGTTACTTCCTTCAAACTCAGACCATTTCTCTGTAGGGCCTGTGCGATAGACTTTGGTAATGCTATTCTTTGTACAAAGGCAAAAGATAGGGAGGGGGATGTTAACGTTGCAGTGTTCAGAAAAGTGCTGAATTGGGTTATATTTTCAGAAATTGAATGTAAACTGATCTCAGCTGAATTTTTCAGAGTTGTCCTACCCACCAAAATGTATCTATTAAAGTTTTATTATTTGAAGATGTATTGCCTTTTGTGCTCATAAAGGAGGAATATACACAGGCAAAATAGCTAACATACGTCTTTAGTTTCCAGATGTTCTTCATATATCTAAAGTTTAAAATTGAGACCACAGTACATTTTCCTTTTAGTATGACACTATATTTACAGTATTTTTTTAAATGCTAAGAGTTCAGAAAACTTCTGGTTGGATTGAAGCTTACTACAGAGTTTGTCTTCCTTTTGTCTTCATAGGCTCTGACTCAGTGCTAGAAATCTGCATTAATTCATGCTTAAAATTCAAGGTTTCCTGAAAGGTGATTTAAATTTCCTTAGTTGTATGGCAGTAGCTTGTAGCTTCCTGCAGATGCATGCACTCCTCAGGTGAGAGAGAATTAGAGAGGCTGGAATGGCAGATCAATGAGTCTTTGAGATATGGACTTTATTCTGATAATAAATGATAGATTTCTTCATGTGGAAAGCAAATGATGGTTGATAAATAGACTATTGTGCAAGTGCAGGTGAGTAGAAGGGCAAGCAGTGTCCCAGGAGCATCCCGAACTGTGTGGGCTACACTATTGGACTTAGTGACTTAAAGTTAATGTGAAAGACAGGACCTGATACGTGCAGCTACTCAGTGTATGTGCCATGTAAATAAGTCCTTGAAAAGTTCTTTTTCTATGTTGGAAAGATGGGAATTGGACTTCTATGAAGAGCAGTGGTATGCTAGGTTCTTCTTGTGTTATGTAGGATATTGTAGTGTGGTAGTAATCTTCAGGACTGTTTTTCAAAGGTGTTCCTGTGAACAATATGAGAAGGTTGAAAATACTGTTGAGTACTTTGTCCCAAATGGGGTGGGAATGATAATGCTGTCTCTGACCTTCATACAAAGAGTAAGAGTCAGAATGCTGGAGTGTCTCCTTTATTTCCAGTTTGTGTCATTGATCTGTTGCTGTAGAAAAGTCCTGTAATCATGATCACATTTTTAAGCAGGGAAGACCAAAAAAGGGATAGGAAGGTTGTCCGCTCGCATGTATGAGCAGTGCCTGTTGCAGGTGGGTACTTTTGTAGGATGTTTTTCTTGAGAGAAGAAAAATAACTGTTAGTAGAAGAAACCCATGGGACCAACTTGTCTGTCTGGAAGGGCACTTTTACTGAATTCTGGTGTTACAATTAGAAGGTCATTCCTGCTGCTCTCTTCGGTGCTTCATTAGGTCTTCAACAAGGGGTTGTGTGCTGGCCTTCGGGGGCAGTCCTGCTGGAGAGAGGAGCAGGAGGAAATGCCTGCTTAATTGTTATCTGCACTGGCTGGTCCCGTTGCCACGAGGAACTGCTGGTTTGTTGAAGTGTAGGAGTATTCCTAAATTCCTTGGGGAAGAAGGATAAGAGGAGCCTTCAAATGTGAGACAAATATCTCTGACACATGGCTGTTAAATAATTAATTTCCCTAAAGAGTTTGAAAAGAGCATTTCAAAACACTGACTACTGCAGATCTGTATGTGTGTTAGACCCGTTGTACTTGTGAGTCTGGCTTTGTTCCCCACGCTGTGTAACTTGGAGAGAAGCAGCTGTTTTGTACGCAGATTGTGTAGGGATAAAAGTCAGAAAAAAGCTGTGAAATGAAATGTTTGAAGTGTGCAGCTGTTTTTTCTGAAGGGAAGGTTGCTTTTGACTTTCAGCATGGAGATAGTTTAAAAGAAACAGTGGCTAAAGCAATGAACAAAACTTGTTTCCGTATTCCTCCACCCCTCTAGCTCAGGACTGCACTAGAGAAAGCAGCAGCAATTGAAACCTCTTGTTTCAAGAATACATATGCTGACTTAAAATTTCTTTTTCACCTGAAGAAAAATTGTGGTTTATGTTTTGTGAGCATTATGTAAGAAGGAGAGAATCTGTTTGGTCAAACTTGAATGGGAATGGGAGCTGGGGGGGAAGCTGGGAAGTGACGTGCTGTGCCCAGTACACATGCAGTAACTGGAAGGGTCCTGTGCAAGGCTCGTGCCTAGATCAGAGCTGCTGGCTCAAATACTAGAAGCAAGCCTTAATGTACAGGTTTGAATCACAAGTTCTCAGTTCCTATCTTAGGCCCTATGAGGATCTGAAATACTCTAACTTTCAGGATACGTTGAAGGCTTGTGCATTTAAGATCTTGCATTAAATCTGATTCTGATCTTGGTTCCCAAAGCAGTTACAGCTTGGCTGTGTTACAGGAATACAAGCTTGGCCGTATTAAACTGTCTGTAGTTTATCTCATTTGGTATGTTTCATCTGAGAAAATATTGATGGACACTCCATCAAAAAGGGTGAAACACTTTTTGTCAATAAAGTGTTAGTTGTCTTCATTCTGTAAGAAAATGAAATGGGTTGTGTTCATGGAGCTGAGGCACAGCAAGCACCAGAACTGTTCTTGTGTAATGTCAGCCTTCAAAATTAAAGCCATAATGTTTCAATAAAGCAATATATTTTTCACTTATTACTAGCCAGTTTATGCGTGTGTACATGCAGGTTTTAATTCTATGACTAAGCAAGTATTGAGGTTAAACTGCCAAGAAGATCAAACCACAGATAAAGCTTTAGCTTTGTAATGGGTGTGATGAGTCTAATCCTTATTTCATGTAACTCAGCATGGTATAACAGTGACTACACTGGAGTTGACTATTATTTTTATGCCAGTTGAGGATCTGGTCAACTTAAGTGTCAGTGTATATTTGGGGGGAGGGGGGCAGTGAAAGGTGGGAAGAAAAAATCTGTGTGCCATCAGTCTTCAGGAACTAATTTAATTATGACTAATGCTAAAGTCAAGTTTCAGCGTAAAGTTGCGTTCGATTCTCATAGTTTACAGAACCAGCTGGAGTGGGTAGGATGGGCTTTATTTGTTTGTTCGGTTTGCTTTTTAATTACATAATATATCATACACCCTCCTAATCTGTGATTTTTATCTTGAAGTTATGTTGACAAATTACTTAAGTGTTGGGAGGAGGTGGTGATTGTTACTTTAAACTGCTAGTTTGTACTTTAATATTCCAAATGACACACTTAGGAAGTGTTCCTTTTAGTGTACCATTCTTTGCCAGTCACAGGCTACCTCTGCGTAGACTGTGCCTTTGAGCAATAACCAGTGAGCTCTGCTTTCAGCAGCCTGTGCGTGCCCTGTGCTCTATAAAAGAACCCTGCCTTGCACACTTGCCTGGGGACTGTTTCTGTACGCTGCATGCCCTGCCTTTCTCTCTACATCTAAAAGGTGAGCAATGGCAGTAGGCTCTGTGGCCAGCCTAGGGCTCCCTCTGAGCTCCCCACCTCGGGCTGTTAGATGAAACCCTGCTTCCTGTCCATATTCCTCGTTGAGTTGTGCGGGCTTTTTTTAATAAATGGCCAGCTCTGGTTTGAAAATAAAAGTGTATTTTAAAACAGAGTTTTGAATCTTGTTTTAGATTTTTCCTTTGCTGTTCAGCTCTTTTTTTCTTAGCTAAGAGCAGAGAGAGACTTCCTTTTCAGGTTTGGGGGGGGGCTGGGCCCTTGATCTGGACCCTCTGTAGAAGAAGCTCTAGTCCTTCCCGTGCATCTTTCTCTGCAAGAGGATGTACCACTTGCACAAAGTTCATAAATCAAAGTCTTAGTCGCTCAACTTCAAGATCTGCTTACTTGGCTTACTGCTGTGCTGTGTCAAGGAGTGATCTGATGTGTTGCAACATGGATTTGGAGGACTCTGGGTTGAGTCTTCCTTGTGGAAGCCTCCATGCAAGCTTCATCCCACAGAGCCAGGCTGTTGGAGGAGCCTTTGTGTGCCATCTGGCTAGAGTGTTGCCCTCTGCTCCTGTGCTGTTTTTTCACAAGCTTCTCGGTTACATGCTTGGCAGTCAGAAAAAAATTGAAAGGAATGATGCTCACAGCAACCTAGGTCATGAGTGATTTCTGTCCTTCAGCTGAACTTGCTGACATTGCTTCTTCCCCTGCTATCAGGTTACATGGCAATTCCAGTTGGAAAAAGATCTGAACTGGTAAAAACTACAGAGTTTTCAAGTAACAGGCCCATAATGAGAGAGGACTGGAGTACCTCTGGGCTCGTCCCGTCCCTTCTCCTTTGTTCGGTTGTGGCGCAAGCTGTTGCAAAGACTCTGAAGCAGCAGTGTTGATAACACAGGAGGTTATTGTCTAAGTCTTCAAATAAGGTCAGTAAATTCAGATGGTAAATAGTGTTTATTTGCACTGGCTTTCTGCTTTCCAGCTTTTCAGGCAAGACTTTTAGAGACATCCAAATGGCCTGCACAGAACCTCAAAGACCTCAGGCACAGTGCCAGCTGGCAACCTAACAACTCTGCAGTCTGCCCTTGATGGCTCTGATATAGCAGCTAGAACGGGTGCTATTACTGTGCTTCTCTTAATCTCAAGTGGCTGAAGTCCTGTGTGAAGTCCAGATGTCCCCCAAGAAGGGCTGATCTTAAAAAGCTGTAAGTCTTCCTAATACAAAGAAGAAATGTCAGCCTGCATGAGTTAAAGCGGAGTATTTCAATCAGTTGTAAATTAGTAGTGTGTACAGCCTAGAGGATGGGAAGAGGATAACTTTGTCTCCATCACCTTACAAGGTGATAAATGCTGCATCCAAGTCAGTGAGTCACATGGGTCCTGTGTATCTTTCATTTTGAGAAAATTGGGGCAACAAAGGTCGTAAAGATAATTCAGAAAGGAATTCTCTAGCTAAGTTCAAGGAAATCACTGACTCCTGGAATAGCCTGCCGCCTTTGTTCTGAGATTTCTGTCCAGTTTTGATCAGTTTGTCATGGGAGAAAATTCTGATACCCGATATGCTTTGTATAATATTGTATCCCCTGCTTAAATATTGAAGTTTTTCCTGGTTTTTTTCTGTGATTCTGTTGTGCTAGAAATACTTGTGGTAAAGTTGAAAAAAATATCAATAGTGCACATGCATCTGATCTCGTGATATATCTCTACTCCCAACACATGCACACCTTGTTTGCATGCTGGGTCTTTATTTTGCTACTGCCATGACAAGTCAGATTGTGCCTTTTAAAAGAAGCAATAGCTGTTCCTCCTGTACCTACTTGAAATGGTATGTCTGGCTGCTACTCTTCATAATTTGCAAAGCATTGAATAGGAAAATGTAGTGGGTTGCCAGAGAAGCACAGCCTGCCTTTTTTAACTGGCAGAGGCTGTCTTTTTGGAAACTGAATAGAAGAGCGTAAATTCAGAGCCTGTTCATTATGCAAGGTTGCCATATACCACGTAAGCTAAACCTGTGTTTCCTAGGAAAATTACTCAGATAATTCTATGAGTACAATACTGTTGCAGCAGACATGTAGAAGCAAGAAGCTAGTTGCCTCTGTGCACATTATTTTTGTAGTGTTATACTGAGCCACTGGGACTACAGAGCAAGAAGCCAGTAATGCTTTTTTTTGTGGGCACCTTTTTAGTTTGAGCAGTGAGAGGTTAGGCAAATTAGTGATATCTTCGCATCCTTGTCTGCTGGAGCACACGAGCTGCAGGCTGTCTGAGCAGGTCGCGATGTTCCTCCTGTGGATGCGTTTTCTAACTTTCTCGCTGCACTGAAGTTTTGAGGAAGTATTAATGCAAGCACAGTCAAACTAAATGTGATTTGAGAGGCACTGGTGTCCTTACCTGTGGTGTGATATTGTTGTATACTTTGTGTGTATGTCTTTCTTAACAGAATGTACTATTTCTGATGTGAATTATATTCTTTGGTAAGAAAAAGTGGGGATTTTTGTATTTTTATGTATTTGGATAACTTCAGTTTAAGGGGTTACACACTACACCCATGACAAAAATCACAGCTTTATGTGTACTTGATAGGTATATTTGATCTGTAGTACTTTATTTTTAATTCATGGAAGCCATTTGTTTGATTTGTAGTTTCTGACCTTATTGTCCCTTTAAAGAACACATTGTGAAAGTCACTGTTAGGGATTAAGAAGCTAAAATAAGCACTGGGACATAGTTCTTGTCTCTCAAGACCTCACATGATGAGATGCTGTAAGATTACAGGCAGAGACAAGGGATTCGTGGAATGCAAGTGAAAAATGAGTAATGGTTTTGTTCTGAACAGTGTTCTAAAAGTGATAGAGGTTCCATGGCTATTCACCATTAACTCTGATGATGTAATACAGGTACTCAGTCAGCTTTTTGTTTCCAGTCCCGAAATTCAGATAGAATACGTTGTGCATAAGAAGACTAAGTAGAAGTTATCTGCCTTGACTTAAGCCTAAAAATAAATTTTTTGTAGCATATTATTTCTGGTAATATGTCGGTATTTCTTTGAGTGCGCTAGTTATCTGAAATCAAAAGCCAAACGCAAATATTACTGGCAAGTACAGAAAACTTAGGTGCCATTACCCATAGTTTTCTTGTTCTTTTTATGTGTTTACACCCCTATGAAATGTAACCCTTAGTAACTAGAGGCTTTATTTAAAAGCACTGCAGATTTTCTTAGGATTTAAATTACGTTTTGCTCAGTTTCCTAATCAAATTCACTTTTCTTCCAGTTTGTGCTGGAGATTGCTTTCTATGGCAACTGGTAGTCTTTTTTATCATCAGTCATTTTTATCTGAGATAAATTCACATCCTTTTCTCGTCGGTAACTGAAAATACAGGATAAACATGTTGAAGGCATGGATTTAGAGCAACAAAAATAATGGGATTTTCTCTCTTGATGTACCATTTTGTTCTGAAACGCTTTCTTTCTCAAGTCCAAATTTTTGTTTGATTTGAAACTAAAGACGATAAACTTGCTACATGTAGAAATTAAGACTGTTGTAAGAATACATGCTAGAAGGAGAGAAATTATGTGAAAATAGGTTTCCTTCCTAAATACGTGGATTAAACATGAAAGATTCACTTCAGAGCCTAATCTTTAGATGATCTAATTAGTACATATAAGCAATGCATATGGCAAAAAACACCAGTCACATGAGTGTGTGGGCTCTTGTTCTAAGTGGAAGTATGAGTCCTAAGTATGGACAATGTTGATCACCCTATAATTAGGGAAGTGCTAACTATTCATTATGCCAAAGAAGTCAATTGTGATTGAATAAATACAAGTTAAGACTATGATATCTATTAACTTGCTTCACATTTGCTTTTGTGCATACTTGAATTTTCTGATCTTAGCCCCCCTGGAAGGTGATTTTCAGCTGAGAACTCCTTTGGGAAAGGTTTTTGGCTGGTTCTACCCTGCTTAAACAGAAGCCTTTGCGTATTGCTGCAAGATACTGTCTTCCTCCTTGTCCAGTGGATGCTCGTTGCAGCCTGTGGTAGTGTGGCTCTGCAGTGTGTTTCTCGAGCAGTGATGGAAGAAAGGAGGCATGGGTCTATAAGACAGTCTGTTTGGAAAAATCTCACTTTTTTTCTAATGACAGGAAATAGGAATAGAAAGGAGTTCCTGTATCACTGAAATAAATTCATACTGTTTCTAGCAGCAGTATAATGTACTCTTTTTAAGATGAATCTTGTTCAATTTACGAAGCTGTTAGGTATTTTTAATCTGCCAAAGCAATTAGAAGCAGCTTCAGAACATCAGACACGTGTATTTTCAGTCACTTCAGATACCATTGCTCTTGTGCTAGTGGTATTTAGCTTAAATGGTTCTTTTTCTGCATCCTTAAGCCGTATTTGTGGGGAGCAACCCAATCCTCTTTCTGCATTTGTTTGATAGCTTGAGTAAGTCAAGCTTTTCTGTTTTCCGGTTATCCTGATAGTCCTGGTCTGCATCTGCTTTGTTTCAGCTTTTCCTTCCTGAGTGTGGATGTCTGGTACTGATGTGCTGGCCCAGAGATTAGCTCAGTAGTGCAATGCGCTATTCCCTTTCGCTCCAGGAACAAACATCCTAATGCCATCTTTTTCTTTTGTAGAGCTGCATAATACAAACAGGGCAGAAAATTTCAGTGGCAAGTTAATGTACCCTGATAGCTCTCTCCTCTGCCATTTCCAAATTATGAGGCTATATTTTATTAGTTCTGCAAGGTGTCAGACAATGATCTGTCCTATTAAAATTAATTCCATTTCTGCTACCTTACCTCTCAAGGTCATTTGATTCTTAAAGTGTGTTCTGACTTTGTATCATCCACAAAATTTATTAATTTGTGTTGAGTGCTTTAGTCCTTAGAAACACTTCAGGAAGATCCTCCTTTATCCAGATTGACCAAAAGATAACAAAAACAGATGCACTTTTTAGTTTAGTTCTCCTTTACAGCTGTTTACTAATCTTCAATTTCTCTTTGGTTTAATAGCAATTTCTTTTATTGTACCATATGAATGGCTTCGCATAGCCTGAGTGCATTAGATTTGAAGTCTCTCTTTTGTCTATAAAATCAGAGTTATCAGATAATGTCATATAGACCTGCCTCTGAAAAATTAGAGAGTGTTTGTTTTTCTAAATTCCAACTCTTGCAGACCTCTCTTCTGAATAACTCTTCTTTTTTGTTTTTGTTTTATCTTCCCACATAGTGCTGAGGCTCAGTTACTGTGTCTGTAGTTACTCTGATCATTTATCTACTCACCAGTCTTAGTAGTTTCTACTCTTCTCTATTTTTAAAAACATGGTGCCATGCTCAATCTGAAACAATGTTTTTGATGAGAATTCATTTAATCTCTGATTCAGTATTCTGGGAGGTCATCTGGGTCTCATTTATTAGATTACGAGTTTTGCATTACCTTTATTTTCATACTGCTTCCTTGTCAACAGTCTTCCTTGTTGCTTTCTCATTGGTGAGAAAAAGTATTTGTTTTGTTGTTAGGATACTTGCGTATCTAAAGAAATTTCTCTCATCCTGGCTAGGAATGACTCACTGACTTAGTCATTAGCTGTAGTCATTAATTTGCTCACCGTTCAAAGACAGCATTTAATCATAAAGAGTGAATTCTTTATAGTTGTACTGGCTCTAGGTGGTACGGGTATTTTTTTTTCTTAGTAGCCTGTATGGTGCTGTGTTTTGGATTTGTAACTAATGTGTTGATAACACAGCAGTGTTTTGGCTATTGCTGAACAGTGCTTGCACGGTGTCAAGGCTTTCTGTTTTTCCCACTCTGTCTGCCCCCCTAGAAAGAAGGTTGGGGGTGTGCAAGAAGTTGGGAGGGCATGCAACTAGGACAGCTGACCCGAACTTACCAAGGGCATATTCCATGCCATATAACATTTTATTTGGCAATAAAAACTGAGGGGAGGGCTGTTTTTTGGAAGGCAGCCATTACTTCGAGACAGGCTGGGCATCCGTCTGCTTGTGGGATGGGATTGCTTTTGCGTTGCTTGTTTTGGTGAGTCGTCCCTGTCCCCCTGTTTCTTCCTACTCTTTCCTGTGCTTATTAAACTGTCTTTCAATCAACCCATGAGTTTTCTTGCTTCTACTCTTAATATTCTCCGCCCTGTCCTACTGGGGATGGGGCAAGTGAGCTGTGGCTGTGTGGCACTTAGCTGCTGATCAAGGTTAACCCACAACAATCCTTTGTCACACCCAGTTTGGGGCAACACAGCTGAGGAAGTGTTTGAGAAAGGGAAGAGAATAATCAAGATTTTTCTGAAAGCTGATCTTGCCATAAACCAAAGCAGGGTCAAAGGACCTTCATGAGAGATCCAGTTTCGGGGAATAATACATCAAGATGGGCATCAAAACATCCCAATCTTCTGGGGATATAGAGGATCTGAGGCTCACAGCACGCTGAATGAAAAAGATACTAGCGACATACGAGGGGGATTGAGCTGCTTCAGAAATAGTTGGTACAGAAGCACAGCTCCTCCTAGCTCCTTGGCTTAGCTGTTGACTGGTGTTAACCCATAACATGTTTTTTCAAATAATATGAAAAAAAAACTAAGTATGGGGTTCATCAACAGACTTCTGGGTCTATCCCAGTAGAACAGATTATCCATCTATTCCCCACCTCTCCCATTCACTTAAATCTAAACTGACCTGACTTACTCATACTGTCTTTTCACAAAAAGAAATATCATGGCCTTGGTTATTGAGGAACAAGAAGCAAAAATCTACTTTGTTTAAAATGTAGGTTGCAGTCCTGACTTGCACTTCTACTCTGTCTCTCCTAGCCTTTTCTGTACTAGCAGGTGGGTTCTTTTTTTGCCTGTTCCATGCAGAAGTTTACAAATGTATCAGATATTTCTTTCTGATCTCTGAAATCCTGGTCAAAACTGGTAAAATTCTTTAACTGATTGTGCCCATCTAGTGGCTTCTGTGTTTAACGATATTTGTAATTTTTAATGGTGTTAACTAGTGAGTTTTTTACTTGTGATCTTCAATGATTTGCTTTTCTTTCCTCTGTTTGTACATGCTGTAAGTCCTGTAAATAGCTGATGTTTCTTCTGAAAGTTTATTAAGTGATGCCAGATTCTCAACTTTTATTCAGAGCAAGTTGCT
This sequence comes from Aviceda cuculoides, assembly GCA_035590195.1. Taxonomy (NCBI): domain Eukaryota; kingdom Metazoa; phylum Chordata; class Aves; order Accipitriformes; family Accipitridae; genus Aviceda; species Aviceda cuculoides. The sequence continues at coordinate 36,458,170 of JAVJGG010000082.1, read as the reverse complement.
CCTGGCCCTTCTGGTATCAGGAAAGGCCTTGAAAAGAAACTGTAGAGATTCAGATAGCTGGCGGCAAGTACTTGTCCACGCATTTGGTGTTTTATAGAAGTTTGGGACCAGATTTGTAACCACTGTGTAATTATTGGATTTGATTTTTTGAGTTTATCAATCTAAGATGGCACTTGCTTATGCTTAATATAGGTCACCCTGCTCTCATTTAAGCTTCTGTTTTGGGATTTAGGCAGTAATATGCCACCCTGACCATCAAAATGAGAACTGAAGTAACCTCGTATGTACTGTTCATCCAAGCTGTCATTGCTGCAACAACTTCATCAGCCGGACACAAAAGTTAGTCCTTGCACAGTCCCCTGGGTAAGGCGTGATGCAGGATCACACTTGATGAAGGCATGCCAGGGGAGAGGTGTGTGATGGATCGGGTGGTGTTTTGCTTTGTCCCAGGGTGGGCCTGTGTGCCAGAGTATGAAAGTTGTTTGGCTGTCTCTTTAGAAAGCCATTGCTGTGCAAGCCCAAGCTAAACTAACTGATAAGGGCTATCAAATGCTGTGTTATGGATCACTGCAGAACACTTCTTTTAAGTTGTTTCTCACCTCCTGCTGATAACTAATTCTCATGAAGAAGTGAACCTTGAGGTCTTTGTAATAAACCTAATGATCACGATGTAGTGAAAAGGTTTACTCAAAGCAGCGAAGTAGGGACAGTATTTCTTAAATTAAAGATCTGCAGGCTTAAAAATAATAAAACCTACAAGTAGGAGAAGGATGCATGAAGAAAAAATTATTTTCAGTGTGTGTGCACGGTAGGAAAAAGCAAATGGTGTTCTGGGCAACGAGAAACCACATCCGGAAGAGATGCAACTGCCTGGTTTCGTGCCCATACAAAGCAAGTGTTGGTGTCATGGCAGCTTGCCAAGCAGTATGTTTTCTTTCACCGTTTGTTGGTACTAACTCCTTTGATCAGCACATGCTATACTGACCTCAGTCATTTGTGGCAAAAGCAGCGCATTGTCTTTGTTGGAATATAAGATCGGTGAAGAGAAGTACATAAAAAGAATTTCCTGCAAGCAAATGCTGAAATAAATGGGTCTCAGAGCCTCAATGTAAGAAAGGGCTGGGCTGTGTTTATCTTTTTCCTTGCAAGTGCATCCAGTAACTTATTGTGATGGGTGGGGAATTAAGAGTCCTCATTCCTGCCTTCCTCTCTGTTGGTGATTTCTGTCCCTAAAAGCACAGCCATGTAATTCATTGAAGTGTTATTCAAGGGAGTTGCTTACAGGATCTGCGGTGGGGACTGGGGCAAAAATCGTCAAAAGCAGACCTGCAGTCAACGGAGAAAGGTTTAGTTTGTTTGGTTTTGTTTTTAAATTTGTGTGCACGATTTTCCCCCCATCAGCTTCCCACCTTTTGCTGCAAAACAGATTTAAAGGAGGGGAAAAGAAGGTCAAAGATAGCAGTGATTGTATCACCAGCTAGGGTGAATGGGGGGACGTAGGTAATGGGTGGTGGCACTGAGGCAAGAGGGGTTGGATGTTGGTTTTCTCTTCTGTTTAAACCAGTTGACTTACACATTTTCCTGCAGGTTGAAGACCAGGACCTCTGTCTTGGTGTGGACCAGATCACTCCATTACACCTCATTGGTGCTTACACACACACCTGCATGTGTTGCTCACACAGAGTAAAGAAGGGGAGGGAATCTGAAGCTGGAGAGCTGATGGCTTGTCTGTCTGGGCTCTGTGAATGACCTCCCCCTTGTCTTGGGGAAAGGGGGAAGGTATTGCTTGACTTCCCAGCTGCAGGGTTTTTTTCCCAAGAACTAGCTTTTTGTTCCCTTCACAGGAAATAGGTATATGCTTTTTATAATAATAAGTTATTTTTAAAATTTTTCTTGTAGATGTATAATAATGTTCTAGCTCTGAGCTCCAGTTATTTCATGTACCTAATCAGTGCAAGCTTACAGCAGAATTCCTGCCTTCAAGTTTTCCTCATAATTACTTGTAGCTCCTGCAGAGAAGAAGGGACTAAAGACCAGAAATAAATGGCTGGTCAGGTTAGATGGCATAGTGAAGCACTAGAATAGGCTGTGTAAGGAAGCTGTGGAGTCATCAATACTTGGAAGTGTTTTGAAAACCTCCTAGGCAGCATTGCAGTTAATATAGTAGGTATTATTCAGGGGTTTAACCCAGTCTGTGGTACACAGAGGGCTTTTGAGTAGTCCAGAGAAGATAATAGACTTGCTTTTCTTAGTTACTTGTAGACTTAATTCTATGGAAAACGTTTAGGAGGTGCACCTAGTAGATGTAGTCTGAAAATCTGGGAAGGTAGTAAATTATTGTAAGTCATTCTTCCACAGACAGGCATGGACTGGACTGTGCTGTCTGTCAGTCTGTCTTTAGCCTTATTTTTACTTTTTTTTTTTTTTTTAAATGCTTTTCCCAGTCTTCTATGCAATGTACTCATTCATTACGCAGCCGTTCACACTGTCTGATCTTTGAAATGGTGGTCACAGCTTGCGCACTTGTCTTGCCTTTTATTTGTATTGGAGAGTTTACTATACTTTTAACATATATTCCCACAGAACTTTCTAAGCTCTCTTTCTTGGTGTTGCCTTGATATGTAGGTTAAAGAAAATGAAGAATGTCATAGAGGAAAACAGTTCTGTTATTCTTCAAACAGGTTACATACTTACTTGAGATCTTCAAATTATTGTACTTATTGAGTCAATACATAACTGCTTTTAGTTGCAATGTAAAATAGGCATTTTATGGTTAATCTTGTAAAGCAAGTGTTTCTATGGCTTATCAAGAGTGGTTAGCTAAAGGAATTACTAACGACTTTTACAGAAGAACAGTCTTAACTGTTTTAATGACTCATTCTTGCAAAACTTTGAGGTGGAAAATAACAAGTCTCAGTAAACTCTGCGTATGTTTCCCTTCTCTTAAATGTTTGTCATATAACTAGTTCAGGTCAGCCTTGGAGGTGTTTTATTTTTAGTTATTTGTTCTATAAGTGCAGGCATTGAGGGAGTTGATTTGTGCAGTGAAGGGCTAGGAACCAGTCTGCTCTCGCACAAGGTAGGGGCTGTTCTGTGTAGCAGGGTGAGGTTTTTTTTTTTTTTATTCCGGAAAGGTAGAAAACTTCAAAATTCTAAGCAGAGAGAGTATCCATATTAGGCATTTGAAGGCATGTTTTCTCCCTACCATCAGCCTCTCCTGAAGCTAGTTGTAACATACTGCAAGGACTCTGCCATCAAAGCAGGCATGAGAGTTTTTAAGTTCTTTTGTTTTTTCCCCTTCCTTTGCATTAATTGTGTGGAAGTGTCACTGGAGAAGTTGCTTACAAGGTAGGAACCCCATGATTTGAGTGAATGTGAATTTACCAGCTCAGTTCTGGTGCTCAAACTCCAAAACCTCATGAAAAGGGGTAGGGAGAAGCCTTGGAAATCTTGGATCAGCCCTGGTTGGGAGCAAGAATCTTTTTCCTCCATATAAATTGATTTTTAGTTATACAGTCTGACTGGTGTACAAAGAAAAAGTAAGTTACGCTGATCATCTACACTGTGAAGGAGGAAGGGAGAGTGTATATGAGTGACCTTGTGCTGCTGAGCCACCACAGCAAGTTTCTGGGTAATAAATTTCTGTGCAGGCTGTGGAATTAAGCTGGTGCAAGAGTAGCGCAAACTGACACTGCTAATCATTGCTTGAGAACCACAAGGAGAAAGGAGTCTGGGAAGACAGAGAAAGAAAGAGTAGGGAAGATGAGAGGAAAAAACATGTTAAGAACTTAAAGGCTGGCAGATGGTATTTATTGTATTTAATACAGAGGCTTTCAGTGCCTGCTTTGTGTTTCTGCAGCAACTGCCTGAGCACATCGGTGACAAATGGGCATGCGAGGTGAAGAATAGGGACCTATTTCTGCAGTATTTATTTAAACAAAAATCCTGCTTATGTGAAGCCTGAAGAATCAAACCACATATAGAAATAGTTTTGTCTATGCTTTTTTTGAATGTATTTGAGACTGAAAATATGTAACTGAAGAGCTCTATGCATGTGGCACACGTGTATAGTGAGATTCATAATGTATCATTAGCTTTGTTCAAATTCCTTAGGAAATCTTTGGCTTTTGCTGGGAAATCAGTTTCCTACCAGTGAAATAATTGTTCAGTTAATATATGGCAGTTTAGGTCTCTATGTGCATCTCTGACTATTGTTTTGATGCATCATAGCATGCATTGAGTAATATGTACTCCTGCCACGGTAGTAGTTACCTGCCCTGAAATAAGCAGGGGGACTGATAAGTCAGTCATTTATCTGTACATAAACATGGTTTTATCATATTAAGGTAATGTTATTTGAATAGAGAGCGTCTATTAGCCTGGCTGTAACACTGTTAGATAAAATTTATTCATGTCACTAATGCCTGTTCTCCAGTGTACAGCACAATGTCATCCAAAAGCTTCAGGCAATTAATTTCCCTAATAATGACTGAAAATGTAGATGACTTGTTCTTAGCTTTTTTCTGTTTTCAGTCACTAGTTGAGGCCAGTAGGGGACCTAAATTGAAAAGATTTCAGAAGTGTTTCAAAGACTGGCCTGATTTTGATCTTCCTTGAGGTGAGTGAGGATTTGTGGTGCTTTCGGGCTTTCCTGAAGCCAGGAGAGCACCTCAGATGTCTCATCCTTTCAGCAGAGACATTCATATGGCACAGATATCCTCTGAGAGGGAGATACGTTTCACTTAGCGAAGAATAACCCCTCATATTGGACCTTTGCTTTGGTGCAGAAGTTTTGTGATAGCTTTGGCAGGAAGCAAACATGTCCCTTAACTCCTCTTCTTTTCCGTCTTGACAGACAGCTCTCATTTAGTCCCATGGTCCCCCCAGCTCAGTACATGGGTTGTCTGAGGAGAGCCACTGCTTTTAGATTTTCTTTTTCCATCTCCAGGGAGATAGAGCTCTCCAAGCTTGTTGGCTTTACTGACTCACCTCAACTTCCCATGCCCCAGACCAGAGTGATTTTGAGGTATTTAGCAGTGATTTCCCTGTTTCCCTACCCCACCTCTCCTCTGCTCCCCGTTTGCTTCATCAATTCGTCAACTAAGGGATGTGCAGATAGTTATACTATTTATAACTATTCTTGGCTCTGCACACTTTGCCAGCCACCCACCTTGTCTTTGGTCTGGGGATGGATGTTCTTCATCCAATCTGAACTATTGTCTTTGCTCTGGATGATTGATACACCCCAGTCAAATGTAGAATGCATCAGCTGTAGCAGGGCAAGTTAAAAGAATGATGCATAAGGTGTACAGGTAACAGACCTGGTTCCAGGTGTCTTGTCCAAGCTGCTTTGTGGTCTATAATTGTACAGTTTTTAGAGGAGCATGAGGACCTGTATGTGGCAGGAATAGGTGTGTTTGTTTCTCCTACAAGCTTGTTCTGTTCTTCATATAATTTTGTTTACTATTGTAAACCATAAATGCTAATTTTACATGTAATTTGATAAAATAATTTGAAAGGTTGACTTTGCAGTTTTCAGATAAATGAAACTCCTTTTTTTTGGTATCACTGTGGAAAAATTTCTGCTCCCTCTTCCACGCAATCTCCTTACTCCCCTTATCTCCTCTGTCCTCCGCCTTGCTGTACCAAGATGTATGACTGTGTGGTTTATGTTCAGCATTTCAACTGCATTACAGCCCTTTCTTTGCCATGCGCTGTCGAGATGACTGATGCTTTTCAACATGTTACTAATTTGTGGCTTTGCATATGCTATGTACATTCATATATTTCTTGTTATTTATTCCAGAGATGGTGATGTTGCTGGAATGGTGGTCAGGCACCAATTGCACCCTCTACACTGACCCAGAGAGTTACCACAAGTATGGGAAGGAGAATGCCATCGTAATCCTTAATCACAACTTTGAAATCGACTTTCTCTGTGGTTGGAACTTTTGTGAAAGATTTGGGGTCTTGGGGGTGAGTTTTGTTTAGCATTTAAAATAAACTTCCTCTTCTTGGATGTGGAAAAAAACCAAAACAAATTCTCTGTGTTTTTGAAAGTTAACAGATCTGTGCTCGAATTTCACTCAGCCACTGTCCAGAATTAAGAGAGGTGAACCTAAAGCAATGCAGTGCAAGTATGTGGAATACTGAGACAGGATTGCTTGGGCATTCACAGAAATTTTGAAAGAATTGCAGTTGAAGGTGATGAAGGAGGTATTTTTTTCTTAACCTGTGAAGGTCATTACAGTTGTTTTTTCTCTCTGTGCTTGCTAGGTCACTATTACGGTTCATTGTGCTGCAGAAAGATGAGCTGCTCTGTGATTCTTTCCCAGTAAATTGTAGAATTTGTTTGCTTTCTCCAGTGTAGTCTTACAGATCCACAGCTAGAGTTTGAATGATGTAGTCTCTGTCTGTGAGAATGAAACAGCTGCCATCTCAAGTGAATACAGTAACCAGGTTATAGCTAGTAAGAGATGGGGGAGGAATGAGTTATCCATAACTGAATACACTGTTACATTTGGCTGGAAGTACGCGTGCATTTGTTTTCAGAGTTGTTTTTCTGTTTCCTCTGTCAGCTCATGGGGATGATTCAAGCCCTCCTCCTAAGCCAACTTGAGTTAATTCTGTGGTGATGATGACATTACCTACCTACAAGGGACTTAGAGAAGAGTTCTTTCCTCCTAAGAAAGCAGAATAATACTTCATTTTGGTGGTCTTATGCAGCATCCTCTTCTAACTTTGCTCCTGGTCACTGTCAGAAGTCCTAACCTTGGATTGTGTGAACCTACGACTTTTTGTGGCCTTTCCTTTGGACTCGTTGCATTTGCTGGACTTTTAGGCACAACTCCAGTCACTTTCAAATTATAATGATACTGCTTAAAAAGATGAAAAGGGGCCTTGAAACTGGAGGAAAAAGAACCTAAGCATTACAGGTCCTGCATATTACCAAAATGGCTGTTGGCTTCTGATTGCTGAAGGGACAATTCTACCGTCATGTCTAGGACTTGAGCACAGAGCTGGAGGATAGCATGAGGCAGCAGGAGATGTAGGGTAACCTGTTCCTGGCAGGCAGATGTATATGCCAAAAACATTCTCCTTTCTATGTGCTCTCATTATACAGTGGTGCTTTAGTATAGTCTATCTAATTTTGTAAGCCAAATGGCTGCAGTTCCCTAAATAAAGCTGTGTTTTAGAGGGTCAGGTGCTTCTTCAGAAAGAAATTTAGAAAATTAAAGGATTATTTATGTACAAACTAATAGGGGCCTGCAAGGTCCAAAATCTCGTGTTTTACATTGGTGCTGTGTGGTTGGATTGAATCTCATTAGCTTTAATCTTTTTTTTTTTTATAGTTTCCCAAGGTAATCAGGATTATGTTTTAATTTTTTTATGTTGTTCCCTATACATAAGAAAACCAGCTACGTAGAAGCATATCTATTGAACAATTACTGTGCTGCACTAACTGAAAATAGTTTTTCCTTTTTTTTTTAAATGCAGTTATTACTCAGTTTGTATTTTTGCTAATCTTAAGATTCTTTTAGAAACTGATATATGATCTTTTTTTTATAAACTGTTTCAGTTTTGAATAACATACTGTGCTTTTACTTCCCAGAAACTGTTGCAGGAAGAAATAGTTTCCATGTGCTCTAATTTGTATAAATGTCTTTACACAGCAAAGCAGTGCATTTCCCTGTTGGGGCAACCAGTTGAGCTTCATCTTAAGCCAGGTTAAAAAAAAAAATTGAAAATAACACACAATTAGTTTCCTGATTGGATTATCTTTATTGGCCTACTGGTACTTGGCTTGGGGCAGCGTGGGAGTGGATGAATGTGTAGGGATGGGGGATGTAGCTTGGTTCGACTTTGTGCTGTCTTACATGAGTTTGCAGTGTGCAAAGCTTCAGGGTTTGGTGTGGCAGCGCAAGTAGTAACATAAGAACCATTATGCTGCGGGCTGGTGTTTGAGAAAAGGAGTTACAAGAAAAAGGCAAGTGTCCAGAGAGATTTCTTGAGTGGTGTCCCAGCCTCCAGCATTTCGTGGCTCAGGGACTTTGTGAGCTAGTGGGGTTTCATATTTAATGCCATTTAATTTTATGCTCCATGAAGTTTCTATGCAAACTTTAGGTATCTACCAACATCTTACTAAGCTGATCTATCCACTGGTGCTGGAAAGGAAATCTTGCACATGCCATCCTGTCTCCTGCATCTGTTCTGGTGCTTGTCTGCCCTGTTTGGGCATGTTTCAGACACCCCTTCTCTCTCTCCTGCCTTAACTATTCCAGTGAAGAAAGGAGAGATGACTGGGGAGGAGGAAGAGGAGGAAAGGTGAAGACAACTTCGGGCCGAAGGAGTTGGGACTGATTGTGCTTGGCTGCAGCACGCAGACAGAAGAGCTTTCTTGTGACATCCAGCTGTATGTACCCTGCAGCCCTGGCAGACAAAGCAGTGCTCTTAACAGTGTCGCAAGCATTTGTCCAAACTCTCAAGTTATTTCACAGCTTGAACTTTTATTAAAGGAAGCTATTAAATGCTTTAATTTTTTGCTTGATTTTGCTTATTGAAAAACAAAATTAAACTTCCTTAAACCTGTCTTGCCCCTTCTGGCCCCAAAAGAAAAAAGTCTTTCCCTTTTCCTCTTTGGTTCTAACCATGATATGAAAACTGCCCCTCCTGGTCTTAGTTGCAGCATTCTGTCTGTGCATTGTTCTGTTCCTTCTTTTGTCTTTCTTCTCCCATTCTGGCTTTCTCCTTATAGCCAAATTGCCATAGCCCCAGCAGGTTTATAATGCTCTGTCATTGTTGTTTTATCAATGTGGTTTTAGGGTTTTGCCGTTTGTGGGGGGTGGAGTGGGAGTGGCATAGTCTCTTGCATGTTGTTGTTAGGTTTGTGAACCTGAGTCCTCTTCTAATTACTCAGTTCTTGTACTTGGATGGCATGAGTTTCTGTGCTTTCATGAAGGTTTTTAAATGACTGTGGAAGAAAATCTAGCAAAAAGAACCTAAGAATTTGAGAAGTGCATATGTGTGGAGGAGCGGCACAAAAAAAAAAAAAGAACAATTCAAACATTTATTTATTTTACTTTTTAATTTTTTCTTTAATATGTCACTTTCAGAGACCCATTGAAAATGCTAGGAGGTGCTGGGTTGCAGTGCTGAGTGAGAGCCAGAGATCTATTCATTTATAGTGGAGAAAGAGAAAACCACATGAAGGAGCAACTCTGTGCTCGCTTTTCCTGTTGCAAGTTATTGTAGCCACTGAGATTGTCTTGCTAGCTGCAGTTGGACTTTATGCAGCTGAAGTTACTGATGTGTAATTGTTTGCAGCGTCAAACCTTAGAAGATTTTTTGGTTGTTGTTAGAAGTTAGAAGGAGGAAGCAAACTTCACAAAAACTAGAAGTTGACGGGGATTTCAGGCAAACCCATGTTCAGCCCAAACTGTTGATCGCTTACCCACAAGTGGAATACAGATTTTTTTTGTGATGGGATCTTCCTGTTTTGTTTTCAGTCCTTGACACCTGTCAGCCACACATACCCACCTCCCTTGCGCTGCCAGACCTCAGCGATGTGTGCAGGAGGGAGGGAATACAGGGGTGCTTGATGTAAAGTCAGCATCGTGCTGCCATGGGCAGCATGAACATCCACGGAGGCGGCTGAGTCCTGACTCCTCTGGGCACGGGTGGCTGCAACAAGCTGTGAGGGAAGGAGGAGCTGCGCTGCCAGCTTGGCTTTCTGTGGAGTTGGAAACAGCATAACCCCAACAGGATGAAGCTTTGTCCACACCAGTGTTTCCTAATAAAAGGCAAGGCTGTTATGATCGTGAGCTAGGGTGACTGTGATGGTTGTGTTGTAGATGTTCTGCTGTTCCACCCCATGCTGGTGCAATGGTTGGGGAGAGGCTGAGCCCAGTGTCTGTGTGTTGCTCTGTTGTGTAAAGATGTGGTCTTGGTGACAGGTCCCTGCACCCTGATGTGCCCTTCCCTTTTCCTGCCTGTGGTATTCCGGTCCTAGGACTTAACTCCTTCTTAGTGGTGGACAGCCTAGCTACTGTATCAGCGTTTAAACACATTAGCAGCATTTAGTTTCTTCAAAGTGTGTGCTAAGCATCCCTTTGAAAACAGACCCACTGGACACCAGAACCTGAATTAAGGAAACAGGCATGTTCTGAGGAGGAAGGTGTTACTTGGTACTTACACCAAAAGCACGTTAATATGCTCCCTGTCAGGATTCACTGTACCTGTCTGCTTTGTTGCTTGATCTGACCAAGCAGTGATAAAATAGCTTTTTAAGTAATTTTAGTAACCTTTTTCCCCCTCAGACGAAGACATTTATATATTAGCAAAAATTGCCTGCGCTTGAAAGCTAAACATGCTGGTTTATCTGTTCACCTCCTGGTGTCTTGAGTTTCAGGTTATTAATGCTGGTGGTCTTCCTACCTTGTCAAAACATAAACATTTTTCTGAATGGCTAATTATATTGGCATCAAAATACATGCATTTCTAAAAGAGACCATAGTTGTTTATTCCTTGTCAGGGTGGACAAGGCAGAAAACCATTACAAAAAACTTAGTTGTTAACTATCTTGCTTTAAGTTTCTCATAAGAAATTGCTAAGCATGTGTAATAATTTTTAACCCTAACTATCTGTTCTATATGCCAGGAAACCCAAATTTTATTTAGAAGTTGTTTACACTGAAGCTTGCTGTTGGAAAAACTGGGCATGGTCTTAAATGTAGGTGTGAGAAGAGACTTTTGTAGGTTATTGTATGGGACTGATAGGTGTGTGAACACAGTAGTTCATTTGTACATTTTAATGTATTAATAGATTTTAAACTAGATTTGAAGGGGGAATGGGATAAAATGAGGCTTGCTAGAGATAAGCCTGGGGGTGGCGTGCCAATGTTTGAGGGACAGTGTGCTAGCAAGGTGCTTTGGTCTGCCATCTCAGTGGATGGATATCCATGTGGCAGCAAAGATGCAATGTTTATCGATGTGTTAGAAACCACAGCAGCACCTGAGAATGGTCACATAGGAATTAGGGCTTCTCTCCCAAAAAAGGTGCCAGGATCAATAACCTAACTGCAGTGCATCTACACCAATGTATGCAGCATGGGCAACAAACAGGAGGAGTTAGAAGCTGTTGGGCAGCTGGAAAACTAGGATACAGTTGCAGTCACAGAAATATGGCGGGATGACTCGCACAACTGGAGTGCTGCAATGGATGGCTATAAACTCTTCAGAAGGGGTAGGCAAGGAGGGAGAGGTGGTGGGGTACTCCTGTATGTTAGGGAGTGTTTTGACTGTCCAGAGCTTGGTAATGGTGGTGAAAGGGTTGAGTGTTTATGGGTAAGAATCAGGGGAAAGGCCAACAAGGCAGATATCGTGGTGGGAGTCTGTTACAGACCACCCAGTCAGGATGAAGAGGCAGATGAAACATTCTATAAGCAGCTGGGAGAAGTCTCACAATTGCCTTTGTTTTCATGGGGGACTTCAACTTACCAGATGCCTGCTGGAAATACAATACAGTGGAGAGGAAACAGTCTGGGAGGTTCCTGGAGTGTGTGGAAGCTAACTTCCTGACACAGTTGGTGAGTAAGCCTGAATAAGCTGAACCTGTTCTTTACAAACAGAGAAGGACTCGTGGGTGATGTGATGGTTGGAGACCGTCTTGGGCATAGTTATCATGAAACAATAGCATTTTTGATTCTCAGAGAAGTAAGGAGGGGGGTCCCTTGGGAGGCAGTCCTGAAGGGCAAAGAGCTCCAGGAAGGATGGATGGACATTCTTCAAGAAGGAAATCGTAAAGGCGCAGGAGCAGGCTGTCCCCATGTGCCAAAAGACAAACCAGCAAGGAAGAAGACCTGCCTGGCTGAACAGAGAGCTTTGGCTGGAACTCAGGAAAAAAAAAAAGAGTTTATGACCTGTGGAAGAAGAGGCACACAACTGAGGAGGACTATGAGGATGTCGTGAGGTTATGTGGGGAGAAAATTAGAAGGACCAAAGCCCAGCTAGAACTTAATCTGGTTACTGCTGTAGAAGACAATAAAAAATGTTTCTATAAATACATCGGCAACAAAAGGAAGGCTAAGGAGAATCTCCATCCTTTATTGGATCTGGGGGTAAACGTAGTGACAAAGGATGAGGAAAAGCCCGAGGTACTTATTGCCTTCTTTGCCTCAGTCTTTAATAGTAAGACCAGTTGTTCTTGGGGTACCCAGCCCCCTGAGCTGGAAGACAGGGGCGGGGAGCAGAATAAAGCCCTGTAATCCAAGGGGAAATGGTTGGCGACCTGCTATGGCACTGGATGGGATCCACCCAAGGCTACTGAGGGAGCTGGTGGAAGTGCTCACCAAGCTTAGTAGTGGACTTGGCAGTGTTAGGTTAACGGTTGGACTCGATGATCTTAAAGGTCTTTTCCAACCTAAATGATTCTATGATTCTAAATTATGGAATTGTTCATGTAGGCAGCCCAAACTACGTTATTATTTGTATTTAACACAGCATCTTACCATATGCTTGGGCATGCATCCTCTAAAATATTGCTGTGTTACCTTTCCAACATGGAAAAGTTTTATTCAATACGAAGCATTAGAAATTAGGAGCCTAACTAAATTTCTGGAACAATGGCTTTGACGGACTGAAAAAATGTGTCTTTCCATCTTGATGTCGCAGAGACTATAATATGAAGGAGTGCTGTATTTCAAAAATAGAGGAAATGAAATCATCAAAAGTAAGTCGATGCTGAGGGCAGCCTGGAGAGCAAATAACTTACAAGGCAAATTGCTGCTGCTAATGCATTGTTTGCAGCTACAATGAATTCGTTTTGAAACTGTGAAACAAATTTTGTTAGACATCTTCAGCTTGCAGGTTATTTCATGCTGTTTGTTGCATTCTGTGATCTGTTGAATAACTGAGGCTGGACATATAAATCAAGATTTTCTTTCTGTGATAGTATAGCTGTGAAAATGCACCTGAAGTAAGCTTGTAAAAATACTTTTTTTATATGTGATGTTGGTGCAGTCATTCACAAAAGGAGAACTTCATGGGCATTTCCATCTGAACAAACTTGGCCAAAAGAAATTAACTTAGATTAAAATGCTATAACTGTAGACAAGTTGTCCCCATCCAGCGGTAATTTCATTAAACATCTGTTGGAATTACACGGCTCTGAGCA
>JAVJGG010000082.1:36423491-36444900 GCA_035590195.1 Aviceda cuculoides | reverse complement strand
AATTACACGGTTCTGAGCACTGAAAATGTTTGACTTCCTTCAAGAAGGCAGCTTTTACATGGAATAAATCAGCACTTTTAAATGAAGTTTATTCTGTCAAACAAGCTGATTTGAGTGTTAGAGGTGACTGTCACATATTTACCAAAGCACTTTGATAAAGGAAAAGTCAGTGGCCTAAGTCAACTAGAGCTGCATTTTTCCCCTCAGGTCTTTACACAGGAGCAGTGCATGGGTAGATGACCAAAACAGAATAGACTGTAGCTCTAGTTATTGTAAGAGAGTTGGTAGCTTCTATGGGGAGGCCTAATGTATTCCTCCCACGCGAGAGAAGTCTTGCCAGTATAATGCACTGAGGAGTTTCCTTTCTCTAATTAGTTGTGTGTCATTAGCCTTCCTTTGACTCCTAGGATAGATGGGATGCACAAAATAGCATAAGGTGATTTAGTTTCTTTTTATATGCATCTAAGGAGTCGTACTCTCACGTGTCTGAAAGAGTGCTTTGAAATTTTAAAAATGCATCAGCACAGAAAATGAGTAAGAACATGCCCTGGGGAAGAATTAAAACATCTACTCTGTTTTTGTGGTTATACCTGCGCTATGTGACCCCTTAGCTCACATCATTTCCTTGTTTCACTGGGGAGGGGGGGAAGGTGGCACCTTCTTTCCTGCCCCTTGTTTAATTCATGTGCTTTTTAAAATGTGCAAAACATTAGAAAATAGCTATGGTGAAATAGTTACTTTAGCTTGCTTTTTGGACTAGGATTCCTGTGTTTTAAGTCTGGGAGGGAGGGCTATTAGATTGTCTTTTCTGACTGTCCTCTGGAGGCCTTGTGCATCCTATACAGAGCACACTTGCATTTGTTCATGGTAGGTCTTATGATACTGAACACTTACTGTAAATAAACTTTAAGAGCATGGCTTTTTTTCTGTTTTGGGGGGGGGGGGTGACACCGTTGCTGTTTGTCTCACTGTGCTGTGGCTTGCGCTAGGCTGTGGCTGACGGCTGCCCTGGTTGTGGCTGAGGCGGGCAGTAGTTCCCTAAGGTTCTAGCCTTCCCTGCTCAGCTAGAAACACTTTGCATCTTATCTGTTGGGATTTCTTGGGGCAAAGCCTTGGCTCAGCTGTCTTCCTCAGGCATGTACAGGGAAGAGGAATAGAAGAGCATATGAACTGGTCTGTGTGCTTTGAATGGAAGCTATACTGTACATGGCCTACAACAAAAAAGTGCTCTTTGGAGGCTTTTAAAGCTATATGCTAGAACTGTTTACATTTGTTTTGGCAATAAGAAAATTACTTGTATGAAGAGTAACTGAGAAAAGGAAAAACAGTAGTGTGGGAAAAAACCAGAGAGCTAAGGAAGGTGGTGGGAGGAGAGCCTGTTTCTCTGTTGCCAGTATGGAGAGCCGGAAAAGGAGGCTGGGCTCAGCATTGCTGCTGCCATGCAATAGGGACTAACGTCCAATGTGCCTTGAAATGGAAATGGCAAAAAGTATGCCGAATCCTACAGCTGCTCCGTGTGGGAGAGCTGGGTTTGGAGTCCTGATCTGGGCCCATCACTGAAATTCTCAAATAATCAAGAGGGAGTGCTTTATTACAAAGTGTTAAATCATTTGGCAGAGGTGATTTGTGCATTTTTAGAAATGGAATTGCCTCATGTTGTCTTCTGCTCTGCTTCTGTGTAACAGTTGCTAGTGAAACTATGTGATGTGCACTTGCCTTCCAGTCTTACGAGCTTTTAGATAGCTTAATTATTTAAGGTGTTTTCCTTCTCAAGGAAGGAAAGCAGATGAGAAATGAGCTGAGATAAAGAATTAGGTCAAGTTTCTTCCCCTAGTAACCAAATGAACAACAGTGATTAAAAAAACCCAAAACCCACGCAAATAATTTGTGTTGATGGTAATTTCTACCAGTAAATAATTCCTACTAGTCAAATGCTATGTCCTGGAACCCATCTGCAGAGCACTTTGATGGGATAGCTTATAAAGATATTATGGGTAGAAACTGGACTGTAATTGCTCCATCTATCCTCTAAGAAAATGTCACTGTTTTTCAGGAAATGCTGAAGCAACAATTTACACACACACACTAGGATTTGATATTTGAAAATTGTTGAATGCTTGATAAACCTTAGACTTCTTGTGGAGGGTCTGGACAAATCACTTCAGTGTCTGTCACACCTGTGAGAGGAACAGTACTTTTTTTGTTTTGTTTTGTGGTTTCTTTGTTTGTTTGTTTGTTTTTTTACTCCAGAAGCATGCTTTGAAAAGCAATTCACTAGTGTAAGTATTTCTGCCCTTCCATAAACAAACCTAAACATGAAGGAAGTATTTGTTTTGCTGCTGTTGTTTCTAGCGTTGTTTAAGGTTTCTTCCATTGGTAAACCATGTGTATGCATCAACATATTTTTGTGCAGCAATGGCTCTGTGACTCTACTTCTCATTCAGAATAGGTTTGGGGTTTTTTGTCATGGTGAGTTGTCCCAGCTTCGGGAAGAAGTATAGCTGCAAGGTATCTTAAAGGAACGTTGTGTTGCCACTGTGAGGGTCTGCTTGAATTAAGAATTTTGTTTTATGTTGTTTTGGTCTTTTCTATGGATTCCTCAGTGTTTGAAGGAATTTGGCTTGTGTTTTGGGTTTCAGGGTTTGAGTAGGATAGACACACACACATATATATTTAATTCTGGAAGTCTTCTTTCATGCAGATATCTGAGATTAGATTTGACTGTTCTGTCATATGAGAACAACTTTTTCTGCATTTTGCTTTTGCACTGGTGTTAAAACTGGGACTGGTCATTACAAATCAATATATTAGTGTCTAACTGCATGTGTCATACCCACAGACAACTCTGAAGTGGTGTAACTCTGTTTTACTTGCTTTGACTCTGTCTTGCAGAGTTCCAAAGTGCTTGCAAAGAAGGAGCTCTCCTACATGCCTATCATTGGCTGGATGTGGTATTTCCTAGAGATAGTCTTCTGCAAGCGTAAGTGGGAAGAAGATCGGAAAACAGTCATGCAGAAGTTGCTGAATCTTCGGGACTACCCTGAAAACTTTTGGGTGAGTGACGACTAACAAGTGAAGTGCAAGGTGCTGTAGTGCTTGGGAGGGATGAAGGGCATAGACAATATGTGATAATTGCCAGGTTGCTCCCAAGAACTTGGATTCATGAGCTTTCTGGCAGTATCAGGGGAGTATTCTCTAAGAATTGAATTCTCTCTTGAATTTCCCATGTAATATTCTGTCTTGCCTGTTTTCTTCGCCTGTAGTATGGAGCCCTACAGATGTCACCGCAAAAATACCTCTACTGTGATCCATTCAGTAAACTTTGTGGTCATCTAAATACAGGAGCTGCAGAGGGGTAGATGCAGGGGTTCACGGCAGTGTAACAGATGCATGTGACAATATTGTAATGAAACACATTAGCTGTATTCTTTACCTAAGCTCTCCTCTCACCTTAGATTGCTGAGTTCATGCTAGTATTTTCTCCTTCCATTTCCCTGTGATTCTGCCATTCCTGTGACAGTGCTAGGTCAGACATGGCCCAGTAGAAGTGGAAGCCACAGATAAGTACCTGGTCAGAGAATTGGCCCCTGGGGCTATCACCTGTGTTACAGGGAGAGGACTGGTGTCACCTTCCAGTAACAGGAAAGTGTTACTTTTTGCATCACCATCATTTTTTAGTATTGAGCCTGCCTGGCATTTCCTGGTCTGGGAATGAAAAGCCTTTGAATTTTTTCTGTTCTCAGTAATCAGAAAAATCCTAGTTCTCATGAGCTGGTGATGGTGACAGACGGATTCAGTTAAGGAAATGGTACCTTAAGCAGCCTCACAAAGGCCTACAGAAACTATTGCTTAAGAAGCAGTTTCCTAGTGTAGATCTCATTCTCTGAAACAAAACTTTTTTTTTTTTTTTACACTTGTCATTGATTTAAATGGACACTAAGCAATCAAAATTAAGCTCTGTGCTTGGATAATGATTAAATGACTCCCAGGGAAGAGCCTGTCTAGCAAAGGGACAATTCTTGGTTTCTAGTTCTAATCTGTCTCACAGGGATTTGCCTGTGCTCTGTGACTCTTAAAAGGTGTTGAATGCCTTTCTGTACACCTAGGCAGTTTAGCACTAATTGGTGAGCACAAACTGCCACCTTTATATACTGCTGTGGAGGGATTACTAAGAAGGAGCTATACCTGTAGTAAGAGGGGCACAGTTGATGTACACGTGGAGTTATCGCAATGTGGAGTTTTGTTTTGCCTTTGTATGGTGACACAATGTCAAAAGGCACAGCAGTAGCACCTTGGAAGCTGGAAAGACAGAGCACACTAAGTGGGCTAGAAGGATTTTCTCATCAGTTTCTGTATGTTTCATCTAGCTGCTTAACATTATGCATGTGCTATGTGAATAAATGTGCTCTTAGATGAGCTGGAACTGAAGCTGGCTGCTTGGCTAGTTCTCTTCAGTCTCTGTGTCTTTGTTGGCTAAATCTGTGCTGTGGGTTATAAGGACTTGTGCAATTTGGCAATGCTTTCTGATGTGTTAGTTTGCATTCAGGCTTGGCAGAAAGCAGATGAGCAGGTGGTAAATCTCCAAAGATCTGTCTGCTCTTCTCTCCCTGCCAGTGGCAAAATTGTAATCATTCGTGTCTAAGCACTTCCACTGTGGAGTTCATAAGGGGATGAGGCTTTCAGCTGTCCTGCACCTACTGCCTTACATCTGTTACCAGCTAAGTCATTGGTGTCAAAGTTACTGTCTGCAGTTGTCAGTGGTCCTCACGCCACAGTGAAAGCAAGCGGGTTGGAGTGAGGGGAAGCAAGCTAGGCACTGAAGCATTTCCTAGAAACATGTTTGGTTTAGACACTTACTAGGTTTTAGATACCATGACACTCAAACACCTCACCATCAGGGAGAGATTTGCAACAGTGTGTATGTTTTGAGTTTTTTATAACATCTCATTAAAGATGGAGTGACTCATTTAGAGAAATCAAGTCATTCTGATAGCAAGTAGCACAGCAAATGTTAAAGCCTAAAGGCTAGAGTTCAAACCAGAGGATGCCAAGTTGGATGGATGGGGGCAATTGAGAGGGCTTGGTTTTGGCTTTTTTGGGTAGGGTTTTTTTGACTCCAGGGCAATTAAATTACCTAAATGTGTATGTGGCTACACCTGTTCCTGCTAACAGTGTTCATTTGGGCAGTGTTGGTGGGAATTAGAGAGGCCTCTGGTCAGGCAGATGTGGAAGACAATAGCTGCTGTCTAACTGTAGTTCTCTCTTGGTTTTAGTTCCTGATTCATTGCGAGGGCACAAGGTTCACAGAACAGAAGCACGAGATTAGTATGCAGGTAGCTGAAGCCAAAGGCCTGCCCAAGCTGAAGTATCACCTACTGCCACGAACAAAAGGATTTGCTGTCACCGTGCAGTGTTTGAGAAATGTAGGTAAGGAAAGTCACAAGGAACAATGCTAAATGGTTATTTCATCTAAGTGTTGTCACTTTGCCATGCTCTTCTTTTGCCTGTAGCATGTGTCCTAGCAGAAAAGCCCTGGGATTCTTTCTGACCTTCCTTCCACTAGCCTGTGAAAATTAAAGATTAGGTTTTACTAACAAAGTGCTGGGGCAACCTCATTACTTTTTTTATTTTTTGTTTTGTTTTCTGTTATTGTGGGTCTATTTTGGGGTATCACAAGTTGCATGTTTCGTATCTATTGCCAAAGGATAATACATTTTAGTATTTACTAAGAAATCCTATTCTAAATGAAGCAAATACATCACTAGAGAATCTGAGGCAGTGTGTCTTAAATCTTGTGGTAAATATTTGCCTCAAACAACACCAGTTTTAAATAAAAAAATCTGCTTTAAATTTCTGTATAGATGTATTCTTTAGTGGAGCTGGGGAAGGTCAGCAGGCCTTGACTGAAGATACACTGTAGGTGAAATTTATAAATAAATTATTTCTACATTACAGAACATGAGTAAGTTTTTCTTTATTAATGTTGTTCTGAGCTCCCCCTCCCCGTTATTTCTGGTTACTTGCATTTGCCAACTTTAAAGTGACATCAGTGAAAATATGGCACACATGCCTTTGAAGGGATTTTCTTTGACTAATACAATCCATCAAAGTCTTCTGCTATGTACTTCAAGGGCAACGGAAAGACAGTGCTAAGTAGCCATAGTGCTACAGTGTCTTTGGGGTTTGGTAGAAATCTGTGTTGTTAGAAGGCTGATATGTAAGAGAGACAAAATGGTTAGTGGTTTAGAAGAAAATGTTCTAGCTTGACTGAAGTTAATGTCAAAACTTCTTTTGTCTTTGAAGACGTGTTTTCATGTGGCATATCTGGGATAGCTGCTGTAAAAAAAGCTTTGCAGTCAGCTGTCTTGCTATCTGTCATGTTTCTTCTACATATCCTCTTGCAAGTCAGGTAGATGGTATCACTGTTGTAGCTTGTCAGGCATCCACAACTTCCCACCCCCAAAATGGATAGCATAGCTTGGATCTTTTCTGATATGTGAAGTAATAGTATTTGCAACTCCCTTAAGGGCACAGTGTAACCTTCCCTTTTGTATAAGGGCAACTGTTTTGCTGAGGGCGGGGGGTGGTAGACTTGAGGCATTGAAGAAGAGCTGAGTCAAAACACTGTGACCTCCAGCACCCTGAGCTGGGAATCAGGGACAGGTTATTTTGGTGGTGATTTTGTTCTTTTCACTACTGTGTGTAAAGCAAGCAAAACATAGTATGATTGTGGACAAGTAGCTGATTTGTGGGAAAACGTTTCAAAAGGAAACAATTTTAGGGAATCCAAGTCACATTTATAAAAAGTTCGAGGCATTAATATGACACACTACAGTAACACTTGTTAGGATCCTAAATATTTGAAATACCTTTAGAAAAAGAAGACTGATATTGCTGGATTATTTATATACTTAGGGAAGTGTGTGTCACTCCCTTAATCCAGAAGCTGTGACTTGCTAGATCATACAGGGTAAAGCTAATATGAAGGTAATATTTCCCTGGGAGGGTTCAAGGAGAAACGCAGAGAGTCATAGCTTCTCATAGATAGTTTTTGTTGAAAGACTATAGCTTAAAACCTCAACTAACAAACCTCTGAGGGAAACAGCTGATGACCCCAGATCGGTGTTGCAAATTCTTCTGGGTATGTTGCTTTACTTGCCTTGTCACTTTTTGCAATGAGAGGGAGATAATAAGAGTTACTGTCTGGGTTACTATATGTTTCTCTCCTATAGAGACAAGGGGTACATGTGAAGATCATTTGAAAGGCCTTTGTAAACAATATCTTATTTTTAGAGCTCCTTGTAACATTAATATGTACAGGTAACAAGAAAGTCCATAAATGTTTTGTGAATAGAGAACATGATGGAAGTCTGGTTTTGACAGTCCATAATCTAGAAATGTAAGTTTTGTCTAGAAATTATTCCTTTCTTGCGTGAATATTGATAGAATTTGACCACTTATCACTTAATCTGCACTGACATTTGGTACGCATGTTATAAGCAGTAGCATGTTATTGTAGGTGTCAATATATGCAGAGGTATAGCCTCTGCAGTAATTTGGCCATTTTTTTTCTTTTGAATATTTACACTGGTAAATAGTCCTATTTGACTTGTTCACTGTAAATCAGTGAGCCCTAAGTCTCACTGTTATGCTCTGCTTTATAATGTGGCCCAGCAAGTGACTGTATCCCTCTATTACAGCCTCAAATTACTTGTTCCAAACAGCATCAGCGTGACTGTCGAATTGCTGCTGTGTCTGCAGAAGCAGCAAAGGCAGCATGCAGATGTTCATAACTTCAGTTCAGTGACATCTCTAATGATCTACAAGAATGACTCTCGCAGGCTGACCTGTCTCTCTTGCAGTGCAATTCACATCCATGTCAGTGGCCAAGCCCGCAGTGGGGTATCCCTGCACATCTCTGAAAGTGAGAGACCAGTGCTGAGCTGCCTGAGCCCATTTTGGGGCCTGCCACTTAGGCTAATGCTCTTTCTGCTCTTCCGCAAGGGGTGGTGGGCCTGCTGGAGCACCTTGCTAAGGGAGATAGCTGCAGCATGACAGAGCAGTGAAGGCAAGCCAAATGTTTGGATCCAGTTCCAAGCTGGGGTGACAGAGGTCAGCGTTTTCTTTTCCTCTATTCTTCATTCCTCCTTTCTGACAAGGGTGTGATACAACCTGTCTGAGGCTGTAGTGCTACAGGCTGGCTCGCTGGCTGGTTTCTGTGGCAGTAGAGGTAATTCACCCACAATAGCAGTCATCACATCTTGGTCCTTTTCAAAACTTTCTATCAACTCTTAATGCTACCTGGTGCAGTAGTTGTGTGCCTGTTGGCAACAGGCATTGGTGACATCAGTCTGGCAAGTCCATCTCTTTTGAAAAACTTAGCTTCAGAAGGAGTTTAGTTAACATGCATACGTAGGAAACTGTCTCAATACCAGTGGTGCCGTATCTGTCAGCATAAGCAGATATATATGGATAAAAATATCTTTCACACAAAATAACAAGTGAAGAACCTTCCCTCCTAACTCATTTCTTTCATAAGTGATAATGGAATTCTTTTCCTTCAGAGACTTATTTTCACAAATTCAGATCTCTGCACACAGTTTGATTCTTAAAGGAGTGCTTTTAATATTTTTTTTAACTTGTTCTGGTAACAAGTGGCCATCTCTACCAGTTTGGTAGTACAGACGCAGCCCCCGGGAACTTCATTTCTAGAAGCTGTTTTCTGTCTTAATAAATGGCTGTTAGGTGGTAGAGCTTGCTACCTGTATTGTTTGTGGAAGCAAATGAAAATACAGATCTGTTTCTAAAACAGTCATCCGTTACAGTAAAAATAAATGTCATAAATATTACAAAAATATATTTAACTGTTACTTTTATTGTGTGGCTGTATATCAGACAGTTCCTTTCAGCTGTTTTGATTTAGTTAAGACTTGTATTTAAAAATTGGCCTCATGATGGATTGTAGATAACTCCAAGTTGTCAGCCTTTTCCTCCAATGGTGCATGCTGTCAACTACTGTCTTAGAGGGAACGCATGAGAATAAATTCCAGGGTGATGTTCTCATAGGGTTCAATATGACAGTGTTTGGGGGGTTTGCAATTACTTTTTTTCCCCTGACCTGCACTTCAGTCCTGGATTTTTTTCCAATGTTCAGTGAGGCTCCTGGTCATCCTCCTGGGCAAGCTACCAAGTTTGAGAGGATGAGTGATTTTTGACCAAGACGACCAGAGCAATGAAATGTTAAATCAAAGGAATGTGTCAAGCTGACTGTCATACCAGCAGTACAGTGAATACCACTGTCTTTTCCCCTCCCTTTCCTAGCCTTCACTTCAGATCATTTTGTGCTAGTATGAAGCTATATGTAGGCATACTTATGGCCTATAGGTTGATTTGTCAGATGATCATTCTGGCATAATCCATGATGTCCACAAAATAATGCATGGAATTCAAGAGGACAGCTGAAGTAAGAAAAACCCTCTCTAGATGTGTAATCCAAAGATTTCTTAGGTCAAAATTAAGAAATTAAATCTTAAATTCTTAAGTATGTAGCTCTCTGTCAGAATGCTGTACAAGGAGCCAAAAGTTACAGTTATAAAAAAAAGACCTGGGCAGAGATTAGAAAACAAAACAAAAAATCTAGCCTTTTTTGTCAGAAGATAGCAATTCAGCTGGAAGAATTTTTTTTTTTCAGTTATGATCTGTTCTGAGCCTTTGAAAAGGCTTCCAAATATTGAATTGTGTTTGTTTTTTTTAATGAAGAAGATGTTTTAAGATAACTTCTTCCAGAAAATATTTGATTTCACAATTGAAGCAAAACTTCTCAAACACTGCCTAAATTAGTCTGAGTGAGACAGTTGCAATGTTTTCAAGATACTGTGGAGTTACTTTTTTACTTGGTGTAGAATGTTAGATTTCTGGACTCTTGAGCTTTTGGATGAGAACGTCATGAGATGTCCAGTTCTAATTATGTAATTACAAAATACACATTTAAGGAAAAACAATTCCAATGTGTCACGCAGCATGCTAGTGCTGCTTTGGCTATGGAAGCTTTCTGGCTGATTTTAGTTCTGTGCAGTCTTTCTCTTTGACAATTCTACTATTGTTCTTTTCCTGCACTTTCAAAATGGAAAGTTTAAGTCTTCAGTTATTTTATATCTAGATATAACAGAGGTCTGTCTGCTCCTGCATATGCTATCATTGTCTTGGATTTGGCACTGCTTCACACCAAAAGATTTCAGTGTGATATTAAAAAGGACTGGAGTGAATGTCAAACTACAAACAGTTACAAACTGGAATGGGATATTTTTTCCCTGGAGTGAAGGAAAATTCTTGTGTGTGGCCATCAGCACATAAAGATATTCCTGACGAACTCTGCAGAAGTTTTTTTCAGACAAGGAGAAGCATCTTCCAGTGTGTCTGAAGAAGCACCCAGTTCATACCATAACTTAAATGTAGACATCTTCTAAAAGACAAAAGAACAAGTGCTATGTACATCATACTTTCCTTTATTGTTTCCTTATTGTCATTAGAGTAATCTCAGGCTATTAAAGAATAAACTAAGAAGCTTACCCTGTATAAACCAAATTGAGTTCTTGTCTTCCCTCAATTACATTGGATTAGTAAATTAGAGTAGATTAGTAAAATCCTTCTACACTAAGAAGCTTAAAAATGGAGGTAGATAATTTATTCAAAAAAAGTAATTTCCTACTTACGTTGTACAGGGAGAGTAGTGTGCTTGAAGCAGATTTTGGCTTATGTGTTGTAGTTTTGAGTTTGGGCTAAAATCCCAGCCGTAGTAGGAAGAGCATAGAGTTGTTAACGAGGGATACAGTCAGTATGCAGTGACAGGGTTTTGGCCTCTGTTTTCAGGATTTCCTTGTAGCACTGAAGCCAGGCTGTTCTGTTCTGCCTTGTGTGTGAATTCTGTTTTGCAACAACAAATGTTGTGGTGAGTTTCTGGGGGCTGAATGTCGTGACCAAGCTGTTTTAACTCTCATAGCTAGAGAGGCTTCAAAACCAAAAGCAAATCTGTTCTGTGTAATAAAAGACTTTCTTAGGTGGGTCAAGAGCTCTCACAGTAAAGGTTCATCATGGTGTTCATTATTGCAAAACTCTAGAGCAGAAAACCTAAAATACAGCAAGCTACATGTGAAGTGCATGTTAGTCACATTTGTGAGAAAAAAGAAAAAAAAGTTTTGTTGCTGTCATTGATCTTAGAATTCATACCACAATCTACAATTGGTTTCAGTGTCAGGAAAATTAATTGCTCTCTGGTGATTTTGTGACATCAGGAAAATAGCATCTCTAAGGACGTGTTCAACTAAACTTTTTTGAAACACTTTATGTAGTTTAAAACAGTGAACACTTTTTTTCTGTGGAAACTGCTTGTTAATGCTGTCTTAGTTTAACTACAAACAACCTTTGCAAATACTTACACTGTTACTGTGCAGTCTTGAACTGCAGAAAGAGTGTTTTCTCAGGGCTCAAAGTTTGGCTGCAGTTTTGTTCTGTGGAACTCTGATGTTATATTCCTCACAGCTGCATGTCTTCATAGCAGCAGCCCAGCTCACACAGGACGTGGTCTGTTATTCTGTTTCTGCCTTTGCCCTATAGCAAGTGCCTCAGTTATGAAATAATGGGCATGAAGGGGAGGTCGTTTTGAACCCCAGCGATTCATAGTTGCATCAAGCCCTCTTGCTGTAGGACGTCTCTCACACACTTTACCTATTCTTAGTCAAACTGTATGTGTTGCTTATTGTTTATAAAGTGTCTATCTGCCTGGTTATTTACCCAGATTTGTGGGGGAGTTGTGTCATTCACAGTGAGATAAGAAAGCTAATAGGTTTTCAACCATTTGATTCCTAGGGTGTCCTAGGTATATTAACTGTCAGAAACTGTAACTGTGTTCCCAGAGCCCAACATTCTGCACCTGATGGGGAAGGAGACAAGGGTGGAGAGCAAACCTTTTTGTTCTGCTGGTGCAGTTCCTGAAAGGGTCACTGGTTATTTTGCTCCTTAAAACCTGCGTGTTGAATGTTCCGTCATAATCTTTATCTTGGTGACAGCTCAAACTATGGTGCTATTGCTGATGACTTCATATTAAATATGTTCCTTGTCTGAGAAAGAATGACTTATTTCCATTCCATTACTACAGTAATCACATAACCTGTTTCTCTTCTTATAGTTTCTGCAGTCTATGATTCTACCCTCAATTTTAGAAATAATGAGAATCCAACATTGCTGGGAGTTCTAAATGGAAAGAAATATCATGCAGATTTATATGTAAGGCAAGTAATCCATATTTTAATTCCTTTTTTGGCATACAGAACTGTGTACTTGCAATCACAATTGCACAAATAAGGAAATATTTTCAAGCAGGTAATGGACAGCAAATCTCTACCATCCTGGCTTCACAGAACTGCAGATAAAAACTCATATGGCATTGGAAGAGTTTCTTGTAAAGTTCTGTGACTATAAATATGTGGGGATTCTATAAAGGTCAACAGGAATTTTTTTTTTTGTTATTTTTTTATTCATTTGTGTGTCTGTTTGTCAGCTCAGCAGCAACAGTGGGACCTCTTTTCAGTCACTTGGCCAGAATACCAAACATCTACTAAGTATTCAGATGGAGTGGCTTTATACCTCTCTCTGGCACGATGGTTTCCACTCACGTGGAGGCCAGGCTCAGGACTGTTCCCATCTCTGTTTGGTGTGGTTGTTGATGTATTTGACTGCCACTCCCTCCCTACCAAGAAGGGGGTTGTTTAATGAAAAAAGTTACCTGGATTCTGTGTCATTAGTGTTTCTGTAAGTGATGAATACCCCAATGGCTTCCCATAATCTTAATGGGAATGGGCCAATTCCAAGGCCCTTATTCCCAGGCCAGGCTCTACCAGCAGCACCCATGCTGCAGGCACTCGGGGCATGTGATGGTTTAGGGTTGGAGCATAGGAGCCTAGAAGTGATGCCACGAGTGATCACGAGTTCATCATAAACCAACTGGACCAGCCAATTGTACCTATAAAGGGGTTAATCTTGGGTACCAACATGAAGTGGAGTAGGGTGACCTTTTCTTCTTACCTTCCCTTTTCTGCCTGTTTGAAAAAAATATTTCTTCAGAACTGTTTTCGCCCAAGGGTAAAGAGAAACTTTCTCTTGATTCCTCATGGCTGCAACCTGAGTTTGCATTCCTACTTGGCTCTCGTGGGTAGCTCAGCCTAGTGGCCTTGTGTTTGGTGTACACGGCCTGGCTGGCTAGTGTTCATGGAGGAGCAGCTGGCCCTACCTCTGTGGGCCATTCCTCCAGCTATTTGCCCTTCTGTCCTTTTAAGCTTCCTGAAAAGCTATTGCAAGCAGGGTAAACCTCATGTCAATTAATTGGGGACCATCACAGATGTTCTTCAAAATCTTCCATGTTTGCTTTAGTGATGTGCTGTAGGTGTTGCACTCGGTAGAAGTTTGTAAAATTTGGATGGCCTTGTTTGTCTCTGCTTAAATTCTGTTGACTTCTAAAGTTTGTCATCTTATGACTTTCTTAAATAAAGGAACAAAACAGTAGTGTTGCACCTCTTAATTTATTAACTGCAAACAGGAGTGTCCTGACTGTGAAAAGTGCTCTCTCCTGTGCTGAAGAAAGTTAATTTGATGTCGCTCTTAATGGGTATTAATTAAAATATATGCTATATTGAAAAAATTGAAATTATTTAAAATTGCTATTAACATATCTAAATGAGGATGACAAGGGGATTTTTTTTTGTCACAGGATTATTGACCAAAATTCATGTAATGTGGTGAAAACTGTTTTGTCAAGAGAGGGTTTTCCAGTGATAGGAGCCATTTTGCTGGAAATTATCCAACCAAGCTGCATGTAACAAAAAATACAGGAATTGGAAATGTTACCTGAAAAATACTGGAGTGCTTTACCCTAGGTGTAAGGAGAATATTTTTTTTTTTCTCTCTACTGCCTCACTGATTAAATACAGCCTTGAACTCCATAGGTGGGGTAAGAAATTAATTCATTCAAAACCTTTGTTTGGAAACAGAAAACTGCAAACCTTAATCTAGAAAGTGGCTCTAGTGAGCTCAAACATAATGCGCTACTATTTCAGAAATCTAAATTTCTAAATTTCAGATACATCTAAAAACTGAAGGTGGCTCTAGAAGCAAACTATACTTTGCTGGTCTGGGAGGTGTTACCACAAATTAAAAAAAGGTGAAAAAAGTAGTGAGTCTCCTGTCAGATGGATAATGTATCTGTATAATGTAAGTGCTGTTCATGGGAGCTGAAGTATTTAATATTCTTCAATTTCTCTTGTTTACCATTGGCAGGCGGATTCCGCTAGAGGAAGTCCCAGAAGATGAACAGGAATGTTCTAACTGGCTCCACAAACTGTATCGAGAAAAGGTTGGGTTTTTTGTCTAGACAGCATGTGCAAGCCATTAGTGCTCAGTTATTTATACTGCTAGTAGACCTTTACAGTGTGTATACATGGTGGTTCTGCTTTGGGGGCTCAGGGTTGGTTGGTTTGTTTTTCAGGATAAGTGCTCTGTTTCTTCAGACACAAACTGGTCTTGTGCTGTCAGTCATGATTGCCTTTATTTTGTACTTAGAGCAACAGGAAGAAAACTTGAGCAAGCCTTGATAGAGTAGTTTTAGAAATCTTCTTTAGAAAGTTGCATAAGGATATGAAAAACACAACTACCTCCTGGTTGGTAGACGAACTTCTTCCCCTTAAAGGCACTTCCTAAATCAAGAAGTAGTTCATGGGCTAAATGAGGTATATTTTGCTTTAGTGTATTAGAATTTTTGTCCCTTGTTTTACCCTGTCTTTTTTTACCAAGGCAAAGATCCAACATTAATAGGACAGGCTGATAAATTGCTTTCACATTGTGTGCATAGAAGGTGTGTATTTAAGATTGCTAATTACATAGGATGGGGGCAGAATAATAATGACTGTACATTTGTAGATGTCCATTGATTTTTATTTTTTTTTTCCTCAGAATACTTTCATATGCATCCTTCAGACTTTCAGAATCTGTTTCTCGTGGGTTTTCTTTTTATGAACATAGGAGATAATGGTTGGGGGATGCAGTCTTTGAATACAGGCAGCACTCCCATTTCGATCAGTGGGAGTCATAGGCACACAAGGCATGATGGCCTAGCAGCTCAGTTTGCTCCAATAAATTGATCTAAGTTGCTGTATTCCAGCCTGAATACATAGTGCTTCAGATGCAGAAGTAATAGAATATAGCTACGCTCTGGTTTCCTCTCATTGGGGCAGCAAAATTCTGCTGCGCCATTTGTTGTACTCCACTGAGAACACCACATTACCATTTCTGTATTGACTATGTTCTAGTCTTTCTCAGCTTCAAACCATGACTGTTTCTAGTTTAATTCACAGCCCCGCTAAGCAGCTTGCTTACAGGAATATGAAAAGTAAGTGTGTGTTGAGACCTCAGTTGTAGATCTACTAGCTTTGTCTCTGATCTCCCTTCTTGCAAATTGTGCCGCTAACACCTAATTCAGACACGGCCCCTAACACCTTCCTGCAGAAAGGCATTATGTTACCCGTGGGCCCCTGCTCTCTGCAGGCATTGCAAAAGTCCACCTTCTGCTACTATGACTTTATCTGTAACCCCGTTTCGTGTTCCTAAGAACTGTTTAGACATTTGCAAGACAAGAACATAAATCAAATGAGAATATGATGATTGTTTTCCTGAATCTGTTATTACATAGTTTAAAGTAATTCACTTGAAGTTTTTTCTGTTATTCCCTCTTTGGCAAATGCTCAGTTGTTTCTAGTGCAAACAGAGCACACATCTATCCTGCTTTCTTCATAACAACTTAATTTGTTGGTTGGTTAAGTCCATAGTTTCCTGTTTAAGTATAGGAGGAAGGAATGTGTGTTCAGATTTTGTTTGCATTAAAACCTTTTTGGTTGTGTGGCATTTTTTTCGTTGAATTTGGGGTTTTGGGTTTTTTTTTCTTTGTTCGGTGGTGGTTTTGGTTTTTTTCTGAAGGTGGCAGCATGTTCCTCTTTCTTCAGCTGTTTCATATTAGTGAAACTGTTACTTCACTGCAGTCATTCCTGCTTTACACAAGCCCATGTCTCTGTAAAATCAGGCTGGGAGAATATGATGTGGGACAACTTCTTAAAGAGTTCTGAGATGATGAAAGCCCACCTGCAGAGTAAAAATGCAATTCTGTTTCACCTTTCTGCCCTACAGCTTTAAAAAGATAATTGTCTCTTAGGTTGGATAACAGGCAGCATTGCCACCTAGGTGTTGTTTCAAAAAATGAGGTCTGTTTCAGATTAATGTCTTCAGAGTCAGTAAACATTTATGATAAAATGTAAAAAAACTGTATTCAAAGGGCAGTAATTCATTGCAAGATAGGCAGCTATCCCCTCTTTTGTCTATTTTGGTTGTAGCACTCTACTTTCTGTTTCAAAGTAAGACAAAGTATGCACACTACTGAAAAGCAGAGCCCCTATTTTATCTTGCATTATGGTTGCATGTGCCATTGCTTACTCTCAGTGATTTTCATAATTTTGCCGTGGCTTCTTAAGACTTGCATGCTGTGTGCTGAATTATGCTCTAGTAGTATGATTTAGTAGGTGGGGTGTGTCACGGGTACTGAGGTCAAGGCTGGAGTGCCACGCACTCGTGATGGTCAGGGCCACAAAGCTGTTTGAATGAGTAATGAGATCAGCAGTTAGTGGACATGAAGGGACATGGCTTTTTTTTTTTTTTTTTTTTTTAAATTGTCATTAGTAAAGAAATAAGAGTCTTGGAGAAAAGCTTGTTCCATTGATTTTACCTCATTGGCTGATCTCAGTTGCACGTACCTCAGTCTGAGATACTGCTCTCTGGGAATCTGGTGTGTTTATGTTCTTGCTACTTATCACTTCATTTTCTGGTTTAGCCACTGCTGCAAATGCAATGAACAGGGCTTTGCCAGATGCACAGTGCCACTGTGCTATTCTAAATCAGACAGTGTTCTGCTTTGTTTTCCAGGCTTACAGTAAGTACCATGTCCACATGCTTCTTCCGCACCTGGGGTGAATTTTTGTCTTTCCATGGCTGGCCAGCACTGTTAATGCCAAATTATAACAGAGGTGCGATTTGGCTTGCACATTGGCTTTTCTTGTTTTCATTTCTTTTCTTCTCTTTTCTTTTTTTTAAACTACCATTGCTAGAAAGACTCCCTTTGACTTTAACAACGACCAGGTTGAGCACCCTAGTGCCTGGTCTGAAGAGGTACTGTATAATAGTCACAACTCTGCTAGCCCTTGCATGTTTTTCTTTTTTCACCTCCTTAGAGCCTCAGCGCCTGAAATAGAAGTTTTGCTTGAGAGTCTTAATTTCCATTAAAAAGAAAGTGAGCTTCTAACTCCTCTCACTT
This sequence comes from Aviceda cuculoides, assembly GCA_035590195.1. NCBI lineage: Eukaryota > Metazoa > Chordata > Aves > Accipitriformes > Accipitridae > Aviceda > Aviceda cuculoides. The sequence continues at coordinate 36,427,496 of JAVJGG010000082.1, read as the reverse complement.
GTAAGAGAAGCATGGAAAACAGGGCATGAAAATATATGCTGAAATGCCCCAGGGAATTAGCAGAGCATAACTGAAGAGGGGAAGTGTACAGAACTCCAGTGTTTGGGAACAAAGGATGTATTTTTGGACACTCATTCTTTGTGGGCTTCCTCATGAAAGGGCAGTGGCATACCTCTGCAGTCAGACCTCCCTGGTGGGAGCAGTGGGGAAGAATCCAGTTAGCCTCTCAGAAGATGATGGATGTTCCCTGATTTCCCCCCACTGCATTACCCACCCCACTGTCTGAAGTAACTCAAATTTGGTGGGGGCATTAGAGGGAGCATGTTTCTATGTCCAAATATGATAGTTGGGTAGGTGGGATTTATTACAAACTGAAAATAGGCTCTGTATGCAGGGGAATGAAAGGAACTTAATGTAGGCGAGGTGGTTCAGGGAAATTTTAAGGTACATCATGGGTTTAAATGCTGACTTGAGCTGTTGATGGGTACATAGGCACCCTTGCAAAAGCTTAGAAGACAGATCAACCCACAGATCTCTCTTCTGCAAGGAATGTGAATGTTTTTAAGGGTAAGGAATCGTAACCGAATTGAAGAGCTATTCCCCACAATGGTGTAAAACGTGTAGTGGAGGTGATGGGATTAACCTTGTTTTGCCCGTTGTGTATTTCTTCCATCTGTTTCAAACTTCTTGGTGAGATGCGGTCAACGGTTTTGCTGCCCCTAATAATGTGCAGAGCCAACAGAGAGAAAACTCCTGCGCTTGTTTTAAGTAAGTCTGTCTTGCTCTCTGTAGTAATAGGCCCCCTAATGGTGATACCAATAACAGTCAGAAATTCTTAACTTTTCTGAGTAATACCTGTATTTAGAAACCTAATTGTATATAGAATTCAATTTACTGATGATTAGTAGCTCTGTGTTAAACCAGTCATAAACCAAAATCCTCGAGGCACTGTAAAGAAAACTTCATACACTGTGTAATTTGTTGAAGATAGCTAATTAATTGGCCATAGTGATCCCAGTACAATCTAGCTCGCACACGCAAAACAGTCATAATTTTTCTAATCTCAATAAAGAGAGTGCAATGCTTTAATTACTGTGTAGTCTCTTAAAAGCTGAATGTTCCCTTTGAAATAGATAAAATGTTAGCAGCCTGTAAGTGCTCAAGTCGCCATTAAATAAGTAAAGAATTGTCTGTGTCAGCTGGAGGGTAAGTAAATGTAAAATCATAGCATAGTAGAAATAATCTTCATGTGGTTGATTAGGACAATCTTGACTTTGCCAGAATTTTTGGAAACGGTCACGAAGTATTCCTTTCTTTGAAGAAATTTAGTACTTCATTCTGACTCAATTGAGGTTCCTTTTTATGTCAGTCTAATGCTGACTTCATTAATTAACCAATTTTATGTGACAACACAGATTGATAATCTTTGCTTTTGAACCAGTAGGAATGTTTTTTTTTTCCCCCCACCCACTTTGATGCCTTGGGTTGATCACATTGCTAAAGGCAATGCCGTTCACCCATATGAGCTCTAGAGGAAGGTGCTGAATTTTAAGTCTTCTATGCTTTAAAAAACACACACCACAAACCAAAAAAACCAAACCCCACCTCATTGTCTTCCTCATATTATACTATAAGGGAAAGTCCTTTCATCAAAACCAGTCAGAGATTCTAAACTGTTGGCATGCTCGACTGTCAGTAGAGAGGTTCAGCACCCAAACTTCCTTCTGTAAGCTTCATGGGAACAAGATGAACAAGACTACATCTATGGGACAAAGCGGACAGGAGGGGGTGGTGTTCTTTGGAGTATGGACAAGACGGTGTCTGCTCACCTTTTCTGACAGGGCCGTGGATGTTGTTTTAGAGTAGTAGTTGGAGAAAACATTAGGGAACAGAGGATCTGCTGCTGAACATGTAGCCCAAATGCTTCTATAGCTTTACTAGCAGTATTTGGTCAGTGGCTGCGGCTCTGGCAGGACATTCAGCAGTGATATCTGCATTGCTGCAGGATTGTACATCCCTTCACCCTTCTTGTTTTACTGGGCTTGTTATACTCTCCGGGCATGCCATTTTTCAGGCTTTTATGTGTAGGAGAAAGAAAGGATGCACACATCAATGTAAGCTCTTTTGTTTTGGACTTGGTGTTCATTGACTTCAAAGTACAAGCTTTCCAGCCATGACTTGGTCTTTGATCTTCCCTCATGGTTACAAGCCTGCAGAAAGAGGAACATCAAAGTCAGGAACGGCTAGTTTTGTTGGCAGATTTAATTGTTGCCCTCCTTTGTTCTACTAGGATGCATTCCAGGAAGAATACTACCGAACAGGAACCTACCCAGCAGTCCCTATAGTACCACCCCGACGACCATGGACGCTTTTGAACTGGCTTTTCTGGGCCTTATTGCTGCTATATCCTTTATTCAAGCTGCTCATCAACATGATCAACAGTGGATCATCACTGACACTGGCTAGTTTTGCATTTGTCATTGTAATGGGTAAGTTTTCTGAAACAGAAAGATTTATTGAGGCTTACTAAATATAAACCTGACTTGTGAATTCAGCAGACCATCTGATACTATATCCACTTTAGCTTGGAACAGGTTAAATAGATTCTTGTTTGTTTGTTTATTTTTGTATAGTTGTATTATTTTTTTGTAAGAGCTGCATACAATATTTTCTGTTTCTGCAGAAATCAGAACAGTAACTTGCCAGTGGGTTGCCTACAAAAGGTTTCTTTTCTTGTGTAGTGTGTTACTGGGTTGCACTTTGAACGCCTAGAATAGATGCTCAAGGATAATTTATTCTGTTGAGAATTTTGTCATCTAATCATAGTCTGATATGTCATCCACTGGAAATGCATGAACTTGTGATTTATGGACAGCCTGTGGTGGCCATCTGCTCTTGACTTAATGTATCACAGGGCATAGAATATCACAGGTGATGCCTACGGTTCCTGTGCTAATTCTGAACTGCCTTGGTTTGTGTTTAAACTGGTATGTTATTTAAGAGGAGGAAGGAAAACAAAACAAGCAGCTGGCCCACAGAAAGGGAGGGAGATCTCATTTGGTGTCCTTCATGGAAGTAGGAACCAGGTCAGTTTGGCAAATTACATTCTATCTGGGTGTCTGTGCTTTTTGGCCTATTGGGTGCCTGTTTGAAGAATAAGTTCCCTTCCAGAATAAGTCATACATTTATAAAGCAAATATTTTCTGTGGCTGCACTGACCATCACCTGTATTTACGGCTTCACCACCTTAACGTCTGTGTATATTACAATCACCCTTTGAAAAAGAAACAGAACTTCACAGGCCTGCTGGCTCTGAGTGAACTTGGATAGTAGAGTTAGCTTGAAAAGCCATGTCCAAAATAACAACAGAGAAAATGGGGAAATATGAAATGTTTTCTTGTTTCAGAAGTGCATCTAGAAGTGCATCTTTGCTTTCCACCTAGAAAGTTGTTCCTAACACATAATATTTCTTTGCATTCTCAGAAGTCTGAATCTTGAGCAGGTCCCATGCTAGTCTGATCAACATGAATTAACTAATGTCCTTTTGCCCATCTGTGAAGAGCTTGATATGGTAGGCACACAATAGTCTTTTTCAGAAAGTGCCCACCAAATCAAACCCTGCATAAGCTACTGTGGGAGCTTCTTACAAAGATAATTGGAGAAGGAAAGAATGTGTGTGTGTGTGCGCGCGCGCGTGCAGGAAATTTACTTCCTGATGCTTTGGGCCAGCGGAAGGAAAAGAAGAGCAAGGATAAGGTCCATTATCATAGTTGGTACATTAATGTGGGCAAGGTAGAGCGAAAGGGAGGGGAATCCTGTGCTCTGGTCCTCACCTGGAGAAATTGTTGGTGCTTTTTACCCTGGGAGTGTTTCATGTAAAAAGTGTAAGAATTTCTTGGAGCAGTGACTACAACTTAGAACCACCTATTTTCACCCACCTTACTTTTTGGAAGGCACAAGTAGTGTGTGTCTGTGCGGGGGGGGGGGGGGGGGGGGGGGGGGGGG
>JAVJGG010000082.1:36391789-36423481 GCA_035590195.1 Aviceda cuculoides | reverse complement strand
GTGTGTCTCGGTGCCCCCCCCCCCCCCGCCCCCTTCTCTGGCTGGTGAATAGGATGGGAGTGAAGAGTGAGCACCATGGTTGGGGGGTGCTCCTTGGGAACAGGAGTTGTTGGGTTCAAATCCCCTCAGTTGCAGAGAAAGGTCTGTTGGTCTCCCCTGTGCTCTGGTTCAAAAGGGGTATACAACAATGGGTGGGATGAGGTATGGCACCATTGCAAATGCTACATCCCGGGCAATAGCACTCAAGAGGGCATTTGTTCTGCCTTTGGAAGAAATGCTGGCATAGTCTATGTTTGGTACTGGTCTGTGAAACAATGGCCTAATGGGGCACTGAAGCTTAACTGTTGCAAAATTTTTTAATTTCTCCTCTTTCCTACAGGATTTTCCTCTTAATTCAGTTTCTCCACTCAGTAGGCTGGTTGTTTGGGTGCCATTCCAAAGTGCCTCGTTCCTTGTGTACCCTCCACAGGGAGCCTCACTGCATAATTTAGGGTTTCTGGATTTTAACCTCAGGGCTGATGCTTTAATGCTTGGCTTTGTGGCATCAGACATGTTTTTGGATTTAGCCTTTATTAATTTAGTTGAGTGACACTTCACCCCCCACCCGAAGTCCAATACCATCTTGCCACTAGTGGCCTTTACAACTAAGTCATGTCTTCTCTCTATCAGGAAGTGAGGGAAAGAACCTGTGAAGAAAATAAGCTATGATTCTAAGAATGGACAGCAAAAGAGCCGTTTTTTCTTTTTCTTTTTTCTTTTTTTCTTTTTTCTTTTTTCCTTTTTTCTTTTTTCCTTTTTTCTTTTTTCCTTTTTTCTTTTTTCCTTTTTTCTTTTTTCCTTTTTTCTTTTTTCTCTTTTTCTTTTTTTTTCTTGCTGTCTTACTTAGCTTTGTTCTGCTTCTAGCCACAAGGAAAGATTAACAAGCAGGCTGCTGTGAGTCCTTTTTTGAATGCAGTGATAATCCAAAGGACTTGTTCTCAGGTTATTTGTAATGCTGGAGCTAACAGAAAACTACAGCAGCAGTCTGCTGCCAGAATGAACACATGAGCTCCCAGGCCGCAAAAGCACAACTGAGGAACACATTAAGAATGGTGAGATTAATGGGACACTGTGCAATATGCATCGCTGCCCCATACCTATCCACCACATTTGTGGGCTGGTACAGGTTGCAGTGCTCTGCAACCTGTCAAAGACCCCTGTGCTTAGCAACAGCTCTGTTCTCTCTCTGAATACCTGGTGTGATCAAACCCAAACTGCTTGTAATTGGCCAGGATTTGAGTCGCAGCAGAAGATGCTGCATTGCCTGTACTAGAGGCTGTCACCTGATTAGACTCATCCAGCCACCTCTTGCTGATGAGCAGGCAGAAAGAAAGATGATGTTGTCACTTATTAGCAGATAGCAGCCGCTGGGAAGCTGTGGAAGGATGAGAATCTGTGGAAGTGGAAGGAAACTCAGCCTTCAGTAAAAACAAACAAAAAGCAGAGCTGGTTTATCCTGGTCACTTAAAAGTGGATGTGTCATTACTCACCAAAAGAGCAACAGTTCCCTTTGTATGTTTTAGCCTGTATCTCTATTACTATATCCCTTTAAAAGCAATGTTACTGCTAGTTGGGAATCATTGGCCTCATTCTGTGGAAGCACCTCAACTTCAGCTAAAGCTGTTGCATTGTTGTAGCCAATAGCTGAGTTTCTGTAGCAGGGCTGTTCTCCCAAAACTCTGCTTTTTATTCTGAGGGGTGCCTCTGTCATGAATGTCCTGGGAGGGATGCAGCTGTCTTGTGACAGAGGAGCAGCCAGTATGTTATTTTGCAGTTCTGCCTCCAGCTTTAGGCAAGGTCTCAGAAGTGACTTTGGCAATGGCCGGGACATAGCAGTAGATGAACACAAATGTACCTTGGAGGTTGTGACTCTTGTTGCCAGCTGGAACTGTCTGCTTGGCAGACCCAGTTTGTAGTGAAGCAGGGAGGACTGGATTTGCTGTCTTCCAGTGTGAGTGGTAATTGGTACTGGATGGCTTAACAATGTAAAAGGAAGCTTTTTCTGTAAACCAGAAGGATTTATTTAGCATTGTGATCAGATGATAAAGTTGCCTTTTGACATTGCTCCTAGTAGACTGTTTCCCTCTGTTCGTTAACTGAAGCAGCACAGGTAGCATTTGGGACATTATTTTTTTGTATGATAATTTGACAGCTCACCTGATACTCCGGAATCAAGAAGCTTATTGCAGTCCCTAATAGCCCATTATAAGTCAATTGCTATTTCTAAGGGCAGATTTCAGTACCTGATAACATCACCTTTATTAGCATAGGTGCAGATAGCACGAGATGTGCATAAACCTTCAGGGATGGGAAAGAGCAGAGGAACTAGGAGGTCCTTCTGCCTGGTACCGTCTGCTTTGTTTCCAGAGTGTCATTTGTCTTTTGGGCGGTCTCTGCTAATTGTGCTCTTCAGTAAAACACTTACTGGTTTGTAAGTAACTGGCTGTTCAGGTAGAAAGAACTGTAAGAGAAATGTCCCATGGCGGTCAAGCTGAAGTGAAAGCACTGTAATACCTCAGACCCTAACTCTCAGATCCAAGGAATGAATAACCAATGTATATATAGCTCTGCTGGTTCAGCTCAAACACTTTCAGCCCTAAATAAACAATGTCTCCTCTTTATACCGAGAATGCTGAGCCATCCCCTCTTGCTTTGCTGTGCAGCAGTTTGGCTATTTATACTCATAACAATCATTGCATTGTGCTAATATCTAACTACCGGTCTGGGACCAGGAGCCCTTTGTGATACTACTTGAACCAACACAAGCCAGTTCCTGCTCACTCCAGAGGTTAAATGCTTTGAGGGACAAAAGTCTCTTTTGAAAACTGGCTTTAGTTTCATAGGACAGACACATGGCAAGAGATTTACGTACTTAGCTCACAACTGCTATTTAAAACTTGGAGCTGATATTTAGTGTTAAAGCAGTGAGCAAGTCTGTCAAATGTCAGTATTTGTATTTGGCAGCCGCTTCTTTTTTGCCGCCTCCTGCTTCCTCAATCTCATTTGACTCCAAAGAACCCAGCGTTAGGTTGCTTTTCATGTTTTGGTAATTTGTGTTGAAGAGGACAACCTTCATGCTCTAGAAGTATTTTATTATAGAGCTGTCAACAGCAGTTAAAAGGAGATTGTTGGTTCTGTATGCAAAAGATGAGAGGGCTTCTCTTGGCTTTTAAATGAAGAAGTAGCTCTTACATGTCTAATGCTAAAAGCGTAATGGCATCTAGGCTTATGGCATGGGGCCAGCAGTTAAGTGTCAGTTACAGGCAAGAGAAGTATTTCATTTGAACCAAGGATAAGTATTAATGAGCCAGCTTTGATTCTGCAGGAGCTGTTGTATGTCTGCTATACAGTATGTGCACAGTGCTATTAGAAAACCTGTTTCCGTGGATCACAGTACAAACTATGTGTAAGTCCTTGGTGACTTGACAGTGTCCGAGTGCAGAATATAGACCAAAGGGTCAGAGCATGATGTGATCTGGGCAGCAAGGCTGTTGATGCCCATAGGCTGAGATGAGTGGAAGGAAAGGAGACCACAAATCAGCATTATTACAGTAAGTTTTACAACAGAAGGATACAAACTGTGGGTAGGATTCTGCCTGTGTTGATTCTGCCTGTTGGTGGAGCTGCCAGACAATCTGGCTTTTAAGCCTGGTGCCTAAAACTGTTTGGTTTTTGTTGTTGTTGTTACTTGCTTGTTTCCTCTGCTTAATAGTATCTAAGATATGCCCTAAATGGCAATTTCTACCATTCATATAAGCTTTAATTATACAAATATTCATTTCAATGTATACCCTATATAACTCAGGTGTACTATATATGGGACATTTTTATACCCCTACCTGCTGTGCTGCTTATTGCACTTGCTGTGTGGTACAGGCCCCAGGTAACATGAGAAGAAATCCTAAGGTGTGAGAGAAAAGGTGGAAATCCTCTGCTGAGCTAAGTTTTTTGCTGAGGGAAGTGGTACTATGTGTCGGGGTGGGGGTTTTCTTGGAGCTTAAAAAATGTTCTAGGAAAGAGATTCCATTATTGGCTCTGTTGATTTGTGTTAGCTTAGCCCTCCCTCAGCCCCACCATTCTGGCAGGCAGAGCAGGTCCTCAGCAACCTTCTGCAGCTTTTGGCTGGTGGGTAATGATGGGCAGAAAGATGGCAGGAGCTCCGTTACCTTCTGCAGTTTGCTATGGAGCAGTGCAGGGATGCCTCAGCTGATAGCTTTTCTCTCCTGCACTTCTCAGAATGGGCTTAAACTCTCACAGCTGACTAAGTTAGGCACAATCCCTGCTCAATCTCCCTTTCTCCCCTTCCTTGTTGTAAAAAAACCCCTTAAGTTCCCCTTAGTATAGTTGTGTTTAAAACAACAGTGGAATAAATCCTTAAACATGATGGTATCACTAGGGTATGCACTAAGGCTCCAGGAGGGTTGAGGAGAGGAGGCAGGCAGTGCAGGGAGAAACCACTGAGGCACCCCTGCACTTACTCCACTTTGCTGCCACAGGCTTGACAAACATGAGCAGTCCCTTCTCCTTGCACCCCACCTTCTCCAGGGTGCTGCGGGCTGCAGGGTGAAATTAGGACAGAAGGGCAGTGGCAGCTTCTACCAGAGAGCAAAGAAGAAAAAAAAAAAAAAAACCACCAAACCACCAAAACTGAACTGCTGAACTAGGTATTTCTAGGTGTCCAGGCAGTGGCATTCCTCAAACTGGATGAAATCCTCAATGTGCTGTGTGGTTGCTATAACAGCTGCTCTTACTTATGCTGTGTCCATATCCAGGTGCTGTTTCTATCCCTTCTGGGTAAAGTCTTAATGCATGCTTACTATTATGTTACAATCCCAGACAGCAGGCTAAATGTTGGATCTTCCTCTTGTCTTCCCTAGCTCATGGCCATTCAAACATCAGAGATGTCTTTTTCTTTCCTATGTATGACACCCTTCGCTTGTCCCAGTTGCATGCATTTCCATTCATGGACTAACAGTGGAGTGTAAGTGACAGTCTCCCTTTCTGGCTGTTCACTGCACAGCTATCCGCCTGTGAGAGGGCCCTGCTTTCCTCCTGTCTCAGCAGCCAGGAGACCCGGGGGCAGCCCCATGGGCAGCCCAGCTTCCCCTTTGCACCACTGTCTCTTCAATGGCTGCGTCGCATCATGTGTGACTCGTGTTGGTATCCAATTACTGCTTGCACTTCTGAAAACTGTCAATTTACTGTCATAGTACAAAATGCGAGTCTGTAGTTGATTGGTTTGGTTTCAAGTGCTGGTCTTTTGAAAGAATAAAATACACAGTGCCTTTCACGCAAGCCAAATAGAAGACAATAGCTGAGGTGGGAAGGCACCTCTGGAGATCTGCTAGTCCAAAGCCCCAGCTCAGAGCAGGGTCATCTTCAGCAGGTTGCTCTGGGCTGTGTCCCATCGATGGAGACTCCACAGCCTCCCTGGGCAGCCTGTGTCAGTGTTCCATCACCTGCACAGTAAAGACTTTTTTCTTCCTTTTTTTTACTTATGCTCAGAGGGAATCTCCAGTGTTGCATTGCCTTCTGTCCTGTCACTGAGCACCACTGAGAAGAGCCTGGCTCCGTCTGTTTTACACCCTCCTTCCAGATATTTATGCACACAGATAAGATCACACTGCACTTCTCCTGGCTGTGAACAGTCCCAGCTCTCTCAGCCTCTCCTCATATGAAGGATGCTCCCTCCACTCCCTTAATCATCTCTGTGGCCTTCACTGGCCTCACTAGTATGTCCGTGTCTCTCTTGTACTGGGGAACCCAAACTGGACCCAGCACTCCAGATGTGCCTCACCAGTGCTGAGCAGGGTAGGAAGGATCATCTCCCTTGACCTGCTGGAAACGCTCTTTCTAACGGAGCTCTGGGCAGCTTCATACTCCTTTCCCACAAGGACACACTGCTGGCATCTACCAGGAAGCCCAGGTCCTTCTCTGCAGAGCTGCCTTCTAGCCTATCTTACTTAAATAATATATATTTGGCTTTTTCAAGTTGCCTTACCTACTTACAGTTATAATACTTGTTCAATAGTCTGTGCTCCACTTTAGAACAGGTTGCTTGAAGCACAAGAGAAATAGCTATTTAAAAAAGTGATGGTTTTGCATGGTTGATGTGGTAGTAAAGCACAGGGGCAGCACTGGTTACCAGCTGACAGCCCTCTCCCATTCCTGTGCTGAAAAGCAGCAAATGCCAGGACACAGGGTGTTGTATCATCAGCCCTGGTAGTGGTGCAAAGCCTTCGGATTCTCTTGGTGATCTCGGGGTCTGACTTGACCATAAAGAGGCCTTTGGCTGGTGAGGAATTGTTCAGGGTCATATTAAAGAGGTAAAGACTGATGGGAATGAGACATTGCGAGCACCTCACAGGACTAGGTCTCTTCACCATCAGTCAGCAAGAAACTCAGATTTGGAGGCTTAGTGGGGAGGTTCCTGGCTTTCTTGGGGTTTTTTTTTTTTTTTGGAAAAAAACATTTAGAGCAGAGGGAAGGTGTTTGTGATGCCCAGCCCAGGAAGGTTTAGGCCTGAAAGAAGTGTGCCAGTTTTGGATACATACAGTAGCTGAGCAGAAGTTTGGGGCGTAACAGCTGTGAGGGAAGGGGGAGGCTGAGGCCTTAGGTTAAGTTGTGTTTAACTTAAACAATCGCTTCAGGAACTATGAATTATAGATAAAAAAACATCAATCCCTGTGCATGGTGAATTATTACCACTAAATCAACTATAGAAGTATTTTAAATTAACCTGGCCTCTTGTAATGGACTGTTTCATGAGCAGTAGTTAAAAAATGCCACAACTCACTTTTGTTGTTGTTGTTTATGAAGATCTGAAGTGCCTTTGCACTTGCTCATGCTCTTCCAGGCACAGGGCTCTTGAAAGCAGGCACAATTCCCTTCCCCTGTCACACCTCGCATGTGGATACTTCAGTATCCACCATCCAAAGCACCCCCTTCTCCCAACCAGCCTTGTCTAAGGTTTACCAGGGCTGAGTACATCACGCCTGTGCCTCCCACCCCAGTGTTGCTTCATATAGCCTCTTTCTTCCCTGCTGGTGGGAGAGGACATGTCTGCCTAGGGCCAGCACAAACTAGGAGCTTCCTTAATGAAATAATACCGTGGGGGCTGCTTATGGGATACAGGGGCATACCTTTCATTGAAGGTCAAGTATGGATGGTTACTGTTAATGCTGTGCTGCTGTACAGACCTTCAATTTCTGTCTGCGGACTGCTTTTGTTCTTTATTTTTATTGCAGCTTCTGTTGGTGTCAGATGGATGATAGGCGTTACAGAAATTAATAAGGGCTCCACCTATGGCAACAATGACAACAAGCAGAAACAAAAGTAGTGTCTTCAGAGACTGCTTCAATCCAAAGGGAACAAATGCAACTTCTGAAAACTCAAGTGCGTATCATGGTCCTTCAAGTGAGATCGAAGGGAGCGTAGGATGAGCAACTGCCACGCATATCTGAATTTGTGCTCCTGTTATTTTTCTCCGGGGGTTTGGGCTGGATGACACGCTTGAAAGATGCACTCCTTCATATACTCTCCACAACAGGTTTGCGTTTGTTTTCCTATAACGTGTCTTAAGTTTTGAAGAAAAAAAAAATTCCAGTATGCTTGTATGATGAGACTCTACCTGGAAACTAAATGGAGGTGCAGCCTTTACCTTTCTTAACTTGCTCTAAGGAATGGATTAATGTCGGAAGATTGTTACAAGATGATTAAAATTGATAGTTGTGTAGATCACATGTTAACAGTTTAACAACCATAATCTGTCAATGTTTAAGTATGGTAAGATGCTCTGCTTGGTTATACCAGTATTGGACAGAAGCAGCTCTACTGAATTGCCAGAATTGCGGTAGAGTTTTTCTACATCTCTAACTTATTCCCACAGTGTGCACCACATGGGCCCTCTAAAACTTCAGCCAGCCCCCAGCTAAAAGGGCCCACCTGGTTAGATTGGAGCCTTGCAGTGGCATAACCTGGAGTGGAATTTGGTCTTGCAGCCTGAACAGAGCTACGTTACCCACTGCCACATTTGTCCCCAGGCGCTGCATCAGAGGGATAGCCAAAACCTGTAATTCTTTTGAGAGTAAATGCCATTTATAGTCTGGAAAAACTGAGGTAATAGAATTCCTTTCAGCTTTAATCAGTGTTTAAAGTTCTAACTTTAAAAAGCCTTCCTAACAATGGTGGAAATGAAACAACTGGGTATGCTGTAACTAAGTAATGCAAAGCATGCATCGAAAGTTATGCCCCACACCCATACTGTTGCGATCCCAATTAAAGCTGCTTGTCTGTCTTTTCTGATAAATTAATTTACATGGTGCCTCGTAACAGTCAGCCTGAGGTAATAGTTAAATTATCTTTTGCTTTTCTTTTGGGGAGAAAAGGGGAAGTAGGAGAGAGTAGTGGTATGGCTTAAGAGTTTTTTATGGCTGTCTGGACTTGCTTTGACACCCTTTTGAATTAAATAAAACTAGAACTAAGCTCCCTGGGAAAACAGTGTTGTTCTGATATCCCTGATACTGATTCCAGGGCAGCCTCCTCTTGTTTTTAAACTTCAAGGGTTAACGATATGCAAGTTACCAAAAAGAGCTTGTTTAAACAAAGGAAAATGGAGAAGAGATTTCCAACTACCAGCAATTATGATTGGGGTTTTTTTTCAATCTTTTAAAATATAAAGATACTGATGCTGAGCAGTAGGCATTATGATTGGCACTTTGAGTGATGGTACATTTTCATTGCACATGGGACTAAACCATGACAGTCTGGGAATGAAGAGCCTGTGTGTCTCTAGAGAAGGAAGTGAGCAGTCTTAGTTCTAGCAGCTGGAATAAAAAACATTTCTCTTTTCCTGTAACAAAACTGAGGCCAGAAGAAACAGGGGCTAATACAACAAAATACAAATCATTCCATGAAATATGCATTTGCTGTTCAGTACATCAGATCATCTAGAAACTAATCTTTTTAATATGCAACACCTGAAGAGCAGGTGGAGTAGTGCTTTTAGCATGGGGCAGTAAGTGGAGTTTTTCAAGAGTGGAGGCAGTAAAATGTACACTGTGAAGGAAGGAACAGGCCTTGGGAAGTGTCAGGGACTAGTCTGGGGGGCTCTTTTCCCCACCTGCATTCCCTGTGCTCTGAAGGCTTCTGGAATAGGTTGTATGATGTCATGAATGTAAACATGGGCTTTAGTGTCATTTTTCCCAACACATGAAATAGAGCCTCAGACCAGAAAATACTGCTGTGCTTAGAAAGCTATTCTTTTAATAAAGCCCATACCCTGTACTCTATTTGCTAGAACAATATTAACAGTGGAAAACTGAATACTACAACCCGTAGTAGTATCTGAAGGTCCAGCTATCCTATAGTAATGCATAATGCATGTTAATGAGCCAGACCTGGAGACTCTGTACACAAGACTGAAAATGGGTGGGGGTGAGAAAGAGAGAAGATCTCTCCAAGCACATTACTGTAAGCCTTACCTGGCAGATCCAGTGGGCTTTTCTCAGGGTGGTAGAATGAACCCTCTGTGCAGGAGCGAGTAGTTCTGAGCAGCAAATACGTATTTGTGTAGTGCTAGAGATGAGCTTTTTTGCCTTTTTAAAGAGCCACTGATTGATTGAACATGCTGGTAGGGAGACACTTAACATTCCTTATGAACCTTAGTCCTTTCCTCTCCAACTGCATGCAGCATCACTTCTCCCAGAGGAAAACACCAAACATGTACGTACTTTGGAAAGAGCATTTAGACTATTTCATACCCATTGCCCTGGGACCAACCCTTAGAACAGGCTGAGGGCCAAACACACCACTCCTGGATCCGTCCTCCTAAGCACTTCTAGAAGTCCCAGCGCACAAGGACCACACCACTGGGCCCTTCCAGCGTTCCCTGGCAAACAGAGAAAGCTTAAAGGTACTTTCCAAAGTTACACTAGTCCAGTTCACTGTATTAAGAGAATGACATACATCATTACAGAGCAGTGTTTGCCCCTTGTCCCCACAAGCAACTGTATGTTCTACAACTGCCTTAACAAAAGTAGTCTTAACGTTTGTTTATACAAAAATAAAAATACAAAAATAAAAGTATAAAAAGCTGACGTGCAGTGAATGAGTTTTCTTTTGGTCAGCAACAATGAACTAGTACCAGTTTACTTTTCACCTTTATTTCCTGACTCCTAAAAGCTGTCCACAGTTCCTCTTTGAATACAAGGGCACCTGAAACAAGGCAAATGAGGACACAGACTGCTCGCATACTTCTGATATACTGCAAAGCAAAGCACATGGCAGGCCAGGGGGGACTTTTACCTCAGGTACTTTCATAGTCCATGACAACATACTTCCTCTCCTATTGTAACCGAAAATAAAGAACTGAGGAGGAGGAAAAGTCTTTGTTTAAATTCAATGTTGTATTTTTGAGATCCTAGATACACTGCACTGGTGACCTGCACAGTGAGGCTCATGCTTTTCTAGATTTAAATGTCAGATTTGATGACACTGTCTCAACAGCTCACCCACCTGTAACAAACCAAGGATTTGTGGATTAAGAGGAGAGAGAGGACTTTAGAATAAAGCCAAATATTAAAAGCAACTTCACTACTTCATCAGTTAGTTAGTTATCCATTTTAAGGTCTAAAGCTGTAACAGGAATATGTAAACTTGCAGTAATACTTACAAGTAACAGTTTTAAGCAAGTCAGTCATCTGTAATTAATAGCAAGTAAGACAGTCAAACAAAATAACTAGATCGAAAGTGTTGCAGACTGCTGCTTCTAATTGCTAACCATGTCTAACCTCTCTCCATTTTCTCAGACTGATGACGTGTGGGGTGGTGAGGAAATCAAAGTCAGTCAGTCCAAGATCAGAAATCAGTTTTAAGAAGCTAACGTTAAGTTCTTGGTTTTTGCCAAATGGAACACAAGAATAATCTTAACCGATTCTCCTCTTGGCCGCAGAAAGGCCATGCAGACCATTCCCTGTTCGCAGTACTCGCATTCAAGAAGAAAGTTATTATTTCAGACCATGACTCTATTATCCCTTATATGACAGGTAGTATTGGGAATTGCACATCACCTTATTTCTTCAGGAGAGGATGAAGGAGGTGACCTTAATTCTATTATCACTTGTGTAAGAAGCACCTTACACTGCACATCTTGAACTTGACAAAACATGGACTATTGCAGTAAGAGAAGCTTATTGCAGTTAGGTTAGCCTAGCAGTATTAAACAAGCGTTGAAAAAAAGTTTAAAATGTGACACCACTCCACATAGTTATTTTGAGAAGAAAAACCCTTCACCAACAACTCCTAAAATAAACCATTTATTGAGAAAAAACTTTTTTTAAAATTTCATTAATCAGCCTTGTGCATAACAAATCTGAAGCTTGCCAAAAACAAATAAACAAAAAACCAGTAAAAGTTCACAGTCAGTGCACTCAACAAACAAACAGATTAAAAAACAAGGTCCATAACGCCTGATAACACTACAGCATTTTTCTGAACCTAAAGAGTTCAAAAATACTACATATTAACATTACAGTTCTCAATCAAATGAGAAACAGGAGAAAGAACAAAAAAAAAAAAGTATGGTCCATATACAGTAGTAATGGCACTTTCACTGAAACATGCAGCTTCTTCCAACTTGCAGACACTGTCACATGAGCAACATGTGCCAAGTAAAACATACAGGAGCAGCAGAGAAAGTGACGCTCGTCACTTGTGCAGTCTTCGTAAGTTCAACTTTTATACTGTTTCTCAGCACAGTCTTTATGTAAATATTACATACAGTAGTGATTAAAAGATATCTTGCCAGAATAAAAAAGGCCAGAGAGTGAATAACTTCATTCTTCGTCTGTGCAAACCTGTGAAGGGGACAAAAGGCAATTAATTCAATTGTCTCCCTGCTGCAGCAAGAGGATGACAATGCAGCAGTTTCTTTAGCACCTTCACTGAGCATCTTTGAAGCTTTCTTCTTTCTCCCTTGTCACACAGATAATGAATTACAAGTGTTTATATGTGAATACTGATGTTTCCACTGTCACCATGCAACTCTTGCGTGCCTACAGACGCGTTCTGCCTCTGTGATGGATGGGATCTGGCTACAGTTGCAGTGATGAGGAGGATGGGTATGATGATCCCAAACACACTTGATACCAAAGTGAACAACTTTATGCTTGGAAACTGGGACAGATTTCAATAACCTACTGTGCTCCTACTTCTTCAAAAAAGGAAGCTACTGATACACCTAAATTTGTAGCTGTTAATATCTGCCTATTCTTAAGCAAAGAATCACACGACAGTTCATGCAAGAACTGCAGATTGTCATGCCAGTTGCCAGATAAACAATCAAAGTGAACGTAATGTTAAATATGAACTTAACTTAAAAGAAAAGCAGACCCTTGCACTGAAGAATGGTAGAGTTCTCATGCATGTGCTTGTTTCACTTTTTATAGAGGGGACCCTTATCTCTACGCTATAGAAGTCTGTGCATATGCACTCACTAAAATTGTAGGCACAGAGCCCTTGGCAGATCCAAATAACTACCACCAAGTTGAAGCTTGACAAGTCTTTTTAACCTAAAGATAATGCATCTCAAAGCAGCATTGAAAGCTGATTGCATGGTACACACCAGGTTTTTAGTCAAATGTTTGCTAGCAACATCACACGTGCTTCTGAAAAGTTGCCGCCCCTTGTTTTCTGGACAGCATCAACTCGATACCAGCCTCCCACCATGATACAAAGGCCTGCGGCATAGCTGCAAACAATGAAGCCAGCTAAAAGCTGTTTCCAATTCCCATCTACAGTCTTTGGAGCCAAAGGCGTGAGACAAACCTTGACAAAAGGATGATCGAGGAGCTGGCTGGCCGTCCACCTCATCTTCGGGTCACTTTCCAGGCAGTGGCAAAGGAAGTCTTTCCCTTCTGGGCTCACTTTGTCAGGAATAGGAGGTTTATGACCCATCCCCACTTTATACATGATCTGGAAGTTGTGCTCATATTCGTGCCAAGGCCTCTGCAACAGGTAACAGCATTGCTGAGTGCAAGGTTTAGTAAGCAACTCGCTATCCAATAGCACATATATTTCTGTACCCCAGGAAATTAAAAGCCACCCCAGTACTTGCAGACTTCAATGTGACAAATTGCTGCAAGTGGACCAGAATTTGCAGAGAAACTGCTAAGAACAGTTTGCACTCATTCAGTACATGAAACATCCCTACCTTGCCAGTGACCATCTCTATAACAACACAGCCCAGGCTCCAGATGTCTGCTGCACGTCCATGCCCTTCTCCTTTAGCTCTAGTAATGACTTCTGGAGCCATGTATGCTTTGAAACAACACAGATGATGTCATCAGTTCATACAGCAGAAGAACAGTAAGTGATTAACTGGGCAAACCAAATGCTTTTTAATACATCTATAATGAATTACCACTCAGCTTTTCTTGCTAAGTTTTGTCATTTGATGGCTTCTTGTTCTTTGACATGTTTGCAGCATAACTGTCTTTCAGTTTGAAAAAGAATAGTGAAAATGCTGGTACAGTATGCATAACTCTTTCAGTTTGAAAAAGAATAGTGAAAATGCTGGTACAGTATATGCTTTCAGTTATAGATTAAGCAGCTGTTCAGTAAGAACAGTACTGTTTCAGTAAGGCTGCAGAGAAAGATACAACCCCAGAAAACACAAGCTCCAGCATCTTTATAATTACCAAACAAATACAATTTTATTTCTCCCGTTACATCATTCACTGATTGTTTTGACTTCTGGTTGTAAAGTACATCTAACTAGCTCAGATAAGATCAAGTTTCAAGGAAACACATCATTTTACTCCGGCCCAGACTTTGGCAAAGGTATCTTCTTTTACAGTAACTAGACGAGTATCTGCCTAGCACATGCTTCCTTACCTGCAGTCCCCAAAGTACTGTTCACTTCTCCAGGCATTGTCTGGGTGTTGTTCTTCAGTTTCACTGAGCAGCCGAAGTCTCCTAGTTTAATCAGTCCAGATGAGGTAAGAAAGATGTTCGCTCCTAGGAAACATAACAAAAAACAGTAACACTTGTTAAACTAGTGCTGAATTAAGGAATAAGGGCTTCTCAATATACTCTTCGAAGTTACACAGTAGATAATAGCTGAATTCACACTTAGATCTTTACCTGTGGATTAAGTGTGGAATATGATAGTATTAGAGATGTTCCCTGAAGGGTACATTACCATTAGACAATAGGATTTTTGGTGGGTTTGTGTTAAATCTAAGTGTACTGGAACTTGACAACAAGAAGTGTTCAAAACACAAAGCAGTACGGCAGGCAAACTCATCAGCTTTCCATACATGCTTGTTATGAGAAATTACTCCTCCAGGAGTTTATGAATTCCAGTGCTTATCCTTGTGAGTGTTGCACTGCGAAAAAAACACCCATACTTAAGGAGCTTCCTGGCAGAGGCCTTTGCTGCATACCTCCCACC
Organism: Aviceda cuculoides; assembly: GCA_035590195.1. Classification (NCBI taxonomy): domain Eukaryota; kingdom Metazoa; phylum Chordata; class Aves; order Accipitriformes; family Accipitridae; genus Aviceda; species Aviceda cuculoides. The sequence goes on along the minus strand of JAVJGG010000082.1, from coordinate 36,408,990 downwards.
AGTCTTTTCAGTTCTGCTGAGTCAAGACAGATGATATCATACAGCTGTGTCATCACGGCCAACTTGCAAAATGGAGCTTATAGCATTTTATTTCATGTACGACCAAATGCCCACTGCTATTGTGCTCTACTTCCAAAAGAATTTCTGGAGGAGGGCTACTGTTACAATAGCTGACTGCACTGCCAATTTATACCAGAAAACATCTCCCTAGCATAGCTGAAAATCTTCAAGGGGAATCTGCAGTTGGCTTCAAGTCACTTGCTCTCTGCAACACTGCAAAATAAGCCAAGTGGTTTTGATAACAAATGGTTTTCTTTCGTTCAACATCCTGCCAAAACACATGTTGACAGCCAACAGAAAACAGGTAGAGCAGAAGCACCTCACTATTTATGTCAGGCCGAATCCTGGATTCTTCAAGTACCACAATGAAACCACAAGTAGGCTGCAAGAGTCACCTGGCAGAAACACAGCTTCAGCTGTGATCTCTCTTGAAGAAAGAGTAATGCTTTGCACAGAACAAAACTTCCTGCCTACTCTAGGAGTAGGCAAGTGTTGGGGACTTTGTTACACATGGCCTTCTCCCATGTCACACAGAAGATTCTTTCAAAAATTGCTCATCTGCATACAACCTTCAGAAGTTTCTCACTTCTGTTCCGCCTTGAACATAGGTCAGTGCAGGAATTCTTGGCTGCTCCTCCTTTGTGTTTTCTTAGTTAATGACTTTTTTCAGTTAGCTTGACTGGGCATCCCCAAGATATTAATGGAAAATAAAAAGAATCCTCAAAAAGCGCAAGTCAAAAAAAAGGCAGTGCAGGTCAATGATGCCAAAATCCTGTCCGTTTCTCAAAGGGCTTCTCTAACTACTATGAGAGTGCTTGATAACTAAAGCAAGATTTATTTAGTCCAAGAAGTATTGCACAGAACTGCACTATAAAAGTGGGAGAGAAGTCATTAACGGAAATAAATTCCAACCTTTAATTACTGTAAGCCTTTTACAAGTTCTGAAAGAAGAATTGAGTTTCAGTGAATACAACTCTTGTGCACATTGTGTCCGTAAGTTTTCCACTCCTGGCATTCAGGTGCCTGCACATACTCAGGATCAGAATACTTTGGCTGGGTTCTGCAGTTTGCCATCAGAGGGACATACATGTCCAGAGTCCCCCTGCAATCACAAGCATGTGTAACGGAGCTGGGTAGGCCATCCCTCAGCTTCTTGAATGAAAGAGAATCCAGAAACACACCAAAAGCAGTACAAGAAGGCAGCTCGATAGGGACACTAAATAAGGGCAATGCATCAGAATAGTGACAGTTACTCTATCAGCAACTTTTTCCTTTGAACTACTGCCTGCAGCTTTTCTTTTTCTAATCATTTTCAAGCAATTACTCGTCATATTCGAAAGTAGGTACACTTAGCCCACACAAAGAGCTTACGAAAAATGGCGATCACTAGCAAACACTTTTACAAGGATGTTTTGGAAACCTATGTTCCCATTTCTCAAGAAAGCAACATATAAATTTCATGGAAGGCTACAAAGTGGTTTTTGATTACTGCAGTGGATGGAAACTGGCAGAAGTGAAGTGCAACCATCTCTCTTCTGACTGAATCTAAAGCTATTGTGATAGTTTGGTTTAATAGTTTGGTTCAGAATCTACTTAGAAGTCCTTTCAAACTGAAGTTTGTCCTTTTAAAAAGAAAGTAATGACAATTTAGTACCAAAGTTTCACTGTGAAGAAAAAGACAGCACTTGAAGACTCATGTTGCTGACATCTACTGTCAGCTGAATAAGGCTTCCACTGATACATTGTTCGCTGGAGCCTCTGTTTTCTAAGCTGCTTGGTCTCTGCTTCAGAGACCAAGACCAAACTCTAGGAGTCTTTAAAAAGGGTCTCCTTGTTAGAGGAAACCTGCACAGAATCCAGCAGGACCTGGGTAAGGGAACAGGAGAGACAAGGGCAGTACTTTGAGGGTGCTAGATGCTTTTTACCTTTGACAGTTAATGCTGCTGGGAATGTAACAAAATTCCTACTATATCTGCATGGTTAATAAGCAAAATAAAACTAGACTATGGCTAAAACAGCAAAAAGGCACAACACACCCATCTGTTTCTTCTCTCCTCCTACACATACACTATCAAAAGCATCTTCACTGGATGTACTTGGCAGAAGCAAGAGGTAGCCCAGTTCTGCTCAGCCCTACTGCCATTTATACCACGAGATCTTCTGGGCAGACTGCAAACAAAGAGCGAATGTCAAAAGCTGTACCCTGGCTAGAGAAAACAACAGCTATGACCCAAAGCATTTAAACTGGTTTCATGCCCTGTATCTCTGTGCCAAGTCAGCCCCATATTAAGCGCAGTCTTAAGGAAACTGCACTAGCCTGATATTCCAAAGGTGCTGGTGTAAATACTGCGAGTCCGAGGAGCAGTACCAAAAGCCCCGCTAAAGGCTGTGGCATAATTCCACAAAGAGGGGCTGCTCATAGATGTTCCTCAGCCATTACTTAAGCAGTGCAACTGCCAAATTCATTCAAGTAACAAGCAGGCAATATGCTACCCTTTGATGAGAAAAAAAAAAAAATCAGCTTTAGCATCCTCTTTTACTTTAGAAAGTGTGACACATGCCCATATTCTCCTGTTGAACAGCCTTCTGTCTCTCATTGGATGGCCTTCCTTCCCCTGTGCTCATCATGAAGACATGAAGGCAGGAATAGCAGAAATTCTGAGAGCTATCAACAAAGTTAACAAAAGTTAACACATTGATGAAGACTTCCTGGCCTTGAGCATCTCATTCACAGGTTTCTGATTTACTGAAGCTTCAGATACAATCCCTTCATTTTCTGTATTCATTCTGAAAACGCAATCCGAGCAGTCTTCAGGAATATGCCCTTCTCTCCCAGAGAGAAAGCACCAAGCATGAAATCACTGATTAATTCTTGTCAATTCAGCACTTGCGAGACCACGCTTGGAGTGCTGTGTCTTGGGTTTGGGCTCCCCAGTACAAGACAGACATTGACATACTGGAGGAAACCCAGCAGAAGGGCATCAAGATGGTCAGAGGGCTGGTGCACACAAGGTACAAGAGGCGGCTCACAGATTGGGATCGTTTAGCTCGAAGAAGGGAAGACTGGAGGAGTGTGTGCGTAATTTATTGCTGTTTTCAGCTGTGTAATGGGATAATATCAAGAAGACGGAAACAGGCATTTTCCTCAAAGGTACACTATGAAAGGATATGGAGCAATGGACACAAATAGCAACTTCTGCAAATTGCAGGGAGGTTATCAGGAAAAAGTTTTTCACAGCAGGGATACGTCAGTCACTGGGACGGGAGCCCAGAGAAAAGGGAATCTCTGTCCCTGGAGATACTCATAACTCAACTGAACAAGATCCTCAGCAGTCTGATCTAATTTGACATTCGATCTGATAATGAGGTTGGCCCTGTTTTGAACAGAGGGCTCAACCAGAGATCTCCAGAGACTCCCTTCAGTATTAAATACTCCATCGTTCTCCATCACTGAGCAGATTAGCTTCCTTGCAAAAAGTGAAGTAATTGTTATCTGAGGAATCTGAGCTTAGCCACAGGGGTTAAAATCCAATACCCAGGATAGAGATAAAAAAACCCAACCAAAACCTATCCCAGAAGACTTAATCACCTGCTACATACTAGACCAACTACTTTACACATTAATGCAGACTCATCAAAACCAGGACAGCCAAGTGTAACAACCAGCTGACATTACCCTCAGTTCACTCTCAAAACCATGGGTTGAAAAAGGATTCAAGGCAGCTGTGTCTTGCTTCATCTTTTACACTCCTAAAACTGGATGCCATAACAGCATCTGAAGGACAACGGTGACACTAGCGGATGCTGCTAACCGAAAGACTCCATTTTTGAGCACAAGGTACTTGCAGACACTAACTGCAGGACACATAAACAATTACTCTAAGAATTGGTTATCTGCTGCTGAAACAGATCCACAGTGATATTTAGCACGAGAGTGTGATCTGACAGCAAGATTTCCATAGGAAAGCAGTTTTAACAGCCTGAATGACACACTATCATTCTTCCCTATCAGAAAAATAAAGAGTACATAAGAACTAAAAGTAAAACCAGAGTTTTCTTTACTGCTGTTAGCCTGAAAACTTGGGGATCCAATGTTAGCATAAAAGGAGACATAGAGCAAGAGACTTCCAATGTTACATCAAGCATCCTTTATAAAAATACCCTCTGTTGTCTATCTTCATATTCTGTCAGTAAGTTTCAGGAAGGTCTATACATAAATGTGTCTGCAGCGACCCTCTGTTTACAGCTGCTGTTATTCTCAAGGAACACCCCAATATTTGGTACGAGGTACCTGTTGCAACAGAAATGCCCTCAGATAACACAGCATTACAGTTCTCTTACACAGCTCTTCTCACTTCACTGCATTTCCCTGATGAGAGGAAGACCTATTTGGAAACATATCCAGAAATCAGCGATGACATAGAGCAGCACAAAAGAAATCCCTGTCAGCCAGCCTTGGATTTTGATCACAACGAGCTTCCAGGAGGGTGTAATCCAGCTAAGCAGAACCTGGATATGGAATGATCAAGTGAAGGGCAAGGAGGGCACTGTGAAAAGCACGGAGGGAAATCCACAACTGGAGAGAAACCTTTGGTCAGGAAGGAGAACCAGAAAAGGCAAGATTGCTGGGGAATGGGAGTGAGGGAAAGTGTTTTCTAGGGAAAAAAAGCCAAAACTGACTCAAGAGTGGCCTACCTGGGTGGGAGGCCTCTGGATCGTAGATAGTTCTTTTCCCAAATGAGAAGCATGAGGCCAAAGGACCAAGAGCAACTGGGAACCTCCTACACTGCTGCGGTGATTCAAAACCCTGTGAGCAAGAGGGACATAGAAACCCAGCATCGTTGGGTTGCACTGCCTTGTCATAAAATGAGCATTTGCAGGGTATATTGTGTGCATTGTTTCCCCTACCTTCTGTTAAGTTTCTGCTATAGGTGAGCAAAGTATGTCAGACTAACAAAAACAAGATAACTAGACATGGAGGATGTTCTTGGAAGGTGCAGGAAAAGAAAAATGAATGTGAAATGCGGACTGACACTGGGTGCCTTAAGCAAATGCCAAAACCAACCCCCCTTCAGTTATTGTAGTTCCAGTCTGCTTATTTTGTAAGCAAAAGCTGAGAACCAGGCATGAGTAGATAAATGTATGGCAAAAACCTCCACTAGATAAGTAATTTTACCATGCCCCTTTAACTTCTTTTAACAAGACTTTTATTACTATGTTTAATCAACCATTCATCCGAAATCCTAAAACTCTTCTGGAAAATGGGAATCACAAGGAAAAGTTCTGATGAACAACTCTAGCACTTCATACTGCTTGTCAGCTCCCAGAAAACACCACTGTTTCTTGCATAGATGAGAAGAAAAACAGCATTACATAACCCAGTGTACTAGTACTAGAGATAAAAGGACCAAAATTTGAGTTTGGATGAATCCCCAAGAATCTTAACCTCTACAGAAGCTATATAAATCATGGGCAGAACTTACAAGTTTGCAATGCCAACTGTGAACATTTTTTATGTTCTACACTTAAAAAGGAGCACATAACTAGCCAATAACTTGTAAATTGAAAATTGAAAAATGAGCGGAAGGCTTTGTACACTTAATGCCTGTAGAGATAATGTGCACTAAATCTACAAATATGTCCACCATCATTCCCCCCCACCCTCATCTACAACACTGAAACAACAACATTACCTTTTATGGTTAACATTACCTTTAATGTCTCGATGAACAATACCATGTTCATGTAGTACATTGATAGCAATCGTGATTTGCTTTGAGTAGAGCCTAATGACATGCTCCTGAAGGCCCAGTTTTGATACCTCCTCCAGAGTGCCCTCATCACAGTACTCCATGAAGATGTACATTTCTTCCTGTTGTGGGAACCAAACCGGATTTCATTGGGTTTTGTTGGTTTTGGGTTTGTTTTTTTTTTTTAAACACTGAATTAGGATCAAGTTTTCCTTCCATCCTTCATTGTTTTTGAAGAGAGTAATGGAAGTACCATGTAATGTTTTAATGGAAGTACCTCTTACCATGGAATATCTAATAAATCATCTCTTCAGAACTCTATGCTCTTGAGTATGCTTCAACCTAATATATTCTATTGCACAGCTATGGAAAAATCTCTGCCACATGTCTATCTGCATCATTTCTATGTAACTGATACTATTTGGTGGTATAAAATATGTTACTTTGGCATCTACCAAAAAGCACTTTGGAAATCTTGTAGGTTTGTTATGCAGAAATACAAAAAGATCCTTTGCATATTTAGAAAAAAGGCAAAATGATGGTTTGGGCTTGTGGTGGTTGGTTTTTTTTTTTTTCTCCTCTCTCCTAGTTCCTGCAATATCATGTGTTGATTTCTTGGGGAGGGCAAGTTTTTTGTTGTCTGTGGCTTGAACAAACATGCCAACTCTAATTCACTTTAAGGAAAAGTTAGGTTCTTGTTCCCTGCCTCTGTCTCCAAGCCTAGCCAATTTCAGCCAGACTTAATACAAAAAGATGGCAAAGACATTAAGCTCTTAGAACTAGCTGAGAAACCAATGACACAGTGGCACAGACATCCAAAGTTATGTCCCCAAGTAAATAAATGCAGACTGAAAGCAGCCTTTGTCCCCTTCTAAACCAGCAATGGGTCAGCAAATCAACCCATTCATACTGAGCATATCAGTCAAAACCACACACCACTTTCCAGCCAGACACCAGGCGTCCTGTTCCCTGCCCACTGGGTAGAGATACATGAAGGACCTGAGACTCACAGGGAAAGGTGGGAAAGGCATGTGGGAAGCAGAGAGTAATAAAAAGTAGGGTATCCCAGCATGCAACGATGCAATCCAACTCCGTAAGAAAACCAAGCTTCATTATTTCTTCTGCTCAAGCAAGAAAACTCATTTTTCCTTCTGAAGAGATGCTAGCTGAATTCCAGAAGATCTGCTTCCTTAAGATACTTGTCTGGCATCAGAATTTAAACACCAGCACAAAATTTTTCAAGGAATCAACAAGATATTGGTACAACTTTTGCTGCTACCAGTGAAGGGGTTTAGGCTGTCGAGTTTTTATCTACATGCAGAAGTTAGTATACTGTACATAACACAGCTTGCTTTTAGAGCAGTTAAAAAGAGTAGCATTATAGAATAGCTCCAGCATGACTTGCTCTATTCACTTATCGTGAACCTTCTCTGTTTATGTACCAGTTCCAAAAAATTTCTCCGAACTATGTTTCAGAGACCTCAACCTTCAGAGGAAGACAGACACACTGCAATTCACAGAGATATCCAGCAATAAAGCTAAACTAGAATATTCTCAAGTAAAACCTCCATGATCAAAAGCTTCTTAAAATTTTCTCGCTGCCCTATAAAAAAACCCCAATAATTTATGTTTTCTTACCCTATGGAGCTCCACACCAAAATAGCGAACAAGATTAGGGTGTTTGATGCCTTCAAAAATCTTCAGTTCATCGGCTGTTTCTTTGATGGTTTTGTGATCATTAGGTTGAAATCTTATCTGCAAGAAAGATTTTTCATTATTTTGACACTATTTCAAATTACTAAGGAACAAAAAACACCCCCTAAAAAAAAAACCCCAAACCCCACAATCCAAAAAACCCGTCCTAAACACAAACACAAACCAAGAAAACAGCTAAAAACCTATTTTTTTTAAAAAGCATCATCTCACAAAAAAAGCCCCAAAATACAGCCCCTCCATCCCCAAACTTAAACAAAAAAGAACATCAAACTGTTTTTTGAAAATTACATACAAATATGATTTATAAACTTCGTAAGAGCAAAATGCTGTTACTTAAATGTATAAATACACACATGTATGCACATATATATATATATCTCTTCTGAGCTTGCCTTCTAGCTTAAACGTGGCAGATAGACACAGTACAAGAGAATCTGAAAGTAACATCAGTGAGAGCTATCATTCAAGAAAGACTAGTTGCCAGGTACTTCATCAATGGAGATTCTAAGGGATTTCTTTGAGGGGTTTCTTCATTGAGAATGAGGCAGCTGCAAGGAAAAGGTGTGGCATGGAACAAATACAATCAAAGGTTTTGATGAAGGAAACAGGTTTTCATTAGTTCTCCTACAATATGTTGTGACGGATTTTTCATGGAAGAAAAAAAACCTCAAGTATTCTGAAAAACTGATTTAAAGCTTCTATTCACACAAAGATAAGCAAAATGCATAGCAAATTATGGAAGATGCAATTTTTACCATATTGGTAGAAAGCAGAAATTTCATTAATTGAGTACAGGACAACTGCTAGAGAAATAAACGCATGTATTTTCCCTTTGGTTGCTAGGACGTTGTGATTGGTTTTGTTCTGTATAACAATTCCAGGATACAGTTTGTACTCAAACAGTGGTAAAATTAAATACATGGAGATTACAAAAAGGTGACAAATGACATTCAAGTGTTTTATGTATTTCCTAACATTTCAAAGTCGCAATACTACGTATGTGTAGTAAAGCTTGTCCATTATAATTTGTAGAGATTTTAACGACACTGTGGTTAAGGCAGTAGAGTCTGAAGAAATCTCAGGGGCCCTGGGGAATGCAATGTTTTTAACCAGTTTAAAAATAAATAAATAAGTCTTCTCCCAAGGTACTCTTAAGGAAATCCAGAAAAGCCATTTATTTGGAAGATGCGCTTTGCATTTAAGCCCACAGTGGGGAGGCAGGGAATGTTTCTTGGTGAAATAATTCTGGAAGTTAAAAATACTACAGGAAAAGGCAGCATACTGTATATTTAGCCGACTAGTGAAGTGTCTGTCAAACAAGGTCCATTTCACTTATTTGAACTTCTGCTAAAGAGCACACACATGCTAATCTGTAAAAAGAACCTCCATCCAGAAAGCAACTTTGAATTCTAGAAAGAGAGTGTGCTACTGATGGGGAGAATAATGTTATTTCATCAGGAGAAAACAAAAAAACCCACCCAAAACCCCAAAAAACAAAACCAACACAACAACAACAAAGTTTCAAGTGTTGGTATTAGTTAGTCAGGGAATGAGTATGGTACAAGAAGTTATGCACAAGCCTAGTCTTGCTTTTCCACACCTTTGAGATCACATACTTATTGTGTGTGTGGAAGAACTGGCTCATAAAATTTAACTGCTCTAGCATCAAATGGCTGGCATGGTAACTGTTGTGAACAGTTGATGCTTGCAGTTGCCTGAAGACGTAGAAATGAAATAACACTAAGCAATAAAAATATTTTAAAAAACAAGGTGCTGTAGGGAAAACGGATCTCTACACCTACACAGCTTTACTTACTTCTATCCTGAAAATCAAATTTTCTGCACCCACCAGGTTAATCAACAGTTTTGTGACTCAGCCTAGCTCACTTAAAACTACAGGAGAAGCTGAAAAACATCTGATGTGACACTTCCTATCTTTTTATCTAAGGAATGAAGAAAAAAGGAATACAATGTGAGATGAAATACTGCAAAGTAAAATGTAAGTTTGGGTACAGCCTTCACTAATCAGAAAACTCCTTCCAAAACAATTTAAGATCTCTTAATGGGAGTTCACACATATTAAGCAAGCATTCATTAAGTTCACAACATCCCTATAAGATTAGTAAAAAAACATTATCCATTTTACATACATTTAAACTGAAAGTTGTAAACTGAAAAGAAAAAGCTTAAGCAACTTAAGGAGGAACAGCAGATGTGGCTACATGAAAAAAAACAATTTGTCTTCCCATCCTTTCAGAGATAGCTAACAACTGTTCAGAAATCCTTAATGCCTGCTAAGTCATGCACATTTCGTTTGCAAAAAAAACCCAAGGGCAGCAGTGATTCCTGTATACAGAGTACTCACTTCCTTCATAGCCATCAGCTCTCCAGTGTCAACACTGATACAGGTATAGACCTTCCCATACTGGCCTTCACCTGCAGAATTAAAACAAGAATAATTAATTACACTACATTCAATAAGCAACATGTACATCAACTGCAATAAGAAAACATCACTGAAAACTGAGCTTGCCAAGGTCATTTACCTTTATTTTCATTTAGAATTTCAGGCAGCTTTTAACGTGTAACACCTAATAATACATCCATAGTCCTGAGTTTAAGCTAATTAAAAGTAGAAACATTACATTAACAGGCTGACCTGAAAGAAAACTTCTCATGAATACGAGGATTTTCCCCACAAATCCCAAACCAGAGAAGAAACAATGACCATATGGGGGAAACGATGAGATCATATGGGGGGAAAAAACAACAATATCGGTGAATTAAACAAAACCCAAGGTTTGTGCTCATTTCCACTGATATTTCTGGTTCTTACAAAAGCAGAACTCATCAAACCTTTTATAGGGTTAAACACATGCAGGAATCACAGGATCATACCTAAGTGATTGTCCTAACCAAATCCTTCTCCTCCTTTGTTTCTTGTTACCTGACCAGTGAAAACTTCACTGAAGTTCCACATAAAGGAAATCCTAGCTGCAACAGAATTTTGTATTTTAACATTCTGATTTCGGTAAAGCTACCTATGCAGAGACCCAAAATTTCAAAAGATAAGTCTTAGATTTCCTTCAAAAACACTAAGCTTGGTATTTTAGCCTGGTAAATGAAGGTATAACGAACGTACCAATTTTGTTTCCTCTCTGCCACTTGAAAGTCACTTTTCTCAAACCTACATGCATGACATTATCATAAGATTTCGGTGTGTCACAAACTTGGCCAATGATGTTCTTCCTCCTCATCTCTCTGTATCTCCTTTCTTCAAACAACTGAACAGACTTTTGAACAGCTTCAATCGGTGCTTGCTTGGAAGCAGTGTCTAAAAAGAGCGATGAACAATTTCCTTGATTGAGAAATATTCGCTGTGTTTATATTTTGTTACATTTTGATATCACGTGAAGTGACTTGAGTTAGAAGACAACTATTTTGTGAGTCTAATTTAAGATGTAGGAAAAGAATAAAACATTTTAGCAACCACATATGAAACTATCACTTATTAATCACATAAGAAGCTAAAGTAAAATGAGAATACTAGTACTTTTCTAATAATCTCCTTCTTGATTCAAGGAAATTAAATTTATGAAATGCAACGCGCTTGCATTTGGCCTGTAACTAACCACCGATAGTGGAACTATGTTAGGGTCATTAAGAGCACCAAGGAAAGGAGGACAGGTAAGGTTTTGCTCTACAGAGACATGAGAGTTTGCTTGGAAAACTCACAACATCTGTTATTTCAAAGATTTACAGGTATTGGATAACTCCAGCTTTCAAGTCTTATCACAACACAGAATCCTATTGAGGCCGGAAGAAATCTCAGGGTGGCATTAATTTATCTCCTCCTTGTAAAGCACAAAAATTACACATCTGTCACTATTGACAGACAGTAGTCTAACCTGTTTCTGACAACCTCCAAAAGCTGGAGATACTGATACTCCCAAACGATACAGTCCACTGCCCACCTATAATTAATACTACTTCATCTACACTAAATCTGCCTCACTGTAGTTTTAAACCAAAATCTTTGTCTTATTCACAGTGGGCAGTAAGACCAGTTCCCACTGCAGCAGTCTTCTACAAATTTTCAAGTTTTCCCTCATTCTTCTTTTCTAGTTCAAACAAACTCAATTCCTTCAGTGTTTATGTTACAACAGAAAATAAACCCTCTAGATTTCAGAAAAAAAATTTGCTGTTTTTCCTGTGTTCTGAGCCACATGAGAGACTGGTTTTTGTGTGACAGAAAACTTTTTCCTAATGTTTCATGAGGTTCCACCCTGCCAGAATGTATGCAAGCAAGCTACATGTATCTATCTGTACAGTATAGGAGTCTCAGAAGTAAACAAGTTACTTTAAGTTTCATGAAATTAAGCAGCAGGACAGAGAGGAAGGGCCCCATAACAGCCTTGAATTTGGGAAACAGTGTAGGATTACATGCTGTTAGACACCCAAAATAAGAAAATCCCATGCTGGGGAGAGAGCTTAGAAGTGAGGAAGCGCTTCCTAGTGTCATGCAATTCATAACTGGGCACTGAATAGGGACAGCAAACTTCTGCAATTCCTATAGTAATGAATGTACTCATTTTGTAGAACACTGCTAGTATCTTTCAGAAACTGAAAAGATGTAACTTTTATGAAGTTTAATTACTCGTACCTCAGAGAGTACACCTTGTGATTTTGTTAGCAGTATCTTCTATCTGCAATCAGGATTTTATTTTTTCCCTTTCCTGTGTACAAAGCTGTGAAAACCTCTTCACAATCAGCATTAAGAGGGAACCTTTTATTACAGTACTAGTTTAATAGATACTACGTTATAGTGATTCCTAAACACCTACCTTTGGTCTGGTTGATTAAAGTTCTGAGCTCCCAACTGCGCCGGGATGAGCCACTTGAATCTCCTTTTGGATACGATGGTTCTAGAGAAATAATACTGTGAGCATAAAAGTGGCTTTATCTCATATTAAGGATTATGCCACTATATTCAGCAGAAACTGAGATCTTACATATCAGGACTAATACGCCCTATAAGTATATGAGGCAACCATATAGCAGTTGATGCTCTTAAATTAAAAAATGACTTATCTTTAGAAAACAAATTATGAAAGCTATTCTAAAATAGGATTTAATTTATAACGGAAAAGAGATCTCCTCCCACAATCGAGGAAAGCACTTCGAGTCAGGGCACTCGGAATCAAATATGTAAGAAATCTGTAGAAAAACAATCTTCTAAGGTTCCTTAGAAAAAGACCTGTATTCATTCCAACCTAAGCCTGTTTCCCATTCATACAGACACATAAAAAAGGGAATAAGCATGAGGCAGACAATATTTTCAACATCTGCTTAAAAAAAAAAAAAAAAAAAAAACAAACCACAAACATCCCACACACTCCTCAGTATAAATTTTTAGGGCATTACTTTCTTCGAAATCCACTTCATTTTGCAGGATGACCACAGTATCAACTCTACTTCATTTGGTATTTTGTACTTCATTTTAATTTGCAAAGAACAAACTATCTTAACAATCAATGTTTCAAGGTATTTATTGTAATAAATACCACATAAACAGGGGCTGGGGAAACCTGAAGGAGGAGCCCTGATCAGGGCATCAAGTCACATACCCTGTCCCTTCTTCCAGGATTCAAATAACAGCAAGTATTTGTAAGATGAATACTGCACTGGTAGTTAAAAAATAGGATAGAAAACTCTTCACTGTCCTGATGGGTCCAGTTTATATCTCATTAACAGCATTTAGAAATTTACTATTGAATAGGGTGTGTAATTCAACAATCATGTCACTCGTTTCATTTATAACACTGTAACTTACTAAGACACTAGGAAATTCCTTCGGGTACAATTCAGAAACAGTATGAAAGGCAAGAAAATAGTGGGTATGTCTGAAAATAGAAGAACTTTCTCTGGCAATATAAGCCTAAAACTTAAAAATCTAAGATTTTTGAATGGGTAAAGGTGAAAAAAAATTTGGAAAGGGTAAGAACTGGGAACAGAGAGATATATGTTAACGACATAAATCATCTGCACATCCAGATCACAATCTGTTACTGTGACAATCACCTTCTCGCTCTTCAGTGGGACTGGAGTGACGACTAAGGGATCTGAACTGCAACTCAGCTGCTATTGAAGCCAATCGATCATTTTCAGGGACACTGGAACCCCTGTTAAAAAGAGCCATTGTACTAATTAACTTAGCATTGCACTAGATAACTACTAGTGACAATTTAACTGCAGTTTTAAAGAGAAAGAAACTCTGAAGCCTGGGACATGAACCATGAAAGTAATATGGAAGAAAACCTGACGCCAAGAGGTAAACTCAAAATCCTTTCGATGGTATTTTTCCCCCAAATGAAGACTTTTTACATAATTTTGGTTATGCCACTCTATGAAAAAAAACCTTAAGCTTCAAAAGCATAAACTACTTGAAACTCTTACTTGCCCATAACAGAATCCAATTCAGTGACTTGTAACATACTACTAAGGCAGCTGCTGCAGGATGCAGCTGGTGCCAGGTTTGGATATACAATCAGAAGTGATTCAGCTGGGTGATAATGGGAGCCACATTATCAGATGGAGGGTAGTAACTGAATTCATATGCTCCTAGTGTGCTGCAAATACGGTCATAGTCCATAGTCATTAAGTCAAAACTAGTGGGAAGAGCCACAAGCCAGCTGACAGGAAGGACAGTGTTAAATGACAGCAGCTTGACTGCTTGGAGGCCCTCTACCAGACAGCACGGAGTAGAGTTAGATACCTCAGATTAAGACCCAGATGGATAAGCATGCTGAACAGAAAGGGGAAGAATACTGAGAGAAATGAGTCTTAAATCCTTAAATCTTCAGGCACCTTTCCCCAGCCCAAGACTTTGATCAATCCACACATATTTTAGAGCCATAAATTCCTCATGGCAGTCTTTCTACAATAACTCCCTTTTGGACAAGGCTCCCTTTCAATTTTTAAAGCATGGTGGGGAAGAGCTGTGACTGATGCCTCCTTTGACGTAATGCTTTAGGGGTATGAGCTAAACATTACTGAAAAGCAGGGAACATTGTCAAATCCTTCACTGAAAGCTAACAGCTACAAAAATATGAACTATACCTGGCATCACAAAGTGCACACACCTATGAGAGGACTTCTCTAGAGCCCTGAAGTTGCTTCTGAATTGTATCCAGTTATTACCTAATACTAGTATTAAAAAAAAAAACAAACCCAAAACAGAGAAGAAGAAAAAAAAAAAAAGAAAAAAAAAAAAAAAAAAAGACATGATCTTCACAATCTTAAGAACAGAAGCCAAAACCCAAGACATCGTATTCCCATGCAAACGTTCTCAGTACGATCTTTGCTTTGGAATCCTTACTACTGCCAACTAGATCTTTTTAAGTTTGAGAAGGAACTGAAACTGAACTAGTGAAAATCCTCAGTACTCTTCAGGAAGTTGAGCTTTTAATCAGCAAGAAGGCTGAGGTTATTCTCAGCACACACAGAGCAACAATTCTAGATGCAGAAAGAGCTTAAAACCAAGCAAAGCTAAACTACCTCTAAAGTGAGGCAGTAGCTGAACAGAGGTCTTTAAGTACCATAGCTTTGAATGCAGATGTCTAAAATCCATTTCAGGCATGTCTTAGCCACACAGATCTTTTATTGTTTGTATCCAGAAAAGACTGTGTGCATGTTATTAGGCAAAGAAATAGAGCAAAAGAGAAGACGACTTGCTAAATTTCTACTCCAGTCCTGGGTAAATATAAAATGATGAATAATAATTCCAGCTAGCTCAGAAATTAAACATTTATAAAGGTCATTAGTATGAACATAGTGTAAATGTATAACCATCAGAAAGCTCAATGTAAACAACCAAGCACTGCTGCTTTGGATTTTACTTTTAATATAACTCAAAATGATTTTTTTTTTTTTTTAAAGAAAAACTTCAGTAGAACTATGGTGGCATTTGTGCACTACGCACTGCCTAGTCAAATTGATTTATCAATTTCCTACATTAAATTTTTTACAGATATTTAATGCCTACAATCATGCAATAAATGTCTAAAGAGTT
This sequence comes from Aviceda cuculoides, assembly GCA_035590195.1. NCBI lineage: Eukaryota > Metazoa > Chordata > Aves > Accipitriformes > Accipitridae > Aviceda > Aviceda cuculoides. The sequence goes on along the minus strand of JAVJGG010000082.1, from coordinate 36,393,393 downwards.
TCTGGAAAGCATCCAAAGTTTCTGTTTCTGTGCTATTCCAGCAGCTGGACCCCATGCTTCTTGCATACAAAACCACAAAATGCTTTCTTGATCCAAGATTCCATTTCTCTTTTGGAGCACAAATAAATGAAATCCATAATTAAGACTGCAGTGTGTTAAAGTTTGCAAGTTTATTTTAACTATATTTAAAACAGTAATTCACTAAAAATATATCGTAATATTTTGCCTTCCTCAATAAACAAAACCCCTAAAAAAACCCAACAGCTTCCAAAAATCTGTCTCTGCCTTAATAATTTTTTTTTCTTGAAATTCTGCCTACGTAATACAGGGGGTTAAACGATGCTACTTAAAAATCCAGGCAGTGCATGAAAAAAAAAAAAAAAAAAAATCATGGGGTATTTTATTAACAACCATCAGAAAAATAAAAACTGAGAGCTCTAAGAAAAATACAAGTCTTTGAAAAACAGGCCTTGGCAATTTGACTAAAATGCTGCATTCACATCAATTTTCATGTTAGGATCCATGAAAGTATTACGCTCTTGATTGCAACTAAGAAGTAGAATTCTCATTTTTCTTCCTAATGACTATCTTCTTGATCTAGAAGAAACTGTCAAAATGCCAACCTTCATACTACGACCAATATTTGTGTAGGACATACATGCAGAAAACCTTAAAAGAATATACCACTGTATTCGAGTCTGTCAAATTATAAATCTGACACTTGCATTGAGTGGTATAAATCACAACAAAGCCTACAAGTATTAAAAACTAGCCTTCCACCTCACTCTCAAAAAATTAACTAGCTTCAAAGATATGCCTTGGCTCAAAGTGCTGTATATATTCTAGAAAAAATCCTCTTCATATGTTGTGTAAAGACTAATTATCAAATAAACAACTTCTGCATTTTCAAAATCATAAATACTAATTAACCATCACCCTGTCAGCTTATAAAGCTGCCAGAACCTCTCAGTGAAAATTCCCTAGAACGTTACTTAGTCAAAAAAGGCTTTTCAAGTGCATAATGCTGCAGTCTACTGCCTACTCTGTCTTTTTCAACACGAGGCTTAAAACAGAAGCATGAAGGATATATAATAAATACATGTAGTTTGAATGACAAAAATTCAGGATGTATTTTCAACCAAAAAAAAAAAAAAGGGCCCGGACTCACAAGCTGTACATCTAGAGGCTACTGTAGGGTGCAAGTCACATCTTAGCATAAAAATAAACTGAAAAGACTTGCAGGAAAGATTTTATATAAAAAGTGGCAACTTAATTCCATCTTAACACCTTAACACACGCTTCTGCTGTACATCTGGTAACAAATCTACAAACCATGATGGTTTGCTGGCTAACAACTGAAAATTATTTATTAAAAAATAAGTGATTCATAATCAAGTGATATCTAAGTTTACTTTGGTCACCATCAATCTGTTGTTCCTTCACTACCTGTTCTTTCTTTTCTCTACAGCTGTGTGATACAGTCAGATCATGTGTCTCCATTCACACAAATCTCTTGCACAAGACAGCTTTTGGTATTCTGCAGTAGAAATGAGAATCCAAAAAGCAATTTATAAACCCTAAGATAATATCACTGTGTGAATAGT
>JAVJGG010000082.1:36372973-36391748 GCA_035590195.1 Aviceda cuculoides | reverse complement strand
GGGGGCGGGGAAGAGTAAGTTTAGAGAACTTGGGAGACATGTCAATGGTCTGACTGTAGTATGGGAAGAAAGAACTCAACAGTCTGAAATACAACGGCCAAATCAGAGGCCAAAAAGCAAGAAAGATACTAACATAGGTCTGCCAAAAAATTCACTCGTGACCTCAGCAAACAGTAGATACAGGTATAGTTTCTGTTACACATCCTGATACAGGAATACAGGAATGGTTTCTTTCATATTAAGTTTATTCTGCACAACCCTAAGAAGCCAAAGATGTAGCAAGAAATTAAAAAAACTTCCTGAAGTCTTATGTGTTTAATTCTGTGTTTGCCGCTATAGAGTATTTCAAAATATATATGGCAGACAGTAATATTACCAAAACTGTTAGCTAAAAAAAAAAAAAAAAAAAAAAAAAAAAAAAATTAAATCCTTGGGCTTGTTTGCATGTTACAGTCATCTTAGTGCAAAGTGTTAGTTATCAATACTAATTGTTTAGTAAAGTTATACCAATGATCTGACTGGCATATGTTAATTTCATGGACATTTGTATTGAGCAAATTTGTAATCTACGTCAGAACTTCATGCTTTAACTACCATACTGTTCAGACCTTTTAAATCTGAAAGCAGTCTTAATCATCTAAGACCTAAGATTTTGCTCGAGTCAAACATGAACGTCAGAGCCAGTGGAAGACATGATGGGACGGAAAAGCATGGTGCAAATGATAGACTAGGATACAAGTACGCGGAAACAGTTATATGGGTGATGTAAGTAGAATGAGGGTGCTACATCATGGAGTGGAGCTACCTGGTATCATTTGCACTGCTGACAGGTTTGGTTTGAGCTGAGTCGCTACCGAAGGGAGTGGGGCGACTGACAGCAACGCTGCAATGGTTCCGTGCATCACAAGGGACACTCCGCGTGCTGTGGCAAGAAAAAAAACTTAGGAAACAATTTTAAAAAAAAGTATGGATTTGAAACTTTATTTTAAAAATAAAATTTTGAGGTGTGCATAATGAGGCCTGATTTTAAAAGTTTTTCAAGTACATAAAGAGTTTTATGTGGAATAATTCTGTGTCTCAGAAGCTTCAGGGTTGTCAGTACATACAATAATAATCTTCAAAATAAAAATCTCCAAATCTTTAGAGTAGTACTAGTTTCTGCCAACAGCTAAGCAACTTAAAAAAAAAAAAAAAATTCAAGTGTAAAGTTTGACACTGTGCTGATCTTGAAAAATAAGGCCCTCTGTGTAAAAATATGCATGGCAAAGTTCATTTAGGAATTTTTAAAAACTATTTTAGCATTAATTCTCATGTCAACTCTTTCGAAGGGAAGCAAAACCATCCATTGTTTTAAGCCTCTTCATAGCAGGTTGATAATGACGCAGAAATGCCACCATATTCCAGAATGCTACATTTTTAAGTCTTATCTATGCTAAACTACAGAAAGCACTGTCACAGGCTTGTAAGCAGACATTCAAAGTGAGGAAGGAAATAAAAGTCTTGTTAATGAGCAGTTTTCACTGAATTAAAGCTTGTTACAGTGAAACACTGTTTTCAGGAAAGACAAAGGGGGTAAGAATGACTTCAAAGTGAGAAAGCATGCACCAATAAAAACTGTAAAATAAAGGGGGGGTGAAAAAGAAACCATAGTCCTTAAAAGCACATCAATAAACTTCAGATCACTAACATGCTAATTTTTGCTACCTGCTTTGCCCTCAACAGGAAAGAAAAGGTGTTCCACTTACTGACAGTCAGCATAGCCAAGAGAGGATAAACGAGTTTAGAACTCTGTATTAATGCTAAATACCTGAAGCCTTCAGGCGTGGGGATGATAAGATGAGGATTTGGTGGATCACTATGGCACCGAGGTACTTTTACAGGACGGGGACTGTTTCGATGAATAGCTGCAAACATAAAAAAGGTAGCACATTTACTCAGATGTCAAAAAAACTCTGTTAGGGCCATTTCAAGACACAAAATTAAAACAAATTCCTACTTTACAGTGTTAAGTGTGAACTGGCACATATTTTCTTATCCTTTAAGAAAAATCCAAATTATTCCTATTTTAAATAAATCAGTTGTATGTATTAATATTATTCATATTATTGTATCATGGAACTCATCTGTAAAATAATGAAAATTCTCCAGAGAATTAAAAACTAGCAATTAGAAGATGTGTACTTACTTCACTAAAACTACATCTTCATTATTTCAACTTCACAGATTAAAGATGATTTGTTATCTTATTGCAAAATAACAAACCAAATAATAATTAAAAAGCAAACAGCGTTATCATGTTCCTTTTGCATCACAATTAGTTTTCTCAGACAATAACAGAAAGCAAAATGAGCTGGGGAAAAAACCCACATAAGACAGTTTTACCCATACTAATGCCCCCCACGACAGTCTGCCTCTAGAAGTGGTACAAAGGGACAGGGTCACACCTAAAGGAGCCATCATTGTCCTCGTGCCTAATTCATTCAGTGCCCATACAAGTAGTCTGAAGCATCTTCCTGTTCCCTCAATCCCTCCTTAATTAGCCAGAAAAATATTGTGGCAGTCACATCGCAAGATTGCCCATCAAAACATGAGTTAGTACTTTCTGCCAGGCTAGGTTAATCACAGTCAGCTGAGTTTCTGCTGCTTTTGCACGACCAGGGCAAGTAAAAGATGCCAGGGCCAGGTGTTAATCGTCCTGTTATAATTCACAAGGACACATGCAGAAGACCCAGAAGGCAGAACCTAACCTACTTGAGTGGACATAGGCTGTTTCAAAAAGACAGGATAAAACACCAGGAGACCCCCAGCTATGTGCCTACAGGCACCAGCATGAACACAACTGGATCCTCAGCTTTGGGAAAAGATGTAAAGATCACAGTGGGTTTAAAGTCTTTCAACATGGTATGCAAATGGAACTAGGAATTCTTATTTTTCTCCTGATCATGAGATAGAAAGGACAATATCTGCAGCCAAGATACAGTTTATGTTTAGTTATGTTTACTTCACACATATTAAAGTTTCAGCCTGCTGTTCAAATCTGCACCATCCACCTGTGTCATCCCCTCTCCGTGCCTCTGACCCAAAAGCTGTCAAGCAATTTAGTTTGTGTGACCTGCTGTGTCTGCAATAGCTTTTATAAGTTTCAGTACTTTGGGATCATCATGCTACTGATTTACCTAAAATGGGCCCTCCTCTGAACGACAGTGCCAAAAGCGAATGTACAGGTTTTACATCACAGTACAGGTTTTACATCACAGTACAGAATTTGCCTGAAATTTATTTTAGACTATGCTTCTTTCCAAAGGATTGGACTGATTTTCATTGTGAAAGGTTTCTCAGCTATAAGAGTTTCTCATCAAAATTATATCAAAATTGAAACTTCCCTGAAATACTGAAAAACCTCTCTCTTGCCCGAGTCAAATTACCCTCCCTTCATGTCGTTTGCCATCAACGCTGTCCAGGAAGTGGACATCAGGAGAAAGAAAAGACGATGATGTGGTATTCTGAAAGTTAAACCAGTCAATGGACTTGGGAGGAGGAAAAGAGAAACAGTGCTGAGAAAGAGATACGTAAAAGGGCAAAAGAGCTGAGGCAACATCCTTTTCTCAAGAAAAACAATGAAATATGGTGATTTCACTCTAAGGCCAAAGATATTTTTTACACTATGACAAATCTTGCAATATTGGAGAACTATTTGCCACAGCTTTATTGTCAAGCCCCCAGGTATAACTCCTCTGTACCTCAATAATCTAAAGTCTGTCAGAAGTGTAAATATCTACAGTGCCACAATGAAATTTTGGGAGAGGGAGCTGTAACTGCCTCCTTAAAGTTATAATCACTTCTTTACCCAACCTTTAAAAATCACAATGCTTTTCCAGAAGATCTGCAAGACTTCATCGGAATTCAAGCACAAAATCAGAGGAAAGCATCTGTAGAGCTTTTAAGTTTCTTGAGTAAAACCACCAGGTATTTACACTTTCTCAGGCAATAATGGTTCACATCAACAATCACAAAAAGTTTAAAAATACTTTTATTGGTATTTCTAGCATTTTAAAATTACTTTACAATCAAAATTCTGTAACAATAGCAGCAAAGCTCCACAACAAATGCCAGTAACTTCTGCCTTACCAAGGTACAAACCTGTAACAGGACTGTGAGGTTTTCCAATAACATGGCCAATGCACTCATTCATCAGAGCTTGTAAACTCTAGAAAAGAAAAACAGAAAAAGTTGTGATGATTTATGTTAAGAGAGTTGATAGTCATATGGTAAAGCTCACAGTAACAAAATGACACTGGTTAAATATGTAATCTGTCAAGTAAGCACCCCTACATTCTACCAATTACATTAAACTTCTGGATCCACAACAGGGTTTTGACTTTGTTCATTTTTTTTTAAGCTAGGAAGTCTTAGTCTTGTCTTGCCTTTTGACCTTATCGAAATTACATAACCTTAAGAACTGAACAATGATATATCAAATAGAACATTTCATAATATAAAGCTAGTGGAACTTGAAAATATCCATTGTTAATGAAATTAAAAATCAAGCTTGCTGGAAAAAGCTACAACAACCTCCTCTGCCCTCCCTCTCCCCACCCCAAGAAGAAACACCCCAAAAAACTGGGTGAGTATGATGGCCTGAATCACAAGACAAAAGCCCGTAAACCAACAAATATGAAGAACTGCATATTAGAAGAAATCCATTTCCCTTATCTAGCCTTGAAGTTAGCAAAACTTTCATGAAAGGGTGTTTAATAGTTACATCACTGAACTGGGGCTCAGGCAATCTGAGTTTAATTACTGCGTGTACTATTCACTGTGTATGTAACCTCAGACAAGTTATTAAGTCTTCCTCTGGTTCAATTTACTTGTCAGAACATCAGGTATAAAACATGTCTTCACAATAAAGAATTTAAATTATGTTCTTTGGTATAGCTGCTTTGAAGGCTGCTTCTATATAACAGTCATTCAGATTAGCCAAAATTTCTTCCAGAAATTAAAAAACTTAGTGAAGACCAGGAACTTGAAGCTAAACTGAGAAAAAAAGAATTATTAAATTCAAGAGAGGGTGGAGGAGTTATGTGTTTAGCCTGGGACTGGCATATTTTACCAACCCAGATTGAGCTAGAATCTCAGCTTTAGAACTAGAGCCTTAAATCTAGACCACCATTCTTCTATGACATCGGGTATTATCTAAGTAAGATACTAGGATTGATATAGGCATTTCTAGGCAAAATGCTGTGGCCTTGTGACTTGTGTTATATAGGAGTCAGATAATTAAAAGTAACTCCAAGTGATGCTCTCTAAAACTGAAATCCAGTTTAAGAAAGCAGAATTTCAGAAATGCAGTTAAGGTTTTGGGATTCCCCGTTTCTCTCCCACTTGTTCAAAGTCTGTTTTAGAAACCATGTCAAAGCAAATAAATAAAGTTGAGGAACTACTTCCTAAAGCTAAAGTATCAGTGTATTTCAAATACAAGCTTAACTCTGTCATTTAGGCAGACAACCCTTTCCTAGCAACATACACCTGGGACTAACACATAACTTATTTCAGAGCTCTTGATAAAAATATATGTGAAAAAAGACTAAACTATATCATTTCTGTATTACAGAAGATTAACGTGGTTGGTATTTCATAACACATCTTGAAATTAATAAAAACCAGAGGTGCTGACACTCACATTCTGCTATTTTGTGGCAACTGTGCTTTCACTTCTCTGTAGTACTGTACCAAGATCAGAGAAATAAATTCTCAGAATTTTATTTCCGCAGAAAAAGGAGGAAGGCAGAGCACACAAAAAAAAGCCAGTTTTAGTCTACTTTTTTTTTTTCCCCACAGTAAAAACACAAGATGCTTTAATGTCTGCTTCACATTGCCACAATTTGAGGAAATACCTTTAAACAATTGTGATTTTGTATTCATATCCATAAATGAACTCTAAGTGCTAACTAAGCCTCAGAAGCTTATATTCAGAAATTTATTACTACAACTATAAATTGTAACTCTGTAGAAAAGTTGCTGTCAACTTTCCCAAGAACAAAGGGAGATAGCCTCCCAAGACAGTACCAGCAACTTGTCAGCAATTTGAAAACATTAATGCCAATGGTCACAAACTTACTCTATTCAGAATCTTACAAACTGAAGAGATATCAACATCAACAGTTTTATATAACTGCAATAGTTTCAGAACAGCATCTGTATTCAGACATCATTTTATAAAAAACATCCCTGAAAACATATGCTGATAGCTTCACAAGCATTTAGAAATAAACAACAAGCAGAATAACTTATTCCATACCAAGAAATCATCTTCTGGGAGAGCGGAAATAAATGCTGGCTCAATTGCTTGAAGAAAATCAAAACCTTGAGTTGCCCACCTATCTCGAAGAAAAAGAAAAGACAGAAAATGAATTGCTCTTTGGCTAAAGCCATCGCAAGAGCTTCAACAACATCCAAGAACAGTAAATGGCAGTTAATTATTTTTCCTCTGGAAAATATGATAAAATCTTTCTAAGAAAATGGATTAATATATAAGAGGTAAAATATTTAGCTTGTATTAATATTTGCCCACTTATATCCAGATAAAGTCTGATTATAGCAAGGACACTGCCAAATAAAGTGAGCAGGCCGTGCTACATACCTCAACCCATATACGTGCTATCTTCAAGAACAGTGTCATCAATTCACTCAAAATACATTTCAGAGCAACAAGCCAAACCACTATGTCCCCTGCCTAAATTCTCCTTTCTGAAACAAGATCAAAAGAGTACTAATGACTTCCTGTCTATCTGATCAGCAATAACTGGGCATCAGTGGTTTCAGGGCCTAGATTGGTAAAGTAAAACAAATAAGTAGTTTGGCTAAAGCAAGTTGTGTCTTCAGCCACCTGCTCTCCTTCCATTGCCTCCTCTTAGACCTACTAGAATTAGCAGCAGCAACCTACAAAATGCAAGTAGAATCACAGGATATCCTGACTTGGAAGAGCCCCATGAGAATCATGATGTCCAACTCCTGACTCCACACGGGGCAACGTAAAAGTTCAACCGAGTATCTAAGAGCATTCTCCAAATGCTTCTTGAACACTGACAGGCCTGGCTGGGGCCATGACCACTTCCCTGCGGAGCTTGTTCCAGCACTTGACCATGTTCTCAGTGAAGAACTTTTTCCTAATATCCAATCTGAACTTCCCCTCACACAGCTTTAAGCCGTTCCCTCATGTCCTATCACCGGACACTGCAGAGAAGAGATCAGCACCTCCTTCTCCGCTTCCCCTCATGAGGAAGTTGTAGACGGCAATGAGGTCACCCCTCAGGCTCCTCTTCTCTAAGCTGAGCAAACCTAATATCCTCAACCACTCCTCATTAAGTCTTGCCCTCCAGTCCTTTCACCATCTTTGCTGTCCTTCTTTAGGCACACTGTAATATTTTTACCTCCTTACATTGTGGAGCCCAAAACTGCATGGAGTACTCGGGATGAGGCTGTGCCAATGCCAAGTATGGTGGGACAAGCACTTTTTTCAACTGGTTCGCTATACTGTGCCTAACGCACCTCAGGATACGGTTGGTCCTTTTCACCACCAGGGCACATTGTTGACTCACATAGAGCTTACCATCAACCAGAACCCCAAGATCCCCTTCTGCAGGGGATCCAATCTCTTGGCCCTGATCTACACATATACCCAGGATTATACCTTTCCTGTTGCAAAATCTGGCATTTGTCCTTGTTAAATTTCATAAGGTTGGTGGCTGCCCAACACTTGTAATCGATCAAGTTCTCTCTGTAAGGCCTCTGTACCCTTGAGAGAATCAACAGTTCCTCCTAATTTAGTATCATTGGCAAACTTACTAAGTATGCACTCAACTCCTGTGTCCAGATCACTGATAAAAACATTGAAGAGAACCAGCCTTAAATTGAGCCCTGGAGAACACCCCAGTGACTGGCTGCCAGTCAGATGTTACCCCATTTACTCCAGCTCTTGCAGCCCAACCCTTCAGCCAATTGTTCACGCATCATATTGTGCACTTGTCTAGCTGTATACTGGACATTTTGTCCAGAAGGATGTTGTGAGAAACAGTATCAAAAGCTTTGCTAAAATAATAATTAATTAAAAAAAAAAAAAAAAGCACACCACAGAAAACAACCACATCCACTGCCTTTTCTTCATCCACTAGGTGGGTAACCTTGTCATGAAAGGACAGTTAGTAAGGCACAGCTTGCCCTCCATGAACCCACGTTGACTTTGATTGATGACTGCATTGTCCCTGAAATGTTTTTCAATAACTCCGAGAATAATCTTCTCCAGAATTTCACCAGGAACTGAAGCGAGACTGACAAGCCTATAATTACCAGGGTCTTTCTTCTTGCCTGTCTTGAAAATTGGAGTAATATTTGCTACCTTCCAGTCAAGGAGGACCTCTCCAGATTCCCAAGACCTTTGATGACTAACAGAGAAGTCTTGCAGTAACATTGACCAACTTCTTCAGTACCTTGGAATAAATTTGATCAGGCCCCATACATTTGCATGCATCCCACTGCAGCAGCAAATCTTGTACAAGTTGAAAGTCAACCAGGAGCTTATCACTCCCCTAGTTGTGGTCCTCCAACCCCAGGCTACAGGGGTCCTAGGGCCCATCATTTGTGTTAAAGACAGAGGCAAAGCAGGTATTAAATGTCTCTGCTTTATATTTGTCCCTATTTGTGAGGTGACCAATCTCATCAAGTGATGGACCAATGTCATCTTAAGTCCTCCTTTTGCTGTTAACATACTTAAAAAAGCCTTTGAAGTTGTTTTGATTTCAGGGTGTGGGGATGTGTGTGCTCCTTTTGGTTTTTAAGATAAGCACAGCAAGCTAACTAGCCTATCCACACATGGTTCAGCCTACCCACTCTTTCCTCCTCTCCTTCCAGCAAGCAGAACAAACCACCTCCAGGACAGACTGATCACCCCTATACTTTAAGGAAACAAAACTGTCACTGATGTGTAATCTGCTAGCACAGATCAATATAGGGCACCTATTTTAATGCAAAAGAGTTCTATTAAATTTCTGATATGCCAGCTCCAAAATGCTGCAAAACCACCTAAATAAGGCAAGTAATGGTATCATTGGGCTTGAGCCAGTTTCTCAGTTCCTCCGTTTACATCCTCAAAGTGATGTAACTAACTTTTTTCATTAGTGCCCAGCAGTAGAGTTTCATAGCATGGACTGTAAGCACAATTTGAGAGACCACTGTGCACAACACTACTGTCAACAGACAGAAAGTACTTCAGACTACGACAAAAAACCTTCATAAATGCACCCATTACCGCAATCATAAAACTGAAGAATTTTCAGCAGAATCAAAACACCTCTTCCTCATCTGTGGGCCATTCTTTAGATGCTTTCAGAAAGAACTAATAGAAGAACTTCTATAGCAGGCTAAAGCTTCCATACGTACATCGTTTCCTCAACTGGCACAAAACAACACTCCTTTCTCTATAGAATACCCAGAGAATGACTGTTACATGTTCTGCAATCTTTATTGACTCCTGATCACATAGCACTTTTGTTCCAACCTAATGACCCTTATCTAAAGTCTTTTAATTGTCTGGGTCCAACAACCTCCACTCTTTCTTCCCATTTTCTGTCAGCTAACATGAAGCAAAATGTTCCACAAAATCATCTGCTAAGCAGCTGAAGTGATCCTTTGGCTTTATGCATTTACTATGCAAATTACTTTCAAAATTTAAGAGCCAGAAGCATCAATAGTTCAGAAAAACTACTTCTAAACAATAAAGCATTGTTCACACTATGAAAAGTCCTGCATGGTATTTAAACACAAACTACTGTAGCAGTAATAAGTTGGCTGTTACCTAGGTCGAGTGCCTCGGCCACTCTCACATTTTGTTAGCACATAATTCATCCATTTTCTGGCAAAGCTGATATACTTGTCTCCAATTTTTAGCCTGAATTCTCCAGACATCAGACGAACAACTTCTTTATGGTACTGTAAGAAACTAAAGATTACTTTTCACATATAAATAAGAACAAAAATACCATTTGCAATAGCCTCTGGAGTACTTGCAGGCTAACAAAACTTTACAGTATGGTAACAGACACATCCTGTTCTTAGACAAAATGATTTTATGCAAACAGTTGCATATTTATAGAAAAAAAAACCCACATGAAAAAGTACACAATACAAAATGCATTGTAATGAGAGGCAGCACTTGAGCCATATTGCATTCCTATGTGTATATGGGCATGTGCTGATGTTTAACAGCATACACGTCATTTAACAAACATCCTACATAAATGCTCAGTTCTGCAATCAGAGATTGAACCACAAAGTAGTGTTTATTTTTAGTTATACTGCACATAACATTAGGGGATAAAGGAGTTCACATATGTACATTTAAAAAATTAAACAGAAATACCAGCTGGTTTTTAGAAGATTATCCTTAGAAGTATGTCAGGGTATGATACATTAAAAAAAAAAAAATTTACAAAGCTCACACAAATCAAATAGTGAAACAGTATACTGAAAGCATCTGAACGTGACATCTCCTCATCAGCACTTTAAGGCAGGCACTCAAAAGCTACATGCACCGCATCAAAGAACCACCACAAACTGTGAAAGAATGGCTCATATTCCAGTATTATGCTATTCTAGGCTGAAAAACTGTGAGAAGCCAAGTTTCACAATGACATTCAATATCAAAGGATATTTCTGATTTAATCTAAAATGCTGTCAAGTAACAGAGCCTACAAGGCTATACCTGAAATCAAGTTCTTAAAGCTTTTTAGAGTTCCAGACATTGCTAATTGGACTCTGAATTTAATAGATCTGTTCTTTTTCAATCATTTTCACATAACATTTCTGCAGCAACACATATTTTTATGATGTTCTGCTAGAATTCTTCGTATTTCCACAGAGTTATAGTTACCTTATTTGCACCAATGCAAAACCAGAAATTTCAAATGGTTCTTACCAAATCTACAAGACAAACCTGCCATTAAGTTTTTGTTTCCTTACCTCAAACCCAAAATTATAACCCTGAATCATGGCTTCCCGATAGTATTGCTGCAAAGTGGCAGATTCAGATTCATCAACTTCAGCATCAAACTCAGATGTGAACATGTGATCAACTCTATCAATGGCACTGCTTATCTTATTGCATAGCTGTAATGCATCACTCTGAGTAACAACAACAAAAAGGGATGGGGGGGGCATAAAATTATTATTTGTATTCTACAGTTGACAAGACGAAGGCAAACATGAATCTAACAATTACATTATTTTAAATGGAAATATACTTTAATGCCATCACAATTCATTCAGTCTTGGAAAACCACCTTCCAGCAGTTGAACTAAGCAAGTCTTATAATTAACTGAAGTATCATAATTACGTTTTTCTTGCTTGGGTAAGATTAACTTTAAAAACAAAGACAGCAGAGGGAGGAAATCAACCAACCAACCAAAAAAAAAAAAAAACCAACCAAAACCAGACAGACAGGAAAAGAGAAAACGAGTTTTATTATCTATACTGTGACCAAGTCTTTGGTTGTATTTTCACCCTGGTAAGTGGATACAGCTTCTATTGAACTCAGGGGGAAACGTAGGGACCTGATACTGAAACTTCAGCCTAACAAATCTTTGCTTTTCTGGGTCCTCCAAAAAACTAACAAAAAAAACCAAACCAAAGAAAACCCTCATCCAACAAAAAAACCATAACAGCAAAGAAAAACCACCCACACCAAAAACAAGAGGAAAAAAAAAAAAACCAAAAACAGAGAGAGACCTACCCACTTTTACATCACAAAGCAGCCATCTTCTCCAAATACAGGGGAAAAAAACCAAAACGTTGTTTCTTGCAGACCATGGATTTTGACAGAATTTATTTTTATAAAATCAAACAATTTCTTTCAATTCAATAGTGCTGTCATACAAACATGTATTTATTCTGCTGCTATTAATACTTCTATTGCATTACGGAATTTTTTCCCACTTACCAGTGCAAAAATGCTTGCACCAGTCTTGCTCAAAAATACACTCATAAATCCTTTGCAAAACAGAACGAAAATTGTAATGGAAGTAAAGTCCACAGAGGTTGCATAAATGACAATTGCAGGATATGTCATTAGCATTGCAACTAAGTCTCCTTACATGTTTTTACTTATCAGTGAGCAAAGAACCATCAACTTTGACTGAGATAATCTCGAAAACTGCTTACCTTGAGCTGTTGTAGAGCTTTGGCAATGACTGGTTGGCTGGATGTCTGTTCCTGGCGCAGAGATACAAGCCCTTCAATAGACTGCTGGAAAGCTTTTCTGTGACTCACAAGGTGGGCAGATTGAATGACTACAAGGAGGAGGTTATCAACCTAGGAATACAAGGTACCACTAGTTCTTACAAACAAAATCCTCTCTATAAAAACATGTCCCATATCAGCAAATTCCAACTGGTTATTTTTTTAATTCTAAAATATGAAGGACCTCTCTTGTCACTATTCATTAAAAGCTTGACGCTGGCAGAAAAGCTTGATGCTGGCAACTGAACTTGATGAACTCTCATCTTATGAGCAGAGCTCTATTAGGGCAAATACCACAGCAAGTTTTCAAGGGGAATATACTTCTTTTCACTTCTGGAAAGGTTTGGGAAACACCGTGTTAAAATTGTCTTCAGAACGGTTACACACATAAAGGCAGCATCTAAGCAAAAGAATTATATTTTCTCAAAGCAGATGGAGGTAACAACCATCATGTAAGTAAGCAGGTTTTATCCAACTAATGCAATACACTTCAGGACAGAACCTACTACTGAACAGGGAAAGGCATAAATTTACCACACAGTATTTGCTCAAATTTTGAAAGTTATTAAAATGTAAGAATATGTTTTGGAAACCAGAGCGCTGATATTGCAGAAGTCTATAAAAGTACACAGTCACAGATGGTATTGCCTTTGCTGTTGCACTATGAGTCACATACATGAAATCTGTTGATTTCAAACTACAGACAATGCATCTGCAACAAGTTACTCACAAAACAAGACCTACTTCATCCTGATTTCCAATACCTTATCCTCAAGGAATATTTTCATGCTCAAAATTCTTTAAATGGTGATGGGATTCTTCTATTTTATGAGCATCTTTTAAATAACACCTTACATTTTCTCTAGTTTGCAATCAAAACATGTTTGTTTAAAAACACAGGACATAATCTTTCTGAAGAATTTTTACTTTCTAACCTTTCAATATCGGATTGTAAAAATTAATAAAGTGTTACACATATACACGTATAACAACATACACAAAGACACAGTGTTTTATGTGCACTTACATATGTCAGAATACCATCTGCAAACCAAATTCCATCTTTTGCTGTTTTCACTTTCTGAACAAAATGCTAACTTTGACAGATGTCCAATGAAGCTCTAAAGACTTAATCAAAGGCTGGTTTTTCCATTGTTAGTCTGGACAACAGACAAACAAGAAGCAACAGGCTTACACGTTAAAAACAGCGGTATGTACAGGAGTGACTTTTTCAACTGCCTGTAATTGCTAGAGCCCTCTGAATGCTAGAGGCCAGGCAGAGTGACGTGGAAAATCACTTTGTCCATAGACGATAGAGCCCATTTATGGTAGGGATCCAAGGAACTGCATGACACGCCAAAAGGAAAATTCACTTAGCTTAACATAAGGATGTAAGAACAGGAGGGGCAGGGAACTGCAGCTGGCTCAGTTGCTAGAGTGTAGCAGAACTGCTGGCAGGGAACCCCTGTTGGCTTGGGATGAGGGAAACTATGACTGGAAAGATTTCTTCCTGCAGAACTGTTGAACATCAAGTAGCTTCCACAGAAATTTAATCTTAAATGTCACAATTCATCCAAGATCAAAAGTAAGCAGTTTCATGCCTCTGTGTGTGGAAAGCACATAACTGCCACACGCTCTCGGAGACTGGTGACTTCTTAATAAAATGCACAGTTCTCAAGTCCTATCCACACTTCTGATGCTGACCACCCAGCCAGATATTGAAACTATCTCTTTATTATCAAAGTCCAACCCTGAAAAATGCACATTGTAGAGATTAATCCTTCTAAGAAATGCTAAAATCCATTTAATTTAATACCTGTATTAACACAAATAAGAATCAATCCTATCCTTGAATGTAACTTTTTATTACATATAAAAGGAGACATGCCACTCACTGTGGTTAATCTGAAAGGAAAAGCATTCACAGAAGTGTGGAGATCACAAATAGCGAAAAAAAGAAACCAAAAACCCCAAACAACCCACCTGCATGGTGCGTAGTGTATCAACAGTTTCTACTTGTGGCACTACTTTGACTGGCTGACCCTCCCATGCGCTCCAGCTGTCATCTAATTCACAGTCTTTATCACTGTGTTTGGTCATTAGTAAATAAGCTTCATACGCAACCTCATCTGAATCCTTTGAGCAATCCTTTCCAGCAGCTGCATTGAGAAGCTGCAAAACCACAGATTTTTCCCCTGCAATATTATTTGGTACAAATACTTGTAAACTCTCAAGTCCAGGGATTTGCACCTGTAGAAAAAAATAAAAATATACTGAATGAGTGAATCTCGCTGTCTTCTGTGATACATGAAACAGATAAAATAGATATATGTCATCTCACTTAAGCACCAGGGAGAGTTTCCATCTTAAACAGTTGTGCAACATACATACTAAAACAATACATTCAGCCATTTTTTCACTAAAAGTCAAAGTGCATTATAAGAAATTATTTGTCTTGAAATCCACTAGATCACCAACTTTCAGCGGCATCTTTCCTTGTACCTTCAATTGATCCTTCTACATATTCTTCTAAAGGAATTTTGTTACAAAAACATCTGATTTCACATATAAACTATATGTGTGTATATGTATGTATAAAATATATATACACGCACATATTTTAAAAAGTAAATTAGTCAACACTAATTTAAGCCCTATGATGCATACATTTTTAAGATTGGAATATTAAAAGAAGAAAAATTCCTTCAGGATCTCTAAGAATCTACATAACATTTCTCAATGGCTATGAAAGATACAAGTAAGCAAAAATATGGCTTAAAAAAGTACCAGTTATTCTTTTACTATTCATGAAAGAGAGATTAAGTCCAATAAGAGTGTTCTCTTTTAATAAAATATTACTTAATATACTACTTTAAAACTATTTCTGCATTATACCTGTCACATTGGTAATTATACTTTAACCAAGTCAGGCATCAGAATCAGACCATGAAAACAGTAAATAGTTGATACCTGTGATTTGACATGAGGTAACTGACTTACAGTGAAGTTTTAATTCTCTCTTTTCAGAGTCCGATGTCATCAAGATAAGACAAAACACTGGACTCAACATTCTTACCATTAGGCAGCCATATTTTATAATTAAAACCATTAAAATATATAGGTCAATGTAAAAACTAGATGGTTGTTACTGAAAGCTAAAGTAGTTTCCCAAAACTAATGAGCATCTGATTGAAAAAGCCATTAAAAATTTAAACTCCCTACACAATGTTAGGAGACCAATACACGAAGTGTTAATCATTAAAAGATCTACCATATTTAATATTGTGTCTTAAAGCAGCCAAGAGTGGATACTTGGGGAAAAAATATTTTTAAAAAGTAAACATATACTGAATTCCCTGACTATTCTCCCACCAGTGTCCTGCTGAGCCAGATGTTTCATCCATGTATTTAACAACCCTTCATAAATTTCTCTCCTATGAACTTGTCAGTCTCTCCTTGAACCAATTTCTACTTTTAGCAATCGTTTAATAAATCTAACAAGAATTTTGTCATGCAAAAATTAGTAGATTATTTCCCAGTTGGGAATTATATATATTAAATGTATGGAAGGACAAAAAAGAACAGCAGATCCAAATAAATTTAATCTGTTGAAGCAATTGATTTACTTAAATTCAAACTGCAATAAAGACTTGTCGACCTAGGAATTTTTAAGGAATAAAGTGCAAAACCATAAATGTGGGAATTTATAGTGCAGCAAATATCGGGCACCAAGAGTTTAACCTACATTTCCTGTACAACAGTTTTTTAGCAACAGTTATTCTGGAACAGAACACAGTCCCTGCATTTCTCACATCCGTAGTACTTTCAAGAAAGCTCGCTACAGCAGACCTCCACTATGATATTGTTGCTTTATAAAAGCACACAAAAAACAGGTCCACAGTTTGAGATTATCTACTTAAACATGTCCATTTACTGATGCAACTGTTCACCTCAAACTTCAAAGCGTTTATTTTTCATAACACTCCCTACTAAGTGTTATTACTCCCCTCTCACAAATGAGGAAGTACTATTGAAGCAAAAAGGCTTTTCCTAAGTCACAAAGAGAATCTTTGGGAAGACAAGGAATTAGACACTGATTTCCCAAAACAGAGACTAGCATTCTCACTCATATAAACACAGGTACAGAAAATAACTTGACTTCCACAATTCAATATTAAATACATGACATTTAAAATATGTTGAGATATAGATGCCACATTAAAAACCTGAAAGTATGCCAATAAATACCCTTTGACATTTTGCTTAGCATCCCTACTCTACTTTCATGCCTCTAAACTGAATTTACCTTCACATACTCTTTTGTTTTCAGAGCATTCAGAAGATCTCGCACAGGGGCTGACAATGCAAATTCTGCTGCTATTTCAAGGTCCTACAAATAATGAAAAAACAAAAGAATATGCTTTCAGACTAAATTTATTTAAAGCATATAAATAAGATGTGACTCTACTGTTAACTTACTTTCCTCAGCATTTTAGCAAAACCAAGAGCTTTGGAGGCCCTTTCTCTAGCTTCATGAAACAGCTCTTTGAGTGCTCGGCTGGTCTCTATAACAGACCTCCTGAAACATTAGTAAGAATGAAATGACAATATTTTAATATATCATATCGCATTTATACAGCTACTAGAAAATAGGAATTATTTACATATATATCAATAAAAAGAACATAGAAAAGATATTTACAAGCAGCTGACTGACAAGCAGGCACATTTTTGAGAAGGATATAAAAACTGAATTTAAAAAATGTTACACAAACAATCTCTGATACCCTGAATTAAAAAGAAGGTTACTAGGCTTCAAACGAACAAAATGATGGTTCATTACTACTGCATACAGAAATACTAGCAATAAAGTCTATGGAGTCTTGCATTTATTTATGAAGTTTTCATTCTAAGAAATAAAATGCAGTATGTACCTGGCAGGGGTATAGAAACATGAGTAAGTGTGTTTGTTATTATTAAGCCAAATGGCTTAATACCTGATTTCATCTGATGCAGTACTGTCATCGGCACTGGCCCAAAATTCATCACAACTGTCTTGTAGTCCAGAATCTAAAAATATTCCTGTAGATTTCAGCAGCATTCCTGCAATATCACTGTAGCAACAGAAATGGTGGAACTTCAGAGTCTTATTCAGGTAGCATGGCACCTTAAACTTCTTCCTACTCTGTCCAACGCAAGAGAGCTGCGTTGCCAAGTCCGCCTGCAGAAACAAGCAGCATTTTGGGGGCCCTCAGTTACTCTACGTGCACAGGGCTAGGAGGAACGGGGACTTTCCATAGAAGCAGTCCTTCCTGTTACAGCTAGAGTAAGAGCAATCTGCAGTTACTGCATCCTACAGCTACAGTCATTGTAATAATCCATAAATTCACAAAAACTATCAGCTGCTTACTGAGGCCTCAAGAGGCCCAACCTAGGAACCCTGAACAAGTGCCGACTTGAATACGTATCTGGTACAAATCAACACCATCAGTAGAGTAATTAAATAAAAGCTACCAGAATAGTTTTCCAGCTTGAGCTTCACCTCCTCTTATATAAGGAGTTATTTCTTTGGTGAAATTCCATTCCTCCTCCAACAGATTTTTTAAACTATGAGACGCTTGAGGTAACTGCTGTAGCATTTGGATCCAGCTTCGCATATAATCAAAGTAAACCTGTACATGGAAAGAGATAATTTAAACAGAAATTGTTACACAACATGTAACTAAGGTTTGTAACTTCTCAAATCAACAAACAATCTCAGTATTATATAATTTGTAGAATCTATTTCTACAACATTTTTCATTTGTTATGACTGAAAATGAGCTACATGTTTCCACTCAAAAGCTGCAATTTATGGCTCAGGAAGTAGAAAGTGCTACTGAAGTATTAAATACTATGTCTCCATTACTTTTCTGAAAATACTGACAGTATCACCACCTTGCTTGCTGTGCTGCTGTTCACCATTTTATCAGTGAATACCCACAGTGGCCAGAGTTTTTAAAGCTGAACTACTGAAAAACAGTCTCTATATCTTTTATTAACTGGATTACTCTGAAAGGTTTTATCTGAACATATCCTTCTGGATATGGATAAGTGCAGTGAAAAGGCTTCTCAGATTATGCATTATACCTTGTGTTCCTTTATATCAAGTCTTCTCTCTCACCTTTATTTAATTATTATTGTTTTAAACCAACATAAAAATCCAGGTAAGTACAATTCTTCTTCAAACATCTGCCCTTTAGGATCATAAAAAAACACGGCTTGAATTTGTTTTAGTTCAATAATCCCTAACATCAAGCAATGTCCCTCCTCAGAAATGGTTAGGACACTTCCCATTGACCTCACATATTTTTGGACCAAGGACATAGAATCACTGAATGATTTGGGTTGGAAAGGACCTTAAAGATCCTCTAGTTCCAACCCCCCTGCCATGGGCAGGGACACCTTCCACTAGACCAGGTTGCTCAAAGCCCCGTCCAACCTGGC
>JAVJGG010000082.1:36351348-36364389 GCA_035590195.1 Aviceda cuculoides | reverse complement strand
CTGTGCACTGCAGATTCTTAAGTGGTTTCTAAAACCACTAGCTTATTATGCAGAGATAGCAAACATGCACGAGTGGGGATTTCCTTTATACCTAGTTTAGTTTAAGTTTAATCACTAGTTGATCTACAGTATAAAAACTCATCTTCTTAGATGGTATATTAATTCTTTTTACTAACTCTCTTTTAAAGAAACATACAGCACCAGAATAGCACCAGAGCTAAAGGCTTTTATACAAGAAGTTTTCATTAATAAGAGATCATGAAAATACTACACTTCTCCAGCACAAAATATTTAAGAAATACTATCCTCACTGTGATGCAATTACAGTGTTGAAAAATTTAGTTCTTATAAAAATATTAAAGAACTAGTCTATGATATGATAAATAACACAACAAAAGTGAATAAATATGTTTTTCGTTTTCTAACATTATGGATAACAGCACATGACATTAGGGCTTAGTATTTGATACCTGAACCTCTACTGACTCATCTTAATCTTGAGCGGGCCCAGTCTGAAATGTTTCAAGTGACTATCAAATACTTCTTTAAAAAGCCCCAAGAAAACAAAGTCCAAGCCATTTATTGAAATCATACATAAAATCCATGCTCAAAAGTGCAGCCATTGGAATAAACAACAAGCAGAGGATATGGGCTTAAGTACTATTCTACTAAAATAACATCTCTGATTTTGTAAACTAAAGGAAGAAACATTAGCCATTTTCTTTAAGAATCAAATCATACAACTTCTACACAGACCCTGAAGTGCTTAGAGTCTTGTTAAAGTATCGGAGCCTTTGACAAATGAAACTTGTACTTTAAAAAAAACCAAACACTAAAACCAGCTATCTGGATTAACATTTACACATACTTAAGATGAAATGAGCATCAAAACGGATACAGTGGAAGAATTCAGAAAGCATATTTTAGATGAAAGATAGTGTTTAAGTAACAATAGAAATTAAAGTATGTCCAGAGATTTTAAAGGGTATGTACACACATGAACACAGAGTCAAGATACAAAAATAACAGAAGTAACAAAGATTAACAAAACACAACAGCTCTGGCTGCATACAAATATCAAACTGAACTGCACTAAAAAAGCCCAAGACACTACATTCAAATGCTGTCAGATGCAAAGACTGAGCAATTAAAAATCTTCTATTTTAATGTGATGTCATCTTTTGCTGCAGTAGGTACCACACTTCTGACAAACAGTATTTTCTTTTTTTTGACAGCATTCTTTTAACTTCGGGGCAGGACAGAAGTTTACAATTTTATAACATTCACCTTTAGTCATAAAATAATTTCTTAAAAGAGGACAATATTCCAAAGAAAATTTAATCATTACTGAAAATGAACATTCGAATAAGTCGCAAGGGTGGAGAAGGAGGAAGAAAAGATTAACCTTCCATCTTACACAAGCCATCTAACAAATTACCAAGAATTCTAATTCTGTGAAGCTGCAGCAAAGACTCTAGCTACTTATGTTTCATTAACTTGTTTCAAGAACCCTTATGAAGTCAAAACATTTGAGGTATTTAGCAATTTCAAAAATAAATTCGAAGTAGTTTTCAATACCCCCAAATTATGGGTTTTTTTTCCTTTGTTTTTTTTAAAGGTATTTCTACCTGTATATTAAGCTGAACTTTCTAAGTATATATGGTTTAGGGTTATTTTTGGTTACTGTAACAGATACCTCCAAGTTTTGCTTAGGCACATGACTCTCTACAAATACACAAAGATTTTCTTAATGCAAATCTTCCTAGAACATGAGTTGAAACCAAGTAGAGAATAAATAAAAATTCAACTAATAGCTTCATTTTTTACAGTAATATCTACATTATCTACAGAACAAATAAAAACTTTCAGAATCAAATAACTTTATAAATATAAATCTATTCAACCTAAAAAAAAAACCTCTGAGGGAGATAAACAATTCTTGTTCCTTTTGCAAATGTGACAGTCAACACTAAGAGCTTTATGTCAAAGACCACATGTGGTATCCATATTAGAGTGGGCACATTGGCTAAGAAACTCCTTCGTCCAGAATCCATGGTTAGGCCCCACACACAGTGCCACTAGTATCAAGGAGGGCACGTAATCCTTACTACTAGTTCTTCCTAATAAAAAAAACGCCTGAGCGTTAGGTAGTAGTTTGTATTAAGCAACAATATTCTGCCTTGAAAGAATTAGTGATCACAACTTACCATATGAAACTTCAGCTACTGTCCTTCATTTACTGCTTATTTCATAATTCTGTTTTTATTAACTCACAATCATTCTTAATTAAGAATATAAAATGACCCCAACACCCAAAAAAATGAAACTAAGAGACAGCTGAAGAATGCAACATGCTAACATGACTTGCTTTCATAGATTTCAAGGTTAAGAAAGTCCATTCACTTATTCAATCTGGCCTCAAGCATAACATGCCACCAATTCATTTATTTAGATGAGGAAAACCCCAAAACAATAGTGACGTTTTCATAACAGATGTCTTGCAGAGAGATATCCAGTCTTGAAGACAAGAAAAGGAAAATGACCAGTCCCATTGCTAATTTTTCTCATGATTCAACCTTTGTGCCTAATTTTCCATTGTAATTTTTTTGACTTGTAGCTTTAGACATTAGAAAATGTAACGAGCAAAGATGTCAGAAAAATGTCATTTCAGTTACAAACAAGAACAGAGAACTAGCTTGTGCTTCACACATTCTAATTCAGGTCAAATGAGAGATTCATTTCAGCGGAAGCAGAAGTGGGCTTTTCATCGTATCATACACTATCTTTCAAAAACCAACACAGCAACCAAAACTTTCATAAGATCCCAATTCTTCCAGTTTCAGTTAGAAACAATACAACAAGGGAGGTACTCCTGTTATCCATTTACACTAGTAGCAACCTACCTCCAGGTGATGATCACTCCTTACCAACGCCATACGGGCCCTTTGCAATGAACCATGCATTAGCTTGTGCAGTCTTAAAATTAGCTTCCTCAACCCCATTTGCTTCAGTGCTTTATCTACAAACGGCCTGTAAATAGAGGTCAAACAGTGTTGGCTGCAGCCTGCCTCAGCACTGCATTCTGGAATAACCCAAGAGGCGGAGTCATCCTCAGATTCAAGCCTATCAAACCTCCTTGAAAAATGGTCCTGAAAGTCAAAATTTGGCTTATTAGTAAAATTGTTCTTGATGGCTTGTCTAAGTTCCTCAACATTCTCCTCAGATATTTGTTCTTCACCATCACTCTCCTCTGTGCATGTTCCTGAGGATTCCTTTACTTCTGTTTCCCTATCAACTTCTTCATCCTCTGGATCATTGTCCTTAGATGGTCGAGGAGAAGGAATTTCAAACACTGGCCAGCCAATGTCAGAAAGATTTTTTATGCCCAATACAGTGCCCATAATCCTTAGTTTTTGATTTAAGTCTTTTGTAATATTTAACCATAGACAGAGTGCCTGCACTCTGTCTTGGAAGTCCTTTGCAGCATACTTTTCATAGTCCTTTTGAAGAGCCTGCAGAGATGGATAAAGTGCTTCTATATACTCGAGCAGCTCCATTATCCGCTTTACTTGCTCAAATGAGACCCGCTGGCGATGGAGGTGTTCATGGTAACTTGAGTAACCCAAAGCACTAGTTCCACGAGTTGCCTTGCAAACTCCTTCTCCTGAAGTACCATTGAGACTGGCTCCATTTTTTATACAGGAGAAGCTTCCATAGTTCACTTTGAAGGTGAGGATTTCATTGATGATATCAGGGATAGCTTGACGGGCTGCATAGAGATAGAGGTCTTGGTCATTAATGCTCCGGCCCGCATGCCAAGCTTGCAGCTCCAGCCAGATCAGTTCATTAGATCGGTTCAGCCAGACAGAAGAGGTGTTTTCCTGTCCTCTCTGCTCCCTGTCCTTTTTCTTTGAGACTGAGGTAAGTTTTAACAAAAGCCGCAGGGTTTCAAAGAATTTTAAGCGGTCTGCTGGGCAATCGGTCCTAGAAGTCTGGCGTGCAGTTCTGGGTATTGGCATGGGCACAGAGACTGGAAGCTTAGCATTGCTACAGCCAAGGCTGAGGTAAGGCTTATTAAGATCAACATCTGGAATTGTTTTTTTTGGCAGAGACCCACCAACTGAGTCTAACATAAATGAGCACTGCACATTTTTCTTGTGATCTCGTTCTGTCGTCCTTAGGGTGTCTCGGATCTTTTTTCCTTGCTTATAGCTGTGCTCCTCCACATTCTCAATGGTTTTCCCATTGTCTTTATGCACAGATTGAGTTGGTACACTCATTTTTTCTGTAAGAAAAGAAAAGAAAAAAAAAAGTGACTGCAGCAACAAGAAACCAGCTCCCAATCGCATTTCTTCGGTTCAGCATAAAACAGTTTTTAATACCAACAAAACAAAATAGGCATCGGTAGAAGTAAAACGTACTCTTCGATATTACCATTAGTACAACTAAATCGATAGCAACACCAAAAGGAAATTTTTTTTCACTTCTTGCTGTAGAAAGGACCTCCTCTTTTGTAGAAAGGACCTCCGAGAATTCTCATTATTCTGAGTAAGCCATCTACTGAGAATTGAGTATGATCAAAAGGAAAAGAATAGTTTTCAAGTTTATTTTCCATACATTTGTCACACAAACTCCCGAACAAAAACTCAAAATGCAACAGAGCATTATTAAGGTTTCCAAGTGAAACAGAATTAAAGATACTCCATTGCACATGCAATTTCATAAAAACTGGAGCATGTACAGATTCTGAAATTTAGCTTGAATGATCTAATCCCAGCTCTTGGAGGGCTTGATCGTAGTTCTGGGAACCCATCTGTAGTCTTAATACACTGCCTTAACACCAGGAGCCTACTTCCCCACTCCCCCACCACACAAACACTTGCCTTTTCCCTTACCACACAACAGCAGCCCTTTCCTGCCTAACTGTGCAATCTCCTCTTCTCTTCCTGCTCCTTCCTCAGAAGCAGCAGACATTATCACTCTTCTGCAGCACTAACAAAAGCACTTCAGCCTAGGCTTTGCAGATCAGGACAGGAGGAACTACTTGGTATCAAAACAGTGGTTCTCTCCCTCTCTCACAGAATTAGGGGCAGGCTGAAGAGAAGCACCTGTATGTAGACAGCTGCAGTCCAGGGATCAGCAGTGAGAACACAACAAGCTCCACAGCCACAGGGCCCCCTGCTTATTCAAGAACAGAAAAGACTTTCAGAACAATGGCTGAATACTTTGTCTTCTTTTCACTGTTCACCATGACTCTAAGGATTATCTGCTGCACATGGCTCATTCCACACTCCAGAAGTAGCAATTTCCTTATAGTCTTTGCTACTGTGCTCCTCACCATAACATCCACTAATACCAGAAATACTAATAAGCTTATTTGCAAAACAGGCCTGCTCAGTGGAAGAATAATGTTATTCCCTTTCTATATATGGAAAATCATGATAAAAGATCTTGTCAAGCCAACATACATTTGGGTGCCAAAAATGGGAAAAGCTATTGCTCAACATTTCAGAACACCGGGCACTTAGTGTTCAATGCTCCCTGACTTCAATTGCACCTTGATTTGTCACAATTTGCAAACTACATCCCAAAATCTCTAGTTTGCTTCTAGGAAAACAAGAAACAGACAGAAGATTTTGATTTGCACTATTTGCCTAGCTTCACACAAATCTTCATGACAGAATGCTGTTATCATATGATGCACTTCACTGACTTAATCATCAGATGGCCCTTCATTCTGGTTCCATTCACTACATATCTTCCAGCATCTGCAACAAAAGAAGGTACAGTCATAGAGAAGTCTGCTTCCTCCATCACAAAATTCCAAACAATCTCTACTCATGTAAGACAGCAGTTCTCTGGAAAATAACTGGTGTGGTAACATAGCTCAAAGACTATCAAATGTATGCACACAAAGGCTTTGTATTAAGGTTGCAGAGACATCTGAAAAAAAAAAAAAAATGGAGGTATGTGGTCAGAGCACCTTCCTTCGCCTGCTTCCATTACAAACCCTGTTTTCAGCTGTTAATGAGCAATAACCAAGTTAGTAAGGGTGTGACCTGCCACACTGCCTCATTCCAATCTCCATATCTAAAAAAAATATAATTTAACCCTTGTCATAATTGTGTAGGATCGGGGAGGTCACAATGTGTACAATGGCACTTAAGTCTGGAAAAATAATTATATTCCGAAGGATATGAGGAGGAAAAAAAGAATCACAAAGTCACCACAGAAACTGTTTCTTGCAAATACAGACTTTATTAATGCCTCTTATACTACCGTTATTTCAAGTATTCATACATCTTGCTCTAAATAGCTACCAAGTACAACAGCAGATAACATGAAAACCTAACTCAAACACAGTTTCCTCCTGGAAATGGAAGCCTACCAGTGCTTCTAGGAAACCTGCTATAGAATTCACTATCACTGATTTTACCTTTATCTACTCAAACACTACTGTCAGACAGCTGTACCTCACCCTCACTGGTTACTAACTTGTGAGGTTAACCAGCATCACACAGAACACAAGACTAAAAGTCCCGCTGAGTATTATCAGCTTGAATTCCATGCCACGGTTGGCACTGCCATGAGGAGCAACAGCCCAAAAAGCTAGGACAGGCAAGGAGCGGGAAGACGTGTTCTGCATTGGCAGGAAAGGAGGAGGAAGATGAAGGAGGTTGGCAGAGATGAAACACACACACATAGATATCCCCCCCCAGACTGTGAGGTAGTTTAGGAATGGATCACCTTTTAACAGCACTTTGATGTTAAATATTTTGGTGACCTTGCAAAATAAATGAAAACCCTGGCACATTTAAAGATCACTTTCTGAACTTACACTCTAGCTACCAGGAGGTCCTATAAAATCCTTCAGTTTGTATTTTTAACATGTTATTCACTTTCAATATTGATCTTCAGATTCTCCATCCCACCAAAACACATTGAAAGTAAGGTAAATTAAAAATATTATTCATTGTTAGACATCCAAAATGTCCTAATATTTGAATATTCATCATTCTTAACAGAGCCCAGGCACAATAATCTATCAATTGTTTCCAAATCCTCTCATTTTATCAAATAAACAGGTGCAAATGATTCAAATACACTCAACAATTCTGTAATAAATGAGTATCAGTGTTATAACTGTAAGAGTTCCTACTACTCATTTTATTGCAGTTTTGTAATACAGGCTTAAATTAATTTGTAAAACAATTTCAGCTGTACTAATGAATTTTGAGTTACAATTACCTTTACAGCTATGTGGGGCAGGTAGGTTTCATGACTAAGCAACAATAGGTTGGTAAGAGGGAGCAACCAATAGATGGTAGAGTCTGAGATCTTAAACAGCTCATTAAAAAAAAAAAAAAAAAAAGTTACAAAATTAACTTGAGGAACTTGATGGGGGTAAGAAAGTAGGGCAGACAGAGGTTCCCCTTCAAGTATGAAGTTGCAGAAGTTTCATACTAAAAAGCAGACAGGAGCACTGTTTTTTTACATAGTCCAAGAAGCTAACACTTCAATAAGTAAGCAAGCATCACTGGACTGACATTCCATACCCACCCCACTCCCCCGAGTCAGAAAAAACAGGTAGGAGACACACTTATGTCTTAGGAGCAACTTTGAAATGCAGTTAGCTTAGAAAATGTGAGTCCCATGGGTCTTGGTCTGCAGGAGAAACTATCCAGAAACAAGTTTAAACAGCTTATTGCATCAGTTTATTTTTTGATACTAAATGCAAGTTATAAGAAATTTGGTGTGACAGAAATTAAACAAATACTGGAGATGCAACTAAGCAAGGCCCTAGTGCCCAAAATTCTTTCAGTTGTCTAAATAAAGATATATTAAATCTGTGTTATATGTAAATGTCTGAAAAGTTATATCAAATTTAAACTGATTCATTACATCAAACTAACCCCTGAACAAATTCTCTTACTGAAGTAAAACCAATTCAATCTCCAATAATAGCATATGCATACCCATTCAAGGTCAACCAACTAGTCCACTTTGAAGTTGTTGGTTTTGGGGTGGGTTTCTTCTCCTCCCCCCCCAATACAGAATAAGTTTTCTGAGATTATAGGTATAGGCAAAGTTAAACAAAATGAACTATGAACTTTCCAGAAAAGATATTTTACACAATGTAACACTATCCAATTCATTAAATAAAATAAAATAAAATTTCAAACATACACTCACAGCAACCAAGAACAGGATATTGTTATTCCAGAAGCAAGAACCATTCCCCTCACAAGTAGTAAGAGAGAGACCTAAATAAGGTTAATGTTGCATTAAAAGAGTTTAACTTAGCCAACAGGCACAACTAAAAGCCAATAAAAGTAGCTTAATTCCAATGCCTACACAGCTAACTGGCAAGTATAACGAGATTTCTCTCTTCAATTTAGTTTAAGGAAGAGGTCTTCTGGTGAATGATTTCTTCACAGTGACATTATTCAGAGGCTGTATGAAATGGAAGGGAACCAAAAGCTTTGAAAGAAGATGTTTGTGTGGGCCTTTCTTTTATTATGAACTTGCACTCCACCACTCTGTGAAACTGAAGAATACACTCTATTCCCTTATTCACGCTAAACGATTTACCTTCTTCTCCCCTACACTTTACCTTGAAAATGTAATCCTTGCAAGTAAATGCACTCTGTGATAACATTTCCCATTTCCTCTGAAGCGATTTAAAAAATTGATTCCAAAATATTAACTGGCAATAGTCAAGCTGCCATAACGACTCTGGCAAATAACCTTGCCTAACATAGCTTTTCTTAAAAACAAACACCACCACCACCAAAAAAAAAACCAAAACCCAACCAAACCTAGGGATATTCTGTATGAAAATACTGAACACAGAATCTTAAAAACTGGGGGTTTTGCACCCATCACAAGCTGAGCAAGACGACTAAAATTGCACTATTTTTTCTTTTTTTTTCTTGGAAGGGCAGCTTGAAAAGATGTAGCTACTGCATGTTTTTTAAAATTATCTTTTCAACAAGCGATTACCATATTCTGTATCTGCTCAAAATTAAAGAAAGAAAAGCTTAAAGTTCATACTTGAACCTAAAAACATTTTATTTAGTATTAGATGTCGTCACTCAGCAACATTAGGAAAAAACATACACCAAGTATCTTTTGTTTTTTTCTCAGTTACGACTTTATGACTAAAGCATCAACAGAAGTAAACAGTGGTAACTACAATTTAATTGCTTCAGTGACACTCAAGAGTAAAGAATAACCACTAAAAACTCTATTTTTCTGTAAAACAGACTGTGAAGTGCTTCAGAACATGAAATTGGGGCAGAGAGGCAACTACACCATTACTAGAGACCACAGAATCACAGAAAGAATTTGATTGGAAAATACCTCTGAATGTAATTTCTTCCAACCTCCTGCTCAAAGCAGGGTTTATTTCAAAACTAGTTTAGTTTGCTCATGATCTTATCCAGTTGGAAATCTTTGGAAATCTCCAAAGATGGACATTCAACAACCCAACCACCTCTCTGGCAAACTGTTCACTCTTTGACTATCCTCATGGTAAAATTTTTCTTCTAATACCCCAAAGAGTTTTCCCTTGTTGCAACTTATGACAGCTGCCTCCTGTCCTTTCACTGCACCTCAGTATCTCGCTCCATCTTCTGCATATCTCCTCTGTCAAGTAATGAAGGGCTACTACTACGACTTTGTGGTCATTTTAGGAAAAAAAAAATTTAAAAAATGCCACATCTACCTTTCAAAGTGGAGCGGCTAGCAGGTCTCCCAACGTTATTCTTCTGGTGCTTTGTTGACATACGCTTCATCTGGCGGGGTGTACTAGGAGGAGAAGTTCCATAGAAGGTGTCAGCACTTGCTTCATCTGATAATTCCTCAGGGTCAGATTCAGAGATCTTGCAAGTAGCATCTTCTGATTTGCATTCTTTCCTGTAGAGAACAAGTTAAACCATGATGTTAAAGAATTTTTCCTTGCAATATCTGTTTAGAAAGCTAATACATCAATAAATCCCAACCACGGTCAACCTTCTATATTTTCCTGACACAGCCATGTATATTTACTCAAGCTTTTTCACACCCATAAGGGCAACTTTCCAATCAAGCAAAGTATAAGCAACATACAACAAAATGGATGTATAGCCAGAGTGTCACTAAGAAAACACAATGTATATGCAATATATTTGTTTCTGAGAAAACTTGCCGCAAGCCTAAACTAAGAGGTACATGAAAAAAAGGTTCAAAAATAGTAACATAATGCAAGCCAGTCAATCTAATCAGCAGCAGAGACAACAGCAGAGATCTTCCCTTCCATCTTCCACCCCCTAACTTGTGCATACTGTGAAGGCAACTTCTAAGTTCACTGAAAAGGCTCTCCACCCTTCACAAAACTTCTATCTAGCACAGGAGACCTAAATGTATGTTATGTACTTTTTGCTGATTTTAATATTAAGTAGATTTAACCTCAGAACTTTTTTTTTTTTTTTTTTTGTAGCAAAAAAACTCCACAGAGTTTCCACAGTAAATTTTTACCCTCAATTACTTTGGCACTTTGGAAAAAATACCAGTAATACTTAAAAAAACCCCCTCAGAGTTCATGCAAACACAAAATTAAGATAATGTTTATATGTTCTTCAAACACCAAATCCAGATGGTCAGCTTAACCACTGGATGCAGTATCACTGAATTCAAAAGATAGCATGTATTTTTTGCAGGATTAGCACCTATGTCAGTACAGAGTCCAACACAATAGCTTTCCAACCCCAAGCAGGACCTTTCATTGCTATTACATCTAGCAGCATTGGCAAACACTGCAGAGTAGCATTACATACAGTATTACAAAACTGTAATTTATTTCATTTTTTAAAAAATGCTGACTTGTCTTTGTAATTTTCCAAAATGTTCAAAGATAAAACTATAGAGTAACTTTTTTCCTTCAGTGAGGTACAGGCGTTTTTTAAAAACAAAAACAAAAAAACACCACCAGAACAACAAAACAACTGCATGGTATCACATAGTTAACCCTAGCAATGGCACAATTCCATTGCAGAACAAGACAATCAACGCCCAGACTGCTATGATTTCGGTCTCCTCCCCCACCAAAAACTCCTGTAGCCTTTACTTTGAGTCTATTCTGGCACTCACACAATTGCCCACTAACCCAAAGCCAGGAGCTGACCTATTTGTAAATTCTCATGGCAAAAAACCGAAAAGCCATCAGTTTTCGTATGTAAAATATGGGCAAGCTCAAAGACAACTTCCAGTGACAGCTTCCTCTCATAAGAAGAGGTCAGATGTAAAACAACCGCAATGTGGGGCATGCACTCTTGTATTAGCACTTGCTTTAAAAATAAAATACGACAAACACAATAAGTGAGTAATCATGTCAGATACCCCTTCCTTCCTCCTGGACACTTGCTCTGTCCCACCAAATAAGATTAGTTCAGTAGAGCAGCAGTTAGGCACAATACCACTAATAGCTGGATCTCCTCTGCACAATCAAGTGACACACAGCAATGAAATTGCTCTCAGACTGTGAACAACTGAACTTCAGTACATTTTATGCTGCTGACTGACGTATTATGAAGTTTCAAATTCATTAACAGAAACAAGGTATTTTAAGACCATCTGTGAATTGTATCATTGCCCCACCAATAACATATCATTTGAATTCTTCACAATGTTAAAAAAGCCCCACAAAATAATGAAATCCTCTTGTCAATTCAGGCTTCAGGGGAAAGCAGATGGCAACAGGATGGGGTTTCAGTTTCTCTCACTATCCCTTTGTACTCATCTGATGCTTATCTACCCAGGATAAATACAGAGAAAGGAGAAAAATGAAAGGAGGAGGAGAGGACTTCAAGGCCAAAACAAGTCCCTAACTGACTGAATCCCAAGGGTCGGCTGAACAGCAGTAAGGCTAACAGGAAGGAAAAAAAAAAGAAGGAAAAAAAAAAAATCAGATACTGTACTTTTTCTTTGCCTTTAGCTATAAAGAGAAATAAATACCTTAACATGCAGAACAGTTATGTTCTCTGCAAAGCCATGGACATATTTAGTGTGTGAAATTACTCTTCTCACAGCTTTGAGAAGGCAGCAGGCAAGTTCACCAACTATTGTAGATGAAGGATGTAGGTGGTACCAGAGCACCATCTGTAGTCTAAGGAGAGCCCTGCAATGAATTTGGGTATAATGACAACCACATAGAATCACCAATACTTTTAGCTTAGTTTCCTTGCCTTGGGAAAATCATGCTGTTTGTGTGTCTTCTAACAGTCTGATTTAATTAACCACTACTGGCCAAATATAACAAAGTCTTAATTTGTTCCTACAGATCTTGTGAAAACAGGTGGATAAATAACAGAAAAGGATCTTGCAAATGCTGAACTGGGAAAGCAGAACACAAGTTTATAACTTCTTGGACAACAGAAAAATGTTACTTCTGAGAACTCCTGCAAACATCTCTACTGCAGAAAAAAACTTCAGGCAGCGCACACCCTTCTGATTTTGCCAAAGACAAATCAACCACAAGAGACTAAACCACATGAAACAAGAAGTCATTAGTTCCAGTGCTTACAGAACTATTTATTTTTTCAGTGATCTCACTGGCCTGGCAAGGCGCAGGGTGGGGTGCTGATGCTCTTCCAGGGCCTGGCAGAGCAGATCCTGTGGCACACGCATTAGGTCTCAGTTCCAAGGCAGTTTTAAACTAGGACAAGTTACCTCGTTATAAAAGACCAGCGAAAACACTGTTTTCCTTTTGGTTTTAACTGAGTAACCTCTGCGAGGAGTCTAACAATGAAACCTCTTCACCAGGCTGACTGAACTGATCTTTAAATCACAGAATCATTTAGCTTGGAAAAGACCTTCAAGATCATCGAGTCCAACCATCATCCATGCCCAATAAACCATGTTACAGAGTACCCCATCTACGCACTTTTTTAATACCTCCAGGGATGGCGACGCAACCACTTCCCTCGGCAGCCTGTTCCAATGTCTGACAACCCTCTCAGTAAAGAAATTTTTCCTAATATCTAACCTAAATCTCCCTTGCCT
>JAVJGG010000082.1:36307231-36337628 GCA_035590195.1 Aviceda cuculoides | reverse complement strand
TCCCCTCCCCTCCCCGCCCGCCCGCTGCCCCCGCCGGGGAGGGCACCCGCCCCTCGGCCAGGCGGCAGGGACGGGGCGCGCTGTGAAACGGCGGCGTTTCCCTCCGGGGATGCGAGGAGATGTTTGCCCGCCGTTCTCCGGGAGGGGCCGCGTTTATTCCGGCGCCAGGCGGTGAGGGAGGCGCGGCGGGAGCTGCCGCCCCGCCAGCTGGCGCCTGGCTCCCTCCCCACTCGTGGCAGGGCTGTTGGCCGTTAGCGGCTGCCGTTCGCGTACGGGTGCCGGGGTCTCCGAAACTGCAAGTTTCACCAACTTTAGCAGGCAGGGATAGAAGAAAAATCTAATTTCTGAGAGGAAGATGGTTTCCCTCAGCAGGTACCAGCTGCCCGCAGCCTGCTCGCAATGAGGGCCAAGGCTTGCTGAGGCTGAAGGTACCGCGGCCTTCTGCGAGTCATTTGAGGGCACGAAAGGCATTCGAGAAAGAGAGGGGGTGCGTGGAAGAATGGTCAGGGGCACTCATAGCTTTTGGAGGAGGAAAAAAAAAAAGCTGGCATCATTTATTCTGCTGCTTATGGAGTAACTTGCTTAATTTTATAAACCTGGTCTTTCTGAAGCCTCCAGCAGCACTGGTTATCGGCCTTGAACAGAGAACTGGAGCCAGGTTATCCATTTGGAAATTCAGGGAGGAAAAATGTAATTTCCTGAACTATAGCTTGGCTGGAATACCAACGTCAACACCCTTCAAAGGCAGAAAATGCTATGAGTTACTTGTTAGAGTTGGCGAGAGAGCACCTCATCTTTTGTTTTATAGGACTGTAAGGACAGCAGCAAACCCTGGTATCAGTAATGTGTATACAAACAGTACATGTTACTTCTGAAGAGTGAAATTTGAACTTGGACTGGAATCTGTGCTAGATTCTGCTTTGTGCCTAGTTCCTTCATTAAATTAACTGTACAAGAAATTTACACAGATTTCTAGCCTGATACTAAAGTTCAGTTTTAAAGTCACTGTTCATGATACAAAGTTGTCTATGTACCTGTCCAAGTTCAAGAAATGAAGTTTCTACAAATTATTTTAACAGGCCCTTTGAAATAAGAGATTTTTTTAAAAAAAAGCTGAAATGCAGAAGCTACTTCTATACATTTATCATCTTAATAAATATGTGCATTAAAATGTGTGACCAGATGAAATAACATTATGCAGGAAGCCAGCTCCCTGTTTTCTATAGGTCAAGAAAAATACCTGAATCATCATGTCCCTGATGGTCATAACATCTAAATATCAAGACATTCAGCATTTCGGTGCAGAGTTATTGCTTAAAATTACCTCATATAATGGAAAAAAACAGTATTTAGCATGTTAATGATTTTTTGCCAAATACTTCAGCCCAAAACCAAAAAGCAGTTCTAAAGGCAGATACACATAATATGTTCCTACTAATCTGTCATGGTGAACAAAACCTAGAAACTATAGATGAAGAAAGTCAACATTAGAAATTCTGAAGTGCTAGCCTAATAAATTACTTGTCATCTCCATAAAAACATAAATTCTCTAAAACTAAAGCAAAGCTTCATAGTATGCACATTTTTAGTATGACTGCAAATAACAAAGGCTCAATGTCATTGAAATAATTGGATAACAATGGCTTTTGACATTCTTTTCAGATACATTATGGATCATGGTCTGATACCACCTCTTCAGCTAGTTGCAGGGCACAGAAGTCTTTATGTTTAGCAATCATGGCAAAATTTTTCAGCTTCTTTGCTTCTTCAATCAAAACAATCAGTGTAGTGGTATGTTAGAAGCACAGTTTTCATTAACTAGGAAAAAAAAAAATCTGATACTGCCTTTTGCCACAGATGTCATGGCATGATGGTGTGGATGTGCAGACATCCCAGGGGCCCTTGGCAAAGATGGAAGCGGGGACTACTCCCTGCCACTACTTTCTGTAAATATTAAGATGATTTAGTGAAGTAAATTGGGGTTCACTGCAGCCTCTCAAACAAGGAGGTCCAGAATAATCTTCCCTGCATGCCTCTTCCCCTTTCCCTTTAGGGCAACCCAGCATATTGGGTTGCATCACATTCTTGTGGTATACCATAGAGAATATGCTAAAACTACAGATAAATGTCTGAGCAAAGCAAGGCTGTAAGTTTAATACAATGACACTTCTTTGTCTGCAATAGGCGATAGCGTGCAACATAGCTCCTGGCATCAAGGAGAAAATTGTAAGAGGAGATGCTTATGAATGGCCTATGGAGAACTTGGAAGGAAAGGAAAGGAAAAGAGATGCAGGAATATATGGACCTGATAGTACAGGAAACAGCAGATGACGTAAGACTGTCAGAGCCCATATAGAGAT
This sequence comes from Aviceda cuculoides, assembly GCA_035590195.1. Taxonomy (NCBI): domain Eukaryota; kingdom Metazoa; phylum Chordata; class Aves; order Accipitriformes; family Accipitridae; genus Aviceda; species Aviceda cuculoides. The sequence goes on along the minus strand of JAVJGG010000082.1, from coordinate 36,335,268 downwards.
AACATTTAGTAAAGATGAAATTTAAAGAAGTTACAGAGGTCTTACAAAAATTGATACACACAAAATTCTTTCAATTATTTTTTGTTTCTTTTAAGGGATGTCTTTTTATTCAAAGACTCCCTGGCTGCCAGTTTGTGAGTGTAAACATTATCAGCATTGCACAGGTGCATGAAAATTAATAAATGAAATTGTTCACTCTGGTTCCACTACTGGAACAGAAGAAGGCACAAAATTAAAACAGACATTACAATAAATGATGTTTTAATCTGTCAGAAAATTCAGTTAAAATTTTAGTAATATTAATGGATTTTATTGTCTGATGTGACAAAATTGTGACCCCAAAATTCTAGGTTTAAAAAAAAACAAACAGGCAACTGTCAAAGTAGACACACTTATTCCAGTTTATCTCCTGTTTTCTGAAGTTTTAGGATGAATTTTCTTCTTTTTTTCAGCAACCATTTGGGTTTATATTTTTAGCAGCTACTGTGATTGCTTAGGAATTGCTTTTTATTCCAGCTGTGTGCCTTTTATTACACCAGCAGTCCTAGAGCTTGCAATGAATATTTAAGAGATGGCAATAGCATCCTAGTAATAAAGATAGGTCTTTCAAATAGCTTTTTTTAATGTCTGCTGCAACTACCCTTTAACTTTCTATCTGTTCCTGGGGTATAGATTCTGTTATTCCTTTCTCCTCATTTCATCACAAGTATCAGACAGGATTGTACATGCAGCTGTGCTTTTGCCATTTGTGAATTCTGCAGCTCTTTTATATATACAAAAAATTCTCATGAAGAAAGATTGGGTCCATGTAGGTAATTAAATATGTTATAAGAATATCTTTCAAAGATTTTCTCCCAGTACCTGTCACAAGGCCAAACTTTTATTTCACGTTATGAATGTTATGCAGTATAAGGCACAACTTGGTCTTTTTTTTTAACACAGTTAATGAAACGTAGTAATCAGATAGTTCTTCAATGTGAACTACATGCAAAAATGAAATTCTTGACAACAAATTTGTAGATTTAGTTTTTTTCCTTCCAATAAACTATTTATTTTAATTCCACTAAAAGCTGTTTAAAAGTAAAAGCAAAGTTAATTAGACATAATCCCCCTTTCAGCAGTAGGCACTGGAAAGCAGCCTGTTAGGTATAGTTAGTCTAGACCTAGTTAAATGTGCTGAAGATAGAATTTTCATTTTTTCTTGGTCGCAGATTAGAAATGCTCTTTTGCAATGCAATGAAGAGGAAAACATGAACCATACCTGCATTTAATATCTAGAAGACAATCTGACACTATTTCTTTCTTATGTAGATGCTGCAATGAGCTACTCCAGAGTCAAAATAAAATACCAAGATACCTGGTAATATGCAGATTCTTCCATCTACAGTTTTGTTGCTTTCACAGAGGAGCAAGTTGGGTGTTTTTTTGAAAGAAACAGAACTCAGTTTTTGGTGTCATATAATTTGAGCTTTCCTGCAATTGATTTGAAGTGTGAACCTCTGAAAGAAATTAAGGAGTCACGCTGTATATACCCCTGTTCAATCATCCGTTACCACTGTGATTCATTCACTTCAGAAGCTCGCATGATAGCTGCCAAAGCTTGTTCAGCAGCATGGTTTAACACCCATGCTATAATAGGAGCCAGCTAGCTTGAGGGAGATAGAGTATTTCTGTCTGAACACTGTCATCTCACATGCTGTATGTTAGATCACACAGGGCTTGATATCATTAACTCATCACTATTAAAGGAGTATTTGTTAGTAAGAGTAGCATGAGGTCAGAAGCATTCCTGGGATTATTGTCTTGTCACTTCAACTGGGTATTATTTTTTGTTTGGTACTTCCTGTCCTAAAAAGCAACTGTATGTAACACCGCCTCTGCCATTATTAAAAGGGCATGACCCAAATAAGGGAAGCGTAAACCTCAGTTCTGCTTAAAACAGTATGCTTTTACTGTGTAAAGCTGGTCTTTGGGCTTGGTGCCTGTAAAGCTGGGCATAGCTAAAACCACGGGGTGGTATTCAAAGGTACCCAGACACTGGACATAGAAATGATTGTCCTTAGAGACTGAAAATGTTTCTGAGTCAACGCATGTATTGTAACAGTCTGGCTACAGTAGCTTATGTCTTCCCAAGAACTGACTTTGGGCCTGTGAAAATAAGCTGCACTGAATTTAAGTGCTACTTGAACTTGATTACCAACAACAGAGTAACCTTGCTTAAAGCTGGCTTGGCTCCTGCTAAATCATACGATAATCCTTTCCCCAACTGTATAATAGACATACTCAGTGAACAGCCATGGGACATTTATAAACGAGACCAAGATCATTGCAGTGTTTGTTTGTATTTGTGTTCAGTATTATAATTTCATGTTCAAAGAAGCTCCACTGAGGAATTGGGGCCCATCCTCTGAAACCATGTTTGCAGACCCAGAGCATATTCATCTGTTTTCTGTGTGTGCCTGACAGTACAATTTAGCACATCATTGCATGCAACTCTCTGTGTTTTCAAGCATCTTGCAAGTTTGAACACTTGTTTATATTAAAAGTTTTAAAGTGATGCTATGTATTTTCATCAGCCCAGAAAGCAAAAAAAAGTTCCAGACGGTATCATTTAAAATATCTGGTTGTGCATCTGAGATTCTTTCTATATCTGCCTTACAGCAGCTGCGTTATCCCAGGAGAAAACAGCTGTGAGATCTGTATCAAACTTCCCTGCCTAGCGATATCTTCTACAGGTCCTGCCCATCTCTCCTCCTTCCAGTAGTTCTTTCTATGAAGCGAGAGTAGTCATAGAAAACCAGCGTAGCTGGCATATTCCTTTACCCCAGCACTTCCTGGCTGTTGCATCAACTGTATGGAGCTATAAGCAGCCATGTGAAAATTTTAATCTTCATTTAATGTTAATCCCTGCAAACATTTATGTACACATCGGTTCACTTATATAATAGGCATGCTGAAATCAATGGGACAACCCTGGGAGAACAGTTACTCATATATATAAATGTTTGTAGGATTCATTTCCTCCTTTTGCTCTGAATCATCTGGAATAATTTAGCATGCACAACTTCACAATGTGAGTTTCGTGGTATAATCCTGTTGATGGCTCGGTTCTGGTGAACAGCAATTGGAACCAAAATATTCTCCGCTTGTTGCAATGCCCCGCTAACTAGAGGACAGCAAGATCGTAACTCATTCTACAACTTCCATTTGTCTTGGATTGTGCAGTGTTTCAGGTTTTATCTTACACCTTCATCTCTGTCCACCTATGACTTAAAAAAAGCTGTTACCTCATTGTGAACATAAATATTTTCATCCTTTTAAATACTTACACAGTTCCTACAGTATAAAACACTCTAAAGAGTTAATCGCCTGCCATTATTTCAATTTATTCAGAGTTTTTTATTCTCATTTGACTCTTACAGGCCCCTATCATTATTTCTGTAATTGTTTTGCATTTCCTTTTCTTCACATGCTTATTTTAAGACATATCCATGCTAGGAAACATAGCACTCAGCATTTGAAATAACTGTTGAATGATGTGAGCTAATCCGCTTTCCTGGCAGCAGCAGTCTCTCAAGCTACAGCCAGCTGAGGAATCCAGTTTATGACCCTTGTATTAGGGAGTTGAGATCCGTGTGACATTCTCTGCTGAGCAGCTACAGAAGAGGTAGCCTCCATGCATTTAGCACCTCTGTGAGGCAGTTCAGAAGGAGTCATGGATGTTAGTTATGAATGCCAGTACTTCTGAAACCTTCCTAGACAAAAATAATGGAGAACCATAAAGGACAGTGCTGGAATCTCTGGAAGAACTATGAAAAGCTGGACAGCAAAGCTTCCCCCATTTTTCCTTCTTTTCTCTTCCCTCCCCACAGAAATTCAACCAAGAAAAACTTGTATATTCTATATGATTTTAAAGAGTCTTTTTTTCCTATCCATTTTGTATGATGGAGTTCACACATCCTTCTGCAAAGAATCAGAGCACCACAGATCTGCAGGTATCACACAGCATTTGGCTGCCCTACTTAGTACCTTCTACTGTGATAAGAGATCCCCAGGATCTCCAGGTGCATTGTAAATACATACTGGTTGTTGTGCAGGTGATAAATTGTAAGGCAATGTATTACGCCTGTTGGTTTGCTTGACTGGGGCAGGTTTCTGAGCCCTTTTCCTCTGACAATTTTTCTCTTGCCATCTTAAGCAGCTCTCTGCTCGTCTCATTAGTCAGGAGAGTCTGAATTTGTTTAGGGAGGCTTGTGTCTGTTTGGGACTGAGGAGATCTAGTAGCAGGTGAAGTGGATGATCTAACCATTCCTATTATCCCAGAAGCACAGGAGGGTGGATTAAGAAAAAGCAAATTAATAATCCCAGTGATCTCAACTGTGTTATTTATAAGATCTGTAACATATGCAGGCTGTCTCTAAGAGTTTCAGAATTTATTCAGCATTGCCTTCATGCATTTGTGAGTAAAAAATGATGCTGTATCAAACATATTTGTGCACATCGCCTTTCTGAAACCTGCTTTTGAGTATTCTACATTTTGACCTCTCCTAAGGATAGATATAGGTTCAAATAACATGGGTCAGAATCGAAGGCAACACCAGGCTGACTGTCTGAACCATTACCAAAGTTACGAAGGCATCGTATGACTTATGACTTCAGAATTCACGTATTTTCATCTTTAAATTCACAACTGTAATATTACAGTACTGGCATGTATGTGTTTCATCTTTTGAATTAGACTGCATATTAGCCAAAACAAAAAACTCATTTAACCAGGTACTCTATGGAGACAAAGTATTAACATTTAACATGGAATACAAAGGATAAAATTATTCCAGAACAAATGCATTTGGTACAAAGACAGGTTTGGTTTGGTGTTTTTTTTATTTTTTTGTGGCTGCAGAATCTTCTTATGGAGGTCTACAGAAGTTTATAGTTGCAATGAGCACAAATCTTATCCCATTTAGACCTTTTTTCTAACATCCTCCTTCCCCTCCCCCATTTGCCTGAATTCATCACAGTTGCAGAGGCTACACAGAACTAGCAGAACTACCTCTGTAGGTGACTTGAAAAAGTTTTGCCTTTGCTGTCAGATGCCCTGTGGAGTTTTATATATCCCTGGTAATCCTATTATCTCACACATGGCATAACAGTTCCTTCTTTTTCAGTTGTTGATGGGAAAATGTGTTACAGATAAATGAAATATAATCTGTTTTTACTGTGTTGGCTAACATGTGGTTTAGATTTACCCATGTAACCATGATGTTTTTGCAAAAGGAAAAGAAATTTTGGGAAAATTTGAAAAATATTGTTAGGTTTTATCTTAATGTAGGTATTTTTTTATTACCATAGCAACATTCTTAGTGAAAGTGTGAGAGGGTGCATAGTTTTGCTTTTTTTCCTGGGCTCATAATTTTCCAAAAATCTTCTAAATGAACCAATACTTTCCAGATTCCAGCTCCGTCCAAGAAAGGGTTTTGCCAAAATTCAGACAAAATGCATTTACCAATTTGGAATCCCATTCATGTTCTTTCATTCCTAAGGAAAAAAATTCTGGAATGTTTTTGTTCTTTTTTTCCTACAAATCAAAATTTGAAAAACCCCAGTGAAGTGGCATCGAAATAGTTCAGGTGAAGAGCATCTGAAAAAAATTGTTTGCTAATATAACCATGCATACATAAGTAATCCATGTGAAAATTCATCTCAGTCTAAGGCCAGTGCAGTTAGTGCTTTGCAGTTGCTACCATACTAATGCTCAGGGAAGAGCAGAATATCAGGGAAATAATTATTTCTAGTGCATCTGCCAAAGGAGAGTTCAGTAGCAGAATCTGAGACAGCAGTGTCTGTTAACAAGCATTAGATGTTTATACTGTTTTGGTTTAAAAGATGAAGATAAAGTTCCTATTATCTTTATGGGTATACAGTCAGTCTCATCAATATGTGATGATGGTATCACTGATACCATGACTGTGTTTTGCTTGAGATAAAAAACAAAGTGATGTCACTGATTTTTAACCAATTAAGGTGTTAAAATACAACATAACCCAAACATAACTTGTAACTTTATTCTGCTTTTCTTAGCAATGTGAACGCTTTTGAAATTGCTCTTTTTTTAAAAGATAGTTGCTATCAGCATCTTTGGGTGGAATTCACTATGACTGTGAGGATACAATGGGCATTGTTTTTTAAGAGTAGCTATTTTAATGCTAAATTGTACTCTGAAGCCATTTAATTTCACAGCAGTTGCTCTCAGCTGTGGTGATAATCAGAAATACAAACAAACGTGTCAAAATTTTGTTAGTTCTTGTTTCTATCCAGGGAAAATAGAATGAGCTAGTGTGCTGGTGGAGAATGGAATGATCTTGTTGAAGCTGAGTTCCTCCTCTCTTACAGGCTGAATGCTATGGCATGTTTCAGCCCTATTTCTGCTGTTTATCTGTAGATAGTCTGAAGGCTGGGAGAGAAATCTTCTTCACCCTTAATCCCAGTAGACACCTGTCAATTAGCCCTACTACATGAGAAAAACTTCCCTTACCATAAGGATGGTCAAACAATGGTCTAGGTCACTCAGAGAGGTTGTGGAGTCTCCATCCTCGGAGATACTCAAAACCCAACTGGCTGTGGCCCTGAGCAACCTGCTCCTGGGATGAGGTGATCTCCAGAGGAATGTTTCCACCTCAGTCGTTCTGTGATAGATCTCATAAATACTTTTGAATTACAATCTCTAATACAGAAAGTTCGTTAGGAAATACAACTATTTAAAAGCACACAGCACCACAAAACTTTTGGTATTATTTATCATTTTGTTACAAGTTGTGCGTTTTTTAAATTATGGATTTTGAGTAAAGAACAATTGCAGGTAAGAAGTTATTCTAAAATGTATCATTCACACTGCTGTTAAGTAGCCGCTTCTGCATATTAAATTGTAACTTCCTGTCAGAAGAAGGTGTACAAATACCATTTATATGGATGTAAGGACAGCTTTGTAAGCAAGTCCTTTTTCTTCTCCTTTCCAAGTGGTGTCATTTCTTACTAATGAAGTTTTACAGCCACGATGATGATACTGCCCTTTTTTTTTTTATACTTGGACTGTAGGTTAATTGTTTTAAGACACTTTTAAAGAACAATTAACATTAACAATGTCTTTTGCTTTTGTACTTCAAGTGATACAAAATACTGATATTCAAATTGTATAAATTATAAACCATTGCATTTTACATGTCAAATAAACCAAGCCTGTCATTATTTGGATGTGGTCAGCTTGACTGCTCCGCAAAAAGTGAATGTGACACCCTTATTCATTTGTACAAAGTCAGATTCTGAAAATATTAGACTCCCCTGATTTCAGTAGCTGTTTTCCCTGTGTGAGGTTTGCCTAACCAAGAGATGAATTGGCTCTGTGCTATTCTCCATTCATGGCACTGCACCACAGCTGAGCTTTCTGATATGTTTTAATTATCACACTGCTTGTGTTTGAAAATAGCCTGTAAGCATGTTTCATGTGGCAAGTACCTAAAGTCTATTTATATTATCAATATTTCTCAGAGTTACATTTCATGCTACGTTTATTACAGCTATTCCAAATCTCCTTGTTGTATCCACAACAGCCTGCCAACCAGTGTTGAATAAGAGGATTTAACTGTGAATGGATCTCTCTCCCTGAAGTAACTAGCTCACATAGACTTCAGAAAGGCATGTTTTGCCTGCCTCATTGCTTGTCTAAAGAGGTAAGGGCAGAGCTATCAAAATTACTCTCTGATGTAATGCAGTGAGTATGAGTCTCCTAGAAAGCTGCAAGTTGTAGGTGCCACAGTCACAGCTTGTAGGGTTACTATCAGAGAGTCCAGTTTCCTGTGAACTGTAGGTCAAATTATCTTTATCTGAAGTTAAAAGATTTCTGCCCGAGAAAGCAGTAACAAGCAACCAGCCTTTTAAATATACTATTGAATGCCTTTCCTATTTGATCATCAACATTTTGGTCCGCAGCTCAGTAACTAAAGTCCACTGACAAGTTTTCTTCGTATTATACTATTTGCAATCTTTAGGGGAAACAAGAAGTGAATCTGATTACCAGCTTGACATTCACAGAGCTTTATATTCATGCATAAATATGAAGATTCAATGTAAACCAGTTGTGCTCATATTGGTTGTCCTAGAAGCTGATTATGAAAATGTGGCTATCTGAATATAAAAATAATCTGAAAGATACTCTTTAAATGTACAGTGTCGGTATCCAGAGCTACTTAAAAAATCAGCCAGCTTACCTATATGATGTTACAAAGCAAGTCTGCTAGGTTTTCTAGCTGCTTCTTTTTAACATGCTTCATCCTTTGTTTTTTTTAATTTTAATTTAGAAATATAACATTACTGTTGTATGATGGCAGGAGCAGATTAAGAAATATCCTTAGATAAATACAATTATAGCCATAACAGGGGAAATCCAGATGTAAATTCTAATGGTAGGTTCTGTTAGTAATTGTAGTTACATACAGCAGATATAGAAACATTGGAACAGCAGAAACAAGAGGATGTTGTAGGTACTGCCTACTGTAACTTGACCCTTATACAAACCTGGTTTAAATATTCATTTAGCAATGGTTGACTGCACTGAATTTAGCTGCTTTTTTTCAAAGTAAGAAGTCTGCCTTAAAAATAAATAATTGAGGTTTAATTTATATCATTTATTATGATGTGTTTATGAACCATGCTTCTCACCTCTGCATATTGCTTGATTTTTCTGCTTCCATGTGCTTGGATTACATGGCACTTTGTTCCAAAGCATTCTCAGAGTCACTCAGAGTGATCTTCATTTCTGTATGATCTGCCTAGCTGAAAAAGGTTTTCTTGGTGTATTTATGTTGGGGAAAACTGGCAGAACTATAAATACAATGCTGGCAGTGCTTATGAGCATAATTGAATCTCTTCCCGTCGCAGCATAAAACTATAATAAAGTGTGCATTTTTTACCAGTATAACTAAATCAATAATAGAGCTGCTACTGGCATACGTCATAGACACCCATCATTAGCTTGCTTTGAAAGTCTCATTTATTGTGCATACAAGTAGGAAACAAGATTATTCTTATCATTAAAATAAGACCCAGTTTCAGTGCCAGAAAGATGCACTTTTTTTTTGCCAAGGGCAAGGAACTGTCTAAGGAACAGGCTGCACAGTTTAGCTGTTGAATGCTCATCCAGCTGCGTGCTCCCCATCTGCCAAATATATTATCAGAGCAGTATCCAGATTCCTTGGCTATAAACAAAAGCCTGGATGTTCTTTTTAGTGTCACCAGCAACCCTTGATATTCAAGGTTCATATTTCCTTAAAGTGCTAGATAAGGAAAGCGGTTTTTCCGAACCTCTAGCCTCCATCCATGTAAAATAATTAATATTAACATTTTCAGTCTAGTTCAAGGTTTTTAAACCAAGCTGGCCTGTTTGCACTTTCTGTGTAAAATGGAAAGGCACAGAGGGAATTGCAATGCTCAGTATCTCTGAACACTTTTGCAAGGATATGTAGGTATACATTAATCTGCATTTGTTAGGGCTAAATATTAACGAAAACATGGGCAGAATCAAAGAGCTGCAAATTCAGCAGTGACCTGGTGAGAAATCCTTGTGGCTTTGCAGGAGAATGAGGTCACAGCAGAAGGGCAGACATGTCGTAGGCCAGCTCGTTGTTGCTGCAGGCGGCGTTGCTCCTGCTCTGCAGAGTGCTGACCTGCCATGAGCCTGGAGGGGAATTGCGCTGCAGAGCTTCTGCTTGTCTCTCCCTTGCCAGGGTGCTCCATCCCCTTACCTCCATGGGTAGTGGCACAGTGCATGGCCCATGCTGACTCAATTTTCAGGTTATTGTGGTGTGAGTCATAACCATGCTATATGCTGCATATCTGCAAAGGTAGGGGTACAAACAGCATGAACGGGGAGGTGCTTTGCCTCTTGGTTGGATGTCAACACTCAGCCAGAGAAAGAAAAACCAGAAGAAATTGTTCAGGGGCTCTGGTTCTTTCCTCACAGCATTCTAGTACACTTGGAGGAGTATTCAAGTTACACCTGTTTAGGGAAGGTGTAACCTCTGACTTGGGCTGCCTAGCTGGCTAAGCAAGCACGAACTGGTCAGGGTGATGCAACCCTGCCCATGCCCTGCCCTGTCAGACTATTTGTTCTCTCATAGGTATCAAGCAGACTCTGAAGCTTTTAAGCAGGGGGGAGGGTTAGAGAAACACATCTTTGAGAGGTACAGACAAAAATAACCTGGCATTATTACAGTATTTTTACAGAAATACATTTAATTCATTTATTTAGGCGTAAGGATGCCCCTACAAGGCAAAACATGGAGTTCGCAAGAGAAAGTGGAAGATAGAACAAGTATTCAGTGAATGGCTACTGAACCAATAATCAGATATTATGGTGCTAGGACAAGTTTGTTAATTTTCATCAAAGACCAGTTGAGAGTCTTGCAATAGAAAAGGATGCTAAAAGTTATTTTATAGAAGGGAAGCTTGCTAATCTGTACTATTGAGAAGGCAAATATATTCCCTGTGTATAAATTTGGTTTTGAGGTGTTTCCAGGAAAAACACAATAGTGAATGAAGGGTGCTTCATCCACAAAAATACATTTTCAAGTGCTCTTAGAAATGGAAGAGTCACCAGCTCTTATGATACTGATTGCTTAAAAATGGATCCTTTCAAGGGAAGGAGGACAATAAACCATTCTTGCAGGAAGTCTTAGTTGCTAGCAACATTGGCGGAGTTTAAAATTTGCTGGCGAGTAGGAGCTGAGGATGTACTAAATCATATTGGGCTTAAGCTTACAACTGGACAAGCAGTATATTCACTGGACAAAGCTAGACCCTGTTCTGCTTATGAGCTGCTTTTAAAATTGCAAAACAAAAAAACTCTCCCAAATGCGTCACAAATTGGAATTACTTGTACAAAACATTCATCAAACAAGTTTAAGCTAATGCCTGTTGCAAGCATTCTTTGGAGTATTTGACATTTGTGCCATGGTATTTGTGTGCTGTGTGACATTCATGGTGTGTTTATGCTGCATGAGCAAATGCTTCACCCAGATGGTTGCTGCTGTTCTGCTGTGGGTTGACTAATGTCACCCCTGTACAGGGAGGCACTGTGCTCCCCTTATATCAAAGCTCTGAAAACAAGAGAAGGTGGAAGATGAATAGTGCCTCAGTCCTCTGCTGATCTGTCCGTTCACTGGTGACATTTCCATTTATTATTTAAGAAATTTCAGCTACTGGTATGACAGTTTGGCAGGCAAGCAAAGAAAGTCTTTTGCCTCAGAGCATTGGGAAGAATTCATTGAGTCTCAGCTCCACGAGCCATGTGAATTAGAGGCAAATATAAACTCAGATTAAATTTCTATCTTCAATTTTGAAGCAAAGTGCTTGGAGATGTGATCCAGAAATATTCTAAAGTTTCAGTAGGCAAAACAAACAGCAAATAAAAAAGTATCTCCATACTTAGGCCAGCCTTCTCATTCTGGGGACCTGAATCATGACTTCTGACTGCTTGGGTTAGCAATTCTGTATTTAGCAGTGACCAAAATGTTCAAAAATAGCTTCTCACTATTTGTGCAGCTATATTTATGCTGGGTAAAAGCCATGCTAATCTGCTAAAAAAAGAAACCCAGACCTTGGCAGTTAGCAGGGCATGTCCACAAAGATCAATATGTAACATTGCCTCTTAAATCTGAAGTTCTCTACTATTGCGTCTCCCCAGTGACAGACTGACAGGAGCTGCTCTGAGGCACTCCTCCTTCTCGTCTATGACTTGCCCTTCAAGTGCGATTCATAAAGCAACAGTATTCAAATTGATTGAACTTCCAAAAGGGCAGGGTCACAGGGCAAAAATTTTACTTCCTTTTAAAGTGAAAATAACCTGTGAACTCATAAGCTACGTATTTGGAGAACTGTGGAAAGTGTTGCTGACTGAACGCAGGCAAGCCTTAACAAATTACCTGCATTTCCTGCTCTTGTCTACCCTGGTCTGATTTATTTGTTGATCTTATCCACTCACATACATCTTATCCTTTAGATAGTTGGTTCTTTGGGATAGAAACCATGACTTCCCATTTTTTTCAAGATGACAGTGGATAATCTGGCTGGACTTTTTCACTTGCTATGTTGTAAGTGTTAAATAAATAACAATTTTGGTCAATTCCTACTTAGTGTTGTGTCCAAAGCTATAATAGAAAGCAAATGAAGTACTGGAAATCAATTTGTTTGGGCCTCTATCTGGGAGACTTCCTTATTGCAGAATACAGGGTTTGAAAGCTGACATCTGGAGTGATAAGTTTTCTGCTCTATTGTATATGCCTTCTGGCCTATATATGTACTTTAGATGCAGATTAAGACTATTATGTTAAAAATGTGTCCCTCCTGTTCTGTGTTGGCTGTCTCAACACTATAGAAACTCCTTTAAATTCCTCCAGTCCAAATCCCAAATGTCAGTACTTTAATGTCCAGAATCAGAACCTGGCTAACCCTTACTCAGAGAAGCAACCAGCCTCTTGCCCTAATGTGGCTTGTGCAAGTGCCAGCCAGTCACGGCTGCACCTCCTCAGGGCACCAGCTGCTCCCCTGTGCTCGCCTAGGAGAGCAGGACAGACCACAGGTCGGTCTGTCATTGTATTGATCAGTACAAACCCCGCCTCTAACCCAAAAAACAAAGAAAAGACTATAAAAAAAGAATGTATACTGCTCTAATTCAAACAGGGAGCTCTTGTGGGAGACTCTTTTTCTGTAAAATAAACCAGAGCAATATTGCAATACGCTGGCCTTTGCAAGCCTGTGCCCGCACTATTGCCTTCAAGATACTTTGATGGAAATTTCTCCATGCCTAATTTTGATTTTCAAGTCACTTATGCTGCCTAGAATTCCTCTATGTCCTTCCTTTCTAAAACTTGTATCAACCTGTCTCTGTGGTGCAAAATCATACATCGTCTTGAGCTATTTATTGCTATCTGTATATTTATCCGTACATACCTATATGAATATGTTACATATACTTCAATGGGACATACTTTTAAAATATACTGGCATATGCAACTCTGGTAATGAATCTAAAGATTAGCAGGTTTAAAACTATGCCAAAGGTGGTTTGGATGACTGTATTTGCCAAATGTAGCTATCTGTGCAATGTTTTGATAGCTCCTGCATGGCAGATTCTTGCACATTATTCAATAGAGCTTAACTTTTCATTAAATATGTACAAGAAGAACACGGAAGGACCCCTGATTTTTATCTCTCTAGTGTCCTTCAGGAATCAGCTGCCATTGTTCTGGATTATATGGGAGATGTGATCTTAGAATCACTCCATTTCACACCATTAGTGTATCAGTGAGAGGTTAGGACACACTGCCAAGTAATTTATCCAGTTAGTGTTAGAAATTACGATTATGTGTAAGGTGAAAAAATATGCAGAGTGAAATATGCAAATAACTATGCAATGTGACCTGCCACAGCAGTCCTTCTGCATCAGTTCCTCCAAAGATCTTCTGTCACCTGAGAAGCTACACTTCCTCCCCACCTTCCACCTTCCCACAGGGGCAGCAAGCTGTCTTAGCCACAAAACACTGAAAAGCAAACAGGCCTGAGCCCCACAAGAAACAAAAGGGGTTTTCTGTCTTTCTACAGGTTCTAGCTCTAGAAGTGAAATCTGCTGTTCAGTCAACATTCACACCAACTGCCTGTGGAACCACCCTTTCAAGACTACCTACAAAAATAATAGTAAGATTTTTTTCAGTTAAATTCTTTCAGCCTGTTTGTGATATATATATATCTTTTTATATACATAAATATTGCAAAATACTTGGCTGTACTTTTTGATATTTGCATATTCTGTAGCTCTGCCATTTTACAAAAAAAGACAAAAACATTTTATTGGTGGTAACTGCTATTATGCTATTCAGTTGCCTAATGAAATGCTTTAGAGTGAAATGCAAAGCCCACATGCCTTTCCAGAGGATTTGAAAAATGTGATTATAATAACACACAATCCGTTTGTCAGTCCAACTTCCAGTCCTGTACCCAGCAGGAAAAGTCACAGTGAACGTAAGCATGGAAAAAAATATGTAAAAGGTCCTTGCTACTATTACATTTGTGCATCTGTAGGGACAAGGATGACAGTTCACCAAGTGCCCTGAACATGCAATTTTTCCTCTGAGAGAAACTGCGTTCAGTTTTTTCTCTACAAAGACGCCTCTGAGCTTGGATTCTTTCCTATGGTGCTGAATGCCAGCTTGTTCTGCAAAGAGAAGGAAGGGATTTAAAAGGACACGAAGCTAAAAGGACTTCTGGCTAGATGGGCAATTATAACAACAGTAAGTTTGCATTGTATAGAGAGGCAGAACTTCTTACTTCATTGCAGTACGCGCACAAGATCCCTTTATTTCTGTTAAATAATTTCCTTTGCTTGTAATGCCCTTCTTGTGTCGTGACTCCTCTACCTGTGAAACTAAATAGCTACTAGAATGGCAGGGGGAGGCCCTCATAAAAATTGTATGACCCGGCTTTTTTTTTTTTTTTTTTTCTTTTTTTCCCCTGCACTAAGACCATATGATCCAGAGAGACTGGCTGAAACCATAGAAGCCTTGTCTGCAGTTCTTGATATTCGTGAAGTGTTTGCACTATTTATTCTTACTGTCTGTGTTAGACCTCTTGGTTCCCTGCCCCTTTGTTCTGTGCTGCTTAGCCCTGGGGAGGAACATCCCGAGGCAGAACCGGCACCAGCAGCACAAGCGGAATGAAAGGCTTTTCTTGCCCATCAGTGAAACAGTTGGGCTTATTGGTTCACCAAACTTCCCCTGCGCTGGCTGGTCAGAGCGGTCTGGCAGGCTCTGAGAGCTGCAGCTCTGCACTCAAGCCAGGCAGGAGCAGTTGCACCTTTTTCCATTTCTATCTAAACACGTCGCATGACAAGGCCAAGTCGTTTTCCTCGGAGCCTATGGCAAGCCAAATAAAAGACAGGCTTGCTGTATGTTTCCTTGTCATTCTTTGGGGAATGATTTACTGCCTGACTCGTTGATGGGCAGCAGCCCTCTGGCCAGGGCACCCCAGCCTGAGGGACACCCCTGGGTGGCTGGGCCCGGCGTTCACAAGACGTGCTGGGGCAGAAGCTGAGGGACCAGCGGCAGCAGGACATGGAGTAAAGAGGATTTACAGGAAGGAGACTGCTCCTTCACATGCTGGTCCACAGCTGGGGGCTCTGTAGCCAGCGGCAAGGCCAGGCCAGAGGTGACTCCCTAAGGTGACTCGGAGGTGATCTGTGAGGGAGCTCGCCTCTGACAGTATCTGCTTTTCTGATCAGAGTTGTTACAGATGACCAGCTGAGAAGAACAGCTGCTGTGGGGTGTTCCTCAGTATTGATGGGAGCTGTGGGGTTGTCTTTTGGGTTGTGGAGATTTCTCCTCCCTTGCCCTTAGGCACCCAGCATCCTGCTATCTGCTAGAGAGCACCTCTGGCAGCAGGTCTCCCCCCTTAAACTGTGCGTGCGGCCTGAGCCAAGCCCTCGGTCTTTGTATGTGCGGAGCACTCACAGACCCACTGCCGGTACGCAGCAAGAGGTGTGGGGGCTCACGCGAGCTTGCGAGAGAATGCGCGCTCGCAGCAGAGGTGTGGGAAGCAGTCACACCTCTGGCCGTCGGAGGATGGCCTTATCCCTCTCAGCCTGAGTCATGCAGCCGGGTACCTACTGACTGCAGCTGTAGTCATGTCTGCTGCCACCGCGAGTCACACCGCTCAGCCTCTTCTGCTGCCTTAGTCATTGCCATCTGCTCTGTAAAGGGAAGTCAGGTGAACTCTTATGACGAGCTGGATTAAAAGATTATCATCCCAGCTGTTTGCTTCTGCTTCATCACTGCAGTGCTTTTACTGCACAGCTCTTCTGGTCTGTGAAATCTTATGAACGAGAAAACAAACCAAGCCGGTAATGGCAGAATATGGAGGGATGGGTTAACGGTGTGAATAGTCTGGGGGATAATCTGGTCTCAGAGACAGCTGAAACATTTTATCTGGCTGTGATCTAAGTCAGGTTTTATTTGGAAACAGCTGTAATGGCTTAAAACCTCACCATGTCCCAGCTGTCCCTTGCAGTGTAGTGTTTTTCTGCAGGCGACTACTGCCCATCTAGCTGAGCTTCACTCACAGGTTGCTTGCCTGAATGCAAGGCAGTCAGCTTAGAGCAACAGCAGATGGGGGCTTTTAAACTCAGCCAAGCAACTTTGCCCAGAGGCTAGCGTGTAGGGCTCAGACGATGTGCTCTTTAGGAGGATGAGATCCCTCAGACAGCTGAAAACAAATGGTCAAATGTAGTCAATATCTATATATCTTTAAGATATGCTATATCTTAAAGCACCAAAGCTGTTTGTGTTGTGAAGGTTAAGCCATCCTGTTCGTCACTTTAAATTCCATTTTATCTGAATTTTCTATGTACTTGTAAAATGAATATTTTAATAATTAATCAAAGTAGTTTTACAAAAGCAAAATATATTTTTAGTATTTTGTGGCTATAGAATGATTTTTTATGTTTGCCTCATATATCTCTGAAAATTTCGAATTTGCACATATTGGATGTGTAACAGAAAAGCTGCAGCAGACCATCATATTGGATTTATTTGCCAGCAAAATCCTCTCAAAATACAAAAATTATTTAAGTTCTAACTGCACTGAAATAAATCTGATGGTTTGCTAGCTTTACGTAAGTAACTGTAATATCGTACAGTAATACTACATAGGCACTTCAGTAAATTTTTCTAGGATGTAGGTGGCGCTCTGAAATTTTCAGATGACCCAGTCTGATTGCTTGTTCTCATCCATAGGATAACAAATACACATCCCAAACACCAAGGAAAGAAAAAAAGAAAACAGAAGCAAAATGATTGTCTGAGTTCCCTTAAGAAACAGCTCCCAAGATAGCCTAAAGCACCTCTGGAAATATACCACTCCATTGGGGCTTCCCAGATTAGGAAAGTGTGAACAGCTAGAAAATTGTATTTCTTGAACGGAAAAGGAGAGCTCACTGTCTGCTGAAAATACAGAGGTTCTATTCTTTTTAAGTTAATCTCAGTCCTACGGTGATCTGGACAAAATCACAAAGGCTAGGTATTTAAAATACCAGCTCCCACACACATTCAGTAGAAACACCCAGAAATCAAGGGAGCAGATAGATAGGCATGTGTTTTCATCCTTGTTTTACTCACAAGGAGTGAAAGCACTGATTTACCCAAAGTGGGTCATCGGGTGCTGGGGGTAAGCGTGCAGGACCCAGGGTGCCCCCCCTCCGCCCCAGCTGGCGGTAGCCACCCCACAGGAGGTCCGGGCCAGGGGGGTCCCTGCAGACGGTGGCAGCTCCCCTTGTCCTCCTTGGCACTCTTCCACCAGAGGCAGAAAGGGAGGTGGTGTGGCATTGTGAGAGATGTTACGTGAGAAAAATGGACAGAGCTCTGCAATAAGCGTAAGTGACCAAGGGTTTTGGCCTTTCCACTCTCTTGTTCCCTAACCTTGATCAAGATTTTTTTATTCTTCGCACCTCCGTTTCATCTCCAAGACACTTTCTCCTGGCCTGCACAGCTGTATGGCACCAAGCCCTCAGTCCCAATCTCTGCTGGGAGCACTCATAGCAATACTAATCAGGATGATAGTCAGGATTAATAAGAAACAATTCTTTTAAGCATAGCATCTTTTAAACCAAATAATAATAAAAAAAAGAGCTACCAAAGCAATCAAAAAACCCAGGCAAGACTGGAACCCAAAGAAAGCAAAACACAATAGTTTAAAGAAAGCTTCTCTACTTACTGCATATATAATGGCCTCTTCCAGAATTGTGCTGTGCCGAATGTGTACTGGGGTCCAGTGGCTTGGGTGGAATGGCAGCGGGTAAGAAACAAACTGCAGAAGCAGCAGGAACAGATTTAAAGGTCACCAAGCTCACTCAGTTTGGAAAACAAGTGAATGCTATGATACTGTGAACAACACTGTGCCTACTGTCTATTACACCACTCCCCGTGACTGTTATCCTACTCCTTTTTCACTGTCATTACAATAAAAAAATGCAGAGCAGTAAGGAAATAGCTTGCGTACGTGTCCATGGTGGAAGGATGATGTGCAGGTACTCACATTTCATGGAGACCATGACTTGCTGCTGGCTCCGTATAACAAGTCAGCCTGAGAATGTATGGAGAGTCGGGTATTGAAATGATTTTTCCTACCCTAATAAAATACATTTTAAATGGAAGCTGTGTGTCTTATTTTCCATTTACTTGTCTGAAAAATACTAGTTTCCTTTTATGTTCCCTACAGTCGTTTTCCTCCAAGGCCCTGTAACTCAGTTCTAAGGCACGCACACCAGATAACAAAAGGCTTGACAGAGAGTGCATGGAGACTGTCGGAAGTAGTTCCCTGTCACTGCTTTTGGGTGTTTGGTCACATAAGTCAGGAAGAGAAAGGGAGTCCTTACCCCAGCTCCTCCCAGGGCTGTCACAGGGCAGGCTCTGACAGAGCACCACAGGCCAGGTGGGAAACCTGTCAAGGTGAGCCAAGGAGTGGGGGACTCTCCCCAGAGCACTTTCCGATTGAGGGGGGGTTACTGCCTACGGGCTGTGGGACTCACGATGGGATGCAGGGGAAGAACATCTTAGGGTTGTACATGCTTATTTTGGGATGCTTAGGGAAGGAAGCAAAGGCAGGGGATGGGAGGTTTTAATGTCATTTGGGGAGGAACAAGTGCGGAAAAATAGAGGGAAAGGGGGATAAAAGGGGCTGATAATGTGTAAATGGGTGGGTGGTCCATACATTTCTCTAGCCACACTCTGCACCTGATCACTGCTGTCTGTCCTGTCTTCCCATTAAACTCCATTTCTGTTTTTCTGGTTGGGGGACTCTCTATTCTGTGTGCACATGTGGGGAGGTTTAAGTGCAGCAACTGGCATCAGACCATGGGTTATAGAGGCAAACAGAAAGAGCATGGTGTGTATATTGTGTGCGAGTGTGTATGTCAGCATGTGATCACCAGCAAATATCAAGCTTGACTACCCAGTAAGCAGGGTAAGAAGTTTGGAAGCTAGTTATTAAAGCAGCTATAAACCTGGCCCAGTTACTGGAGAGATCAGAGCTGCTGAGAGCTGGTTACTGGGAGGACAAGCGGGTCCCACGTTCACGCGGCTGGCTGTGTGTATACGTGTAAATGTGTATGTGGCCATGTGTATGGTGGGAATAGGTGCTCAGCCTCACTACAGGCTGGATGTGCAGCAGCTCTGTCAGGCTAATGGATTTAGCAACCCCTAGCAAAAAGTGTACATATATGTGTTTAAAGTCAGTAAAGCAAAGCTGAATAATATTTCCCATTGATATATTGTTCTGAATCTTCATGTTTCCCTATTATATGCCTCATCATATGCTTCACATTTTTCATTTGCTGCAATTATGGTATTTATGGAGTCAGATTTTTGCAAGCAAGTTTTAAGAATTCATAAAATCAGTTTGAGGCCCTCAAATACATGTCCTTTCATTACCCCACTGTTCTTTCCCTAAACTGCGTTTACACGTTAAATAAAATGTTAATGAACCTTTCCTAATTCATGAGTACTGAGGTCTTCTAGTTCAAATTGGCTTGAAAGCTTGATTTTTGGCCTGCTTTTTTTCATGCATTTTGTAGCATTTTCATATCTTTGTCTCTCATTGCCCTTTTGTTGCCAATGTCTGTATCATTGCTTCCCTAATTACTTAGTCTTCCTCCGCTTTTTATTTGATGTCGGCTCCTCTTTTCTCACCTGGGTTTAATGAAGCAGGAATTGAGCAATACACTTATTAAGGTCAAACTTTTGAACCCTCAAGAGTGGGATGAATTCAAGGCAAAGCTATTCTGAGCATTTCTCATTTCAATAATCAATTACTTTCCTAGGGAGAAAAAGAAAGTGCCATTGATTTAGTTATCTGGTTCCCAAGAGGCAAGATATGAGTAAGACCTTGAATTTTCTTACCCTTGTTTGGACCTTCCTTGTCATTGTTACTTCGTTTATTGTTGCAGGCTGGTTCAAATTAGCAATACACCACTAGTGCTATGGGAGCAATCTAGCTCTGGAAATAATGGCTACAGTTCTCTGCAATGTTTCTGTGACTTTGCAAGTGAAAACAGGTGAAAGTCTGTCTCTGGGTATCATGCTTAAATTTTCCATTGCACTGCTTCCCTCTCTTTCCATCAGCACTGACATTTCAATCTTGAATTACTTCTCCTTTTCCTTTCTAGTCCTTTTAATCATTTCAACAAGGGAGAAAGAAGCAGAAGGAAAAGAGAAGGGACTGGAATCAAGTTTCCATATAAATTTAGCGCAGTGGAATGGGTAAGGAAATAGCAAAGGAGTTGTGAATTAGCTCAGTAAATAACCAAATACCTCCTGCCTACTTGCAACAATGTGGTTACTAGGATCTTTATCGTTTTGGATCTTGTGCTGTTATACACTTCTTTTCAAATAAAATATCATAAGCAGCATTCTTCCAGACATCCACAGAACAACACTTTTTTAAAGAGAGCTTATACAAAAATGTAGTAAGATCAAAGGATGGATTGGATCAGCAAAAATTCAGCTTCAATTCTTTTAAAAGCAAAGCCTACTTTAACTTCCAGCCCTCTGGCTGGTCTGGAGACCAAGGCAGATGCAGTGGTAAAAAATGTTTCAGTACTATCTTCTGCCCAAGTTGAACTATGATTTCAGATCACATGTGTATGCTTACACTGTATAACTTTTTGCTGCCTAAGGACAAAAAACTGGCTTGCACGTTTCTTATATAATGCTCAGTTAATTGCAACCACAGTATAATATTTTGTGAAATGGAAGCAGACCAGTTAGAAGGTACATGGAAGGTATATGCATTTTATTCCTATTTTTGCTTCTTCCCTCAGGAAGTGAAAACAATTTGTGGAGAGGGAAGAGATTTTCATTGCTGTTACACATTCCTGAGCTGTGATTTTCAGTCCTCACTGTCTTCAGTGATAAACAACAAATACAGTGAGCATGACGAAGAAGTGATATAGGTAAAAAACCCCACATAACTGCTGAAATGAAAGTGTATCAGTGGAAGTTAACCATGTCTGTGTTAATGCCATACCTGTGCAGCCTTAAATTGAGAGATCTCCTCCTTCCTTGAAAGAAGAGGATCTTCTTCCTTATAGGCTTCACATGCTGCCTGCTACAGAAAAGACCTGAGCATGTGTGTGCTTCCAGTGGAAAAAAAATGTACTTTGAGTTTTTCTTTTTGTCCTCAGACTTATTACTGGAAGAGATACTGAGAGGATTTCAGAAAGATGTATGTCATTTCCCAGTACAATACCCTACACATAAAGAATAGATAAAAGGGGCAATTGAGATTTTTGTCTTATTTGTCAAGTCTGACTCAAGACATCTTGAAACACAAACAAACTGAATTTGTCCACAAAAAGGAAAATTAATAATACACTGGCTCTTTTAATATCAGGATATATATTGTCAATAGCAGCAGTGTACACTATTATTCTAAGGAAACAAATGATGGATGATAATGTCCAAGAGATCTCAGTGGACTAACTTGAGTTTTACAAGTGTGCATGAGTTTAGGCTTGGATGCCATACCTTAAGTAGCAGATATTTTCTTGAGAAAAGAGAGCCTTTTTGTTAACAGACATAATAATGCTTTAGTAAAAGTGTAAAAAAAGTTACATTACTATGAACTGAGAATATTGATATAGCATTGCAAATAGACCAGGTATTATTCGGTTTCTTTTCTTGACACATGTACATTTTAAAGTCTGCTCAGCTGTCTGTATCTTATTGCTGAGGATGATATTCTGACTCCATTGAAGTCTGTGACAACTCCCCTTGATTACAGAGGCACTTTGATGATCTCGTTTTCAGGTACGCATTGAATGAAATATAGTAGTCATTCATTTGTTTGCACGTTTAGCATTTTTATGTTGTTTTGCGCAAAGAAATTCTTACCAGTTATTAATATGACAATAAAAACTAAAAAGTAAAAATAATAAAGTGGTGAGTGATAACACATGGAAAGGTCAAAAAACCTGTTTTGATGGTATGAACATATCTGTAAGATGGAAAATGAGGAAACTTTGACAGTGTGTTGAGTACCTCTAGCATGGAAGATTGCATAAATGAATGCTATATCAATTGCACATCCTGACTAAAGACTTCGAGTGGCAAAGCTCCTTAGATATCGCAATCATCATGAGTAATAGTCTGCACTGCAATACCTCAAAGGTCATCACAAAAACCATCATAGGCATGCACTGTCCTGTTGCAAGAAAATGTCAAAATGCTGAAGCTTTAGCAGCTTCTGAGGCTCTTCATAGCCAGCTGGGTGACTCCTGCCTATAATTTAAAATCTCTCTACACTCCTGTAAAATTCTCTTCCCCAAAGTCTCCCCCTTTTCCAGGCAAGGGGAAGTACTTAACTTTTTTGTTCTCTCAGCTAAATTCTGCCACCTGGTTGTCAGTATTTGTCCCCTCATAACATAATGAAATGGCTGAAGCATTAGGCTACCTAGGTATGAGAAAGAAGAAACTTCAATAAAAATAGAAAGGTAGCACACAGAAGAGTCTGTGGTCATATATAAAATCTTGCATTATGGCAGAAGAGACTGCTTGACTACCTTGTCCAAAGAAAGGATGTGTGGTCACAGCCCCCTGATCACAAGGGTCTTGATACAAATCAGTTTTCTTTTGTAGTCTCTCAACAGCAAAAAAATAGTAAACAAAAAGGCCCAAAGGTTCTCTGTTTCTCCCATCCTATTAACGGTGAGAATGTTGAAGTGGAAGGAGAACTTGCTCAGCATATTCTTGAGAACAGATGGAAATGAAGCAAGCTCTCTTTCAGTGGGACTATGTACACTGTAGGTGGATTTATCTGATCAAATGCAGAGATCTACAGTGTAGATGTCTCCTGCCAAGTTCATCACACTGAATTCCTTTCATAGTCAATGAGAGAAATGAGAATTCCCAGGATGTGGCTCATCCAGAAGTAGACGTGTGTGTTCGGTCAGACAAAATGTTTCCAAATACATATCCCTCAATTGATTGGAAAGGGAATCTGAAGGGTGACTAATCAGTCATAGACTAGTTAGAAATCAGTATTTACCTAATATCTTAACTTTATCTTAAGTTAGGTAAGTTGAATTCCACTTTGCATTTCTTTTCTAGTAGGAGCAGGACACCAAAAGGTTTTCCTGTACGTTCCCCAAGAATGGTGCTGCCATTTCACCTGTCTATATGCTGGGGCTCTGGGGGAGAGGTACTGAGTTTCAGAAAATCATTCTATTAACCTCCCTTTTGGAAAGTTCCTGCATCCTCCTCTTCATTTTGCATTGTTTATCCCTGTAGTGATCCCGGGCTTCACTATTTGAGCTTGGTGACTACAGTAAAAAAAAAAATCTCATTTTAGTTGTCCTTTCCAAAGCTCAAGTCCAGAGGGTATACCTTATTTTCTGCTGATTTAATTTGCCTTATATCCAGTAACACCATAAATGCTTGACTATCTAAAATATTCAAGGACATTTGGTATATTCTTAGGGCAGAAGAGGTAAAACATCAAAATGGCAAAATTAGCTTGTAGGATAAGATATTTGTATTATCAGACAGCTTGAAAACATAAAGCTGGGCTTCTTGAAATCTATTCAATAAGTTTTGAACCTTCTTCAAAGGTTCAGACTTTGAAGTTTGAACTGGAACAAGAAAATGAGACACAGAGAAGTGGCCCAAGACGCAGTGACATATGTTTTGGAGCTTGTGGTCCCATCTTTCTTCCAAGTGCCAGATGACACGACTTCCTGGACTATTGGGATTACAAAGAGCTGAGGTCCAAGATACTATAAAGTTTCAGACAAAAATAGGTTATCTCTTCTACCGCTCTGTCCTACAACAGTACAACTTCTACATCAGTCCTATGAGAAGTTTGTCTAACCTGTCCTTAAGACATCTTTTCAGATCATCTATTCCAGGGCTTTCTTGTTATGCCGTGGCAGGTTTTTCTTCATGTCTGTCCCGAGTCTTTCAAATTTAAAATTGAAATTTAAAATTTAAAGTTTATCCACTATGAGTACAGAGCCTCTTAAACACCTGAAGGTTTCTATTGCATCTACCCACTGCCACAGAACTGCAAGTTTTCTCTTAATGACAAGAAACCTATGTCTTGCAGGCTTTCTTCACAGACAATATTTCAAAATATTTAACCATTCTTAATGTCCTTGCTCAAACGGTCTTTCGAAATGCTGTGCCAAAACTGAGCAATTTTGATACTAAGCCTTCTGGCTTGTGAACAGCTGGAATGCTCAGTCTCTTTTTTGCAGATTTGCTATACATCTAGCTATTTTCCACTCCATTTTGCATAACTATTTTGTCTGGATAAAATTAAAGTCTTGCACTGCCCTTTTTTCCTGACCACCCCTCCAGTTTGTCAAG
Organism: Aviceda cuculoides; assembly: GCA_035590195.1. Classification (NCBI taxonomy): domain Eukaryota; kingdom Metazoa; phylum Chordata; class Aves; order Accipitriformes; family Accipitridae; genus Aviceda; species Aviceda cuculoides. The sequence continues at coordinate 36,310,810 of JAVJGG010000082.1, read as the reverse complement.
ACAGTGTGGAATGCTACTCCTGTACTCAAGTGTACCTGAACACAGTCAAGCTTTGGGTAAATTTTAATTATTCCATCATACAACTGAGCCATGGAGACTCTAAGTGATAGAAGAGTCTGGTTGGTAAAGAAATTTGACCTCTGAGGTCAAATGCCAGGACTATTGTGCATTTTGCAGTCTTTTTGGTCCTTCTTTCTTGAAAACTGCAGTTGCATAACAACAATACATTGTCAAGCCAAAGAACAATGGAACTTTACATACTTCTTTTTCTCCCCCTGCTCAGCTGTTTTTCCCCATCTGTGATGAGCCTGACTTTCAGGTGGCACCTACCTCCCTAGACTAAACCATCTCTTTTCTGGCTGTGGAGCTACAAACTTCCATAAGTGAAAGTCAGTTTTAATAAGCTTCTGGGACTCCGGGCAGAGCCTGCCTCTAGGGACACTGTGTGCCTCTAGGCTTTGCCCGGTGCTTTCAAATAGATTTCAGTGCAAAGAAACTTCTGTTAGGAGATACTATTAAAGAAATTTAACTTAGAGAGAATTCACTCTAAACTCTGTGAAATTTCACAGTCTTGTAAATGATAACTCATCCAACTCCTTCCCTATTTACATCAGTCCTTGCTTTCATGTTTTTACCAGAGCTGTAAGAGTTAAGAACAGCCTTCCTGACTGGAGTAGTATGTAGGAGATAAGCTTTCAACATACACAATTTTACAATGGACTTTGATAATATTTTACGTGTGACAGCATGGTATGAGAGGACAAGAGGAAATGGCCTAGGACAAGAGGAAATGGCCTTCAAGTTGTGCCAGGGGAGGTTTAGATTGGATATTAGAAAAAATTTCTTTACTGAAAGGGTTATCAGACATTGGAACAGGCTGCCCAGGGAAGTGGGCGAGTCACCATCCCTGGAGGTATTCAAAAAGCATGTAGACAGGATACTCCTTAACATGGTTTAGCAGGCATGGATGATGGTTGGACTCGATGATCTTGAAGGTCTTTTCCAACCTAAATGATTCTATGATTCTATGATTCTGTGTTCAAGACACATGGAAAATACCTCACAGAAAATACACGTGGCTCCTGGCCTACCCAGCCAAGGCTGAACACACTTGACAGAGCTGAGCTCCCCTGTCACTTACTATCCTCTTGTTCTTTAGAGCGTTAACCTCAATAAATGGCATTTTAAGTGATACTTTACAGAGTCTGAGTGCCTTTCTTAATGGGATCCTAATGAACCAGCATCTCTTGGTGCAAAACACCATGCACCTAGACAAGCACAAGTCATTCTTCCCTGTACAGATGTTCAATGTCACTTCTCATACTGAGTTTTATAACTCCCTAGCTGGCCTCATGCTGCATGATTCCCCCTTTTCATCACTACAAAACATGGGTGCTATGTGCTTATTACTTTATCTATTCATTTTTTCTCATCGTTCTGATAACATCAGTTTCATTCTTCATGCTACCCACTAGCTCCCCCCTTCTGCACCACATGAGATTGTGTCAATGATAAACTGAAAAGCGGAGGCAGTGAGTCACCCCTAGCAGCTATGTTCGCACCTCTTCTAAAAGCAGCTTTGGGAGTGGCTGTGAGCAGGCATCAACCTGCCTGTCGCTTACTGACGTGGCTGACTTGTGGATATCTGCAGCCAGCCAGCAGCCAGCCTGCCTGGATATGCCAGCACTGTGTTAACTCACTTTGGGTGCTCAGGCACACAGGTGCTTGCATGCTCCATTAGGCACTGTCCCATCATATCTGGGGCCATGTTTTCAGGTTCATTGTCTGCATAGACAGTGAATTCAGTCTTGAAGACAGCCTCAGTGCTCTGCCCCACAGACAGCATGGGTAGGTCTAATGATTTCCTTGCGGCATTTGAATGTGCTGCTATAACTCATTTGGAAGTCTATGTACGCAAGGATTCAAGACCCAGTTCACCTCAAATTATTGATGTTTCTGAGTAGCCACAGAAACAAAAAGCCATACAGATTAATTAAAATATAGACCAGCTATACACTGTGACTTAAAAAAAAATCATTAATGATCACATTATTTTATCTTCTACCTAAATAGTTTTCTGCTTGAATGTTTTCCAAATAATGATCCTTTCTTTGATATAAGAATGTGTTGGATTTCTGAAGATTTTTTTTTAAGGGAGAGATAAAGACCTATTGTTGATTTTTGAACAGGATGCATATATTAAACATCTACGTCTTCATCCTCATAGATGGTGCTGCAGTAGTGTGAGTTATGCCTTGCTGAAGTCAGGAGGGTAATAACGTAAGATCTGATATTGGCAGGAGAAAATAAGTTAAATCCCCATAATAACATCAAAACAATTTCGTAAATGGCAACAAAAGAAAAAAGTTATGAGGAACATATTACTTATTTAATGAGTCCTTGGCCATCTTAAAAATTTGAATGACTAATACAGCTTCATTACTTACACACCCAGAAGTCTAAGTATGAAAGTTATAAAGGGATCTTTTAGACTTGCCTGTGCAACCAAAGAGAACTTGTGTAGAAATAAGATGTAAAGATTTAACAATAAAGATGGTGTGTTTTGCTTTTCTCCAGATGTAATAAAAATTGCTCAGCCATATATTTTCTAAAGAGCATGATGGAATTCACCTTTCACTGTAGTGTTGTGGCTACAGGCAGATGCTCATATCAGTACAAGGATAACCCAGAGAGTGTATAGTGAAGCAGACTTAGGCATTATTTACTGTTCCTCATTCGTCCCTTCGCAAATCCTCAGAGAGAGCAGAATGTTCTCTGCCTTGAGTTACAGTTTTTCCTCTTCAGTTTTGCATCATATCACAGGGGATTTTCCAGTTCTTTTTGTGTTTTCTTGTCTTGGTTCCAGGCTTTCCTAATCAAAGATTTCAGTAGTCTCCATTAATGGGGCATAAAATTTCAACTACATGAGAAATGTATTAGTATGCCTAACTTCTTTGCTACAACTATGTGCATGTTTAATGTGTTCCCACTGGACTTTCTCCTTCATTTTTGTGTTGACAGAAAAAAGAAATTGAGCAACTGCATCTCTTCATTTGTAATCTTTGAACTGCTCAGCTTTATGCCTGTATTGATACTGTGTCCAAAAATGCAGACAAGGATTTGATTGCTTGGAAAATAAGGAGACCTTTTTTGAGTCCCCAGAACTCCAGATTACAAGATATGCCCACCTGCCTAAGGGCTGCAGGGCGAGATTTATTCTTACCTGAGTTAGCCTGTTGCCAAAATAACTCAACCCACCTTACTGTAAGCTATATTATTCCCTCAGAACAGGGGAGAAAAAAAAAAAATTAAAGCCAATGGTAAGCTTGTTTATACACCAGTCTAATGTGAACCATTAAATGGGAGAAAAAAATACACATAACCCTATCCCAGCCATTCAACCAATATGAAATTACACTCATAATTAGATCCTGTGAATGAAGGATAGAGTTAATTTTCTTCATAGTAGCTAGTATGGGGCTATGTTTTGGATTCGTGCTGGAAACAGTGTTGATAATTCAGAGATGCTTTTGTTATTGCTGAGCAGTGCTCACACAGAGCCAAGGCCTTTTCTGCTTC
>JAVJGG010000082.1:36292900-36307131 GCA_035590195.1 Aviceda cuculoides | reverse complement strand
TCTTAAAGGTCTTTTCCAACCTAAGCGATTCTATGATTCTATGAACTCTCTAACTGCAGGGAACTAGGTTGAAGGTCCTTTCCAGTCCTGTATTCCTTATTGTGTAGGTAACCCTTTCATAGCACAGACAATAGGATTTGACCATGCAGAGTCCAGGATTCTGCTCAGAGACATTGTCCATAATTTTCAGCAATATTATCTACATCTTTAGTTAAACAAAATGAGGCATAGCAATTTCAGAATCACAGCATGTTTAGTAAGATGAGAGCGCCTTCACCTTTCCCAGCACGCAGTACAAACATTTAAATATTATTTGGTAACATCTTACATTCCAGGTCATGTTTGGAGATTAAAAAGTGGAGATTGGAACTGAGGAAATTATTAACTTCATTTACCACATTTGTTTGCTAATGTGTAATTCCAGTGGGAATCAATAAAAATTTATGCACTCACACACAGAGCTTCCAGCCCCAGCCAGCTGGGCCAAAACTGGCATTAGCAAAGCTGTGTTTCCCTTGCATTTCTATGCTCTGGTATGATTTATTTGCCTTACATTTGAATTAGTAAAGTTAAAACCAAATTTTTTTAAAATCAAGTTTGTGAGGTCAGGTTCTGATTTTCAGATTTGCTGACCAACTGCCACAGTCACTGCAAGAATGTCAGACCCGTGGTAGCTGAGAATTGCAAAAAATCAAGGACCTTTATTAAGGTGTCTGACTATCATCTGAAAATGGTGACAGGTATACTTAAAGCACAAATATTAGTAATGCTGTTCCGCATTACAGACTTGGATCATATCGACAGAATCTGTAGCTCTCATCTTGTCTTTGAGAAATATCTTTTGTAGGAGCTGGCACAGGGATGAAAATGGGTGCCATGCACCTAACAAGCTGCTGCAAGATTCTGTATGATTTAGGGATGGGCTTAAGAAACAGAACTCAAGTACCACGCAGTATCAGGCTTGAGGAATTAAGCTGCAGCCAAGCTGATGTGAAAATGACTGGCCGGGAGAGTGCTAGAGAAGCTGCTATGATGGCATACCCTGTTATCCAGGGTCACTTCCCTGGTTATCCCTTTACAATTTTGGGGAAAGGATACAGTCTAGACAAGGATGCCTTTCAGATGTTCTTAGAATTAGACTTTTAACAGTCTACCAAAAAGCCTTGTTGCAGCTAAAACATCTCCTAAACTCCATTGAAATATGGATGAGGTCCTGTATCTGCTTTTTGCCTCTGTTACTATGAAATATTTCATGATTTAGCAATTCTAATTTTAATCCTCTTTTTCTGAAATCCAAACTTTTAAAAAGTAGCATGAGCAAAGGCACAGAACATTCACTCTTTTCTGTGACTACTCTTTCATGAGGCTTTTTATTGTATATAAAAATAGGAGCAAAATAGGCTTTTAGCACATTAAAATATAATTTTCAGTTGCCTACATGTTGCAGGATTTGTTTTTCAAGGAAATGTAAGTGGATTTACAAAATGGCAAGCAATATGGTAAACTTTTTATAAGATATATGTTGCTTTTTAGCTTATGTGTAAAAGCTTTGGGAATTTGGAGTAAGCATTTCAGTGAACACAGTACAATCAGCTTTCATTTAACATCAAAAAAAATAGCATGTTTTCATTTAGACATTAGATAAGCCTATTTTACTGATGTAGCTGCATTTTTAAGGTACAGTAACAAGCATGTCAATACATTTTGTACAATTACGAATAATTCAGAAATGCCATATTGTCCTGGTTTCAGCTGGAATAAAGTTAATTTTCTTCCTAGTAGCTGGTATAATGTTGTGGTTTGGATTTAGGATAAGAAGAATGCTGATAATAGACTGATGGTTTAGTTGTTACTAAACAGGCAGCTGGCCCAAATGAGCCAAAGTGGTATTCCATACCATATAATGTCATGGCCAGTATATAAACTGGGCAAGTTGGCCGGGGGACACCGCAACTTGGGTATTAGCTGGGCACCAGTCGGTGGGTGGTGAGAAATTGTATTGTTTATCACTTGTTTTGTATATTCTATTATTATCATTATTAGTATTTATTTTTTCCCTTCCTTTTCTGCTCTATTAAACTATCTTTATCTCAACCCATGAGTTGGTTTTTTTTTTTTTTCAATTCTTTCCCCCACCCCACTGCGGGGGGGCAGTGAGCAAGCAGCTGTGTGGTTCTTAGTTGCTGGCTGGGATTAAACCACGACACATATGACTCAAATATATAGAAAAATAATAAAATATAGCACAAATGTGCTGTGTATACATTGGGTTATTAAGAAAGAGTTATTTTACCTGATCATCCTTATTACTTCCAGGTAATCCAGTATAGTGCCTCAGTAAAGCTCCCTTTTAATATTTTGAATTAATCCAAGCTAATTTCTAAGAGAAGTGTCTGTAAGGCAAATAGATCAGTTTATTTTTATGGTTGTCCTGATCAATTTTCTTGTGCTATTCCTGTGCTTATAATAGAATGGGCTTCAAACCATGATGATGCATATTGCATATGTTTTGAAATCAGCTTTTGTATTTTTATTTTGAAGTCCTTGTCAGGCAGTTTAAGCCATACTTTCCTTTTCTTGCTGCTGCTTAGAGATTAAGTTAAGTCTCACTCCTACTTGCGTATGCATCCCACCCAAATTCTCTTCTGTTCAGCTTGAACCAGCTAGAATGCACACCTCTACGAGGAAAAAGGAATGAGTAGCTGAACTGGAACCATTTTGAATAACACAAGGAATTTGAGATTAGAGATGGAGAGAGTCACAAATGGCTTTGTAAATCTGTAAGGGGGTGGTATCTGTCTCACTGTCTACGTACTTCCAAGGTCCTCCTTGCTATCGCATTTGATTAATTCATAACTTTGCATATAATTATCCTCGTGACTCTTCTGTAAGCAGGGCACTTAAAAGATAAGGAGCTAACATGCAAGGAAATTACAAATGAGATCTAAAATGGAATAGTGCCTAGTCTCAGGGCATTAAACCCCTCTGCCATGCCCTAAGCTACTGTTTGTCTTCAGAAGCAATACTCTGTACTGCTGAGGGCTCTGTCTTCGCTCTGCCTTCTCCTGTGTTCCTCACTACTTATTCCAGCAACACTACCCTGTACACTCCCAGGAGAATGAGCTTTATTCAGTTTGCCACCATTTATACAAATAAAAGAAATAACATTTTAGTGCAAATGCTACATGGGAAGCTGGAGATACAGTCACACGCTGTCAGAAAATGTAGCAGAACAGCTTGAACAAAATGGCCTACTGCTCTTCATATGCTGTCCCCTCTCAGTTTCAACAGGGTCTTCCTGTTGAAAACAGGACACCTTTGATGAATTTCCTTGTATAAGTACCCTGCTTGTATCTCTAATTTTCTTTTACTGATGATAGTGGAATAACATGTGCATGTTTGTGTAGGACTGAGGTTTGAAATTTGCTAAATATTTTATAACAAGTGCAGAACATCAGTTAGGTAAGACATATGTAAAGTGATACTGATTCATCAGCAGTGTATTTTGTGTCAGTTTATCTTCTAGCGTGAGAAAAGAAGGGGAGAATTACAGAGGAATAAATGATGGAACTCAGAAGGGGATGCTATGCCAGAAGTGGGCAGGTAGCACACTCCACACATCAAAGTTTGGTCTTCTCATATTTGTCTAAATATTATGAATGATCCTTTCTGAACTATCCATTAATAGTGTGTTTTAAACAATTCTATACAATAGATTATCAAACACAGTTACTTATTGCTGAGATTAATTTATAATGAATAATTTCCTCCACATATCTCTCACTCTGACTTTTATCTCTTACCACAAAAATAAGCACGACAGATATGCTTTTAAGACAATGTGTGATTTGTCCCATTTTAATTTAAATGGTATCATATGCTTCCAGGTTTTGTGGACCTTGCTCAGGCAAAACACTCACTTGGAAAAAAATAACACAATGAAAATTTCATCCTTAACTTAAATGGGGCCAGGATTTTTTTGTTTGTGTAAGCGATAGTATGTGATAAATGAAACCGAAATAGTATCATTATATTGATGAGCCTTTTCACTGCTAATATGTTATTGTTACTGTATGAGAAGCATGCAAGAAGATCCATCTGCTCTTCAGGTAGATTCACACAGTTAGGACATTCATGTTACTGGAAACCCTCTGTTGTTTAGTCAGTGTCCTCTCTCTGTATTTTCCAAAGAAAATGTCACAGTTCTTTACGTGAACCTCTTTTAAACCTTGTAGGTTAGAAACAATAGACATGACAATAAAAGTCAAATAGATCAGCTGCATGAAAATATAGAGGAGTACCATTGCCCTTTGAGATTGTTGAATTTCCTGTAAACCATGGACATGCAGCTGGTGGTTCTTCAGGGCATTCCAGTGGCAATAGAGAGACTTTTTATGACAGTTTGTCTTACGGAAAAATATTCAGGCAGAGACATCAGATCCACAAGAGGAGTATCCATTTTCTTGGCTTTCAGGTGGCAGGAACTGAGGCACAAACATTTTAAAAAAAAAAAAAGAAAGAAAAAAAAAAAGAAAAATTAACTTCTTCTGTAATGGTATTTTTCTTTCTATTACAGCTTCACACATGAAATTTTTGCTCATGTACGGTTTGAAGACAACTACTGCAGGAAGCCTGATGGGAATGAAAATGGATCCTGGTGTTTCACAACCGATCCTGCTATCAGATTAGATTACTGTGGCATCCCAGAGTGTAAAGGCCAGAGTATGTATGTTTCTTCCTTCCATTCTCCCCACTATGTTCTCTACCATGATTTTTATTTTCTTTTGTAAGATATATTTGAGTATGAGAGAATATTCAGATTCTTCTGTGTTTGTTTTATTTTGAATCTGGGATTTGCTTTACATATGAATTCAGAGCATTTTTATTGATAAGGCTGAATATGTTCATATGGACTTGTGACATAACCCAGCCACTAAAATGTTGTAGTCTGATAAATTCCAGTTACTGCGCATAGAAAAATGGACTTCGGTTTGGCTTCTCCTTAGTGTAGGGTTCTTCTACTTCTCTGTACCCTGCAATGCTTCTCCTCATACCTTATTCCTGTCTCTTACCCTCACTTTTTCCTGCTCTCTCCAACTTTGCTCTTCCAGCTGACTTTTCACATTTTTCTTTCCAGTACTGCTGCTCATTCAATCTACCAATGCTGTGCTCTTGAGCCTGGTGCAGTGGGAGCATGCTCAGCTTCGTCATGTTTCTGCCTGATTGCTGTTAAAAGGAAGTGCAGAACACACTTCAGAAGTCCAATTATGTTTGAAAATGTACTATCAAGGTAAAATCCTCCTCGCAGAAGTCAGAGTGTGTGTCCCCATAACTGCTCCAGTGCAAAAGCTACCTGGTCAGCATTTCACATATGAGCCAGTCTTAGTGGACTGGGCAGCTGCCCGTACACATACCATCCGGTAGGCATATTTTACTGCAAGCGTAGAGAAGACAACCTAAAGCATGAAAAACTAATCATATAAAGGCCAGTAAAAGAATGTTTATTGCAGGGTTTGTTAATCACTTCCAAAATGGTAGTTATTGAAATAATGTGTCTCTAGTGTGAATGAACAGCAACATGGGATGATGTTTTATCTGTGATGATGAATGTCCAGTAAATAAAACTAATATTAAATTGGTCAGGAAAACACTTTATGTCTTCATACAACAGCTGGTTTCAGATTTCCAGAATGCAGTTATTTTCACTCTATGTTTCTATTTCAGAAGTTTTGATATAAATTATTGTAGGAACCCAGATGGTAAGAAGAGGCCCTGGTGCTATACCACCATCCACCACCAACACAATGTGATGGCAGTATTATGGCATTCACCAGTGTCCAGAGACAGCATCAAAAACCCTGGGAAGATGGAGGGGGTACAGCTGTGCTACAGGAGCACAAAATACAATGGAAGGTGGTCATTCGTATTGTAAAAATCTCTACTAAAACTCTGCTCAGCACCATTGATTGTTTATTGATCTTGTGTAAATGCTGCAAAGCTTTCTCAGTCATGGCTAGAAAGTAGGGCCTTTGGATCACAGGGGAACTGACACTGAAGGTTTTAAGTCTGCTGACTGCCAAATTAGAGAGTTCTAGTTTTCCTTTTATATGTAAGTAAATATAAGAACATACCAGAAATGAACACAACTGAAGATATATGGTAAAGATCAAAATACTGGGCACCATATCTCTTATTGCATGTATTGGCAGGGTGGGGGAAAAGTTAAAATCAGGATAAAAGAAAAAAAATAAAGAAAAGGATAAAATAAAGAAAAGGATATCCTGATTCAGGATAAATAATTTTTTAAAATCGTGAACATTAGTCTCCTAAATCTAACTCATGAAAAATTATCTGAAGAAATTTTAGAGCTGTATGTGAAGATTTTGCTTCCCTAATACAAACAAATGTGGCATGCAGAAGTCAAATTGAAATGCAAGTGCTCCTACCAAGTACCATCTGTTGCATGAAGTCGTTCCAGACACCCTTACAAATGCCTTCTGGTCTTTATTCTCAAACATTACTGTGACTGCTTGCTAAGCTGTCTGATTTTTCTAACTCACTTTTACCCATTTCCTGAAGGCTGCAGTGTTTTTTTATTTTATAAATTTAAACACATAAATGAAATTAAGGGGCTGATTTCTGCTGTTCATTACAGATGCTGATATGTCAATGCAGTCTTCAAGTCCAGAGGCGTGCTATTGAGAGAGAGAGGCTTGGATTACCATGGAATTTTCTTTCACTGTCATGGGAAAGGAATACTAAGCCTGGAGCTTGGTGATGCCACATCATCACAACAGAACAGCAAGGGATTTCCCGAATGTGTATGTTTGGTTTGTACTTTTTGTGTTATGTTAGCCACATATATATGCTTTCCACACAGTTGCCTTACAGTACTTAAAAGTAGAAGGGAATGTGCTTGATAAAAAAAATAATGTGTCCAAATATTATAAATGACCCTTTAGTAATTTTTTCACAAAACTCAAGTTGTGGACTAAATGTAAATGAAGAGTGTCCCTTTAAATTGCCCTTAAAAAATTTAAGAGTTGTCATTACTCTTCAAGAACATATTGAGGAACAGCCATTCAGACATATGGCAAAATAGCTGTCTGCTTTCCAAAACTGTCTCTTTATAAATATTTGAGAGAGCTGCAATAGCCTTTAAAGTGCTTTAGAGAGTAATAGATGGAAGAATTGAACAGCTTGACATTTATCAGTGGCCTGGACTGTGTTTTAGATGGCAAAGCAATCATAATAGCTAGCAAGCCTACCCTTAGTTGTAAACTGGAATGGAAATGATAAGACTAATATAGTTAATTTAACTGACTCCTGTCATTTTCAGCTTTCTCGTCTGCCATTTTTCCCCAAATCCTTCCAGTGTATCGTTACTTCTTCCCACATAAATCTCTGTTCAAACCTGCTAACAGCTCATCTCTTATTTTCTGTTCCATCCCAAATCACACTTTTTTGATCAACAATTTTTTTTTATGTGTGAAAGGTTTCTGTTTGTGAAACTGTTGGAGATTTTACCACTCTTCTGATTCAAGATGGAGAAATTAATTGAGACCTTTAGAATTCTCGGGGAGAGGAAGACCATTCCCTTCACTGTCCCATCCAGCCTTCACTGTGAAAACACTTATGTGGGGAAATGCTCACTGAATTTAGTAGAACTATTGCTAGATAGGAATCCCTGCTGAAATTCACATGCATACGCATTCATAGGTCCTTGGAGCTAAAAATTATAAGGGACTCATCTGTTGTTTTCTCAATTTCTGATAATGAAAAAGAAAATATTTTAAATTTTATGGTAAGCTCCTTCTTATGAAAGATATGGTTCGGTTCAAATGTGAATTAAAAAAAGGGATATTTTCTGCAGTTGCATATATGTTCTAATGAATGTCAGTAAAGAGAAATACTACATCATCAGGCATTACTCAGCCCGTCAGAACATTTGTACAGCCTGCGGTTAAGACTCTACAAACATTGCTAGGTTTTATCAAGAATGAAATGGACAGTTACACTGCTTGCTGGGAAAGTCCCTAGACTCTGTCAGCCCCCAAACTATGTCTTGGCACTATGTGAGACCATGTTAGACAGCATGGGCTGGAACTATGCCAGGGAATGTGCTAACAGCTTGGACCATCACGGGATAGTATGCAAGCCCAGGCTCTGGCCATATTTAGTTTACTCGTATAGATGTATTTTTTGTCCCTTCTTCAACAGACAAAGGACATCCTGATACTGAAATCATTACTAGGCAGGCTAGAAGGACTAGGATCACTGCAAGAACATTCCAGCATTGGCATGAGTCAAGGACGAGGAAAAGACTGTATGTATTTACCCAGGGAGTTAGTAGTACATCCAGCTCTGGGCATGGACACAGATCACCCACTGAGATGGGTTGTAGATGTAGTTGCTGAGGTAAAGACGGTCTTTTGTGGGTACTGCTGAGTCAGCAAGAGAAAGTATGATCCTGGCACTGTGGCAGGTCACACTAAAGGTCTGGCAAGAGTGGCAGATGACTTAGGATCGTGGAGTGCGCCAGGACAGAGGAGATGTCACAAGGCACAACCACAGCTTAATAAAATGAAAGAAAATTCAGAGATGAACAGAAACCCTTGCCCTTCCTCAAGTTCACAAGAGCAAAACTCTCAATGAAGGAGAAGGGGAAGAGGAAGGCTAAATTCACTGAAAAAGGACAAAGCGGCTAACAAAACATTCCCCTGAGTACTGCAACAGAAAAAGACTCTCAGACTTAGTGTTTGTTATGCACATGTATTTATGTGCATGATTATTTATGATTGTCCACCTAGCCAATACACTGCACTATTGAAAAGTAGGAGGGAACACAAGACTGTGCTACGGTCATCGTTGCCCTTTGGAGGATGCATCCCCCTGCCTATCAAACACACTTATCCTCAGCACTTGTCTCAGACTTTGAAGAAACTTGTAGAAAGTGGATTGGACTGTAATGTGGGTAGGTGTTGAGATAGCAAATGCACTAAAAATAATTTAGGAAAGATTTAGGTCCAATTTCCAGCTAACGTAGTGAACTGAGATAAAATTCAAAGTTTCCTACATATGTCTAACTTAATACTACCTTCCTAATATAGACAGCCAGTATGCTTCCCTCACAATGAACTCCTCTGTCCTTCAGCTCTGTAGAACAAAGATCTTCATCCTAACCCACGGGCTATGCTTATCTTTTTCTATCTTTATTGCAAGACTGTAGAAAGTATATTGCTCTTAGAAGCTCATTTTTCTAGTTCTGTGGTCCTGTCAAGATATCCAATGATTTTCTGTATTATTGTTTATGACTTATTTCAAGTTTCTGCTTGATTCTCTAGGCAAATCAGAATTCTCTGGTAGTCTTTGTAGTTCAGTTCTTCAATTATTACTCAGGTGATATATGCTCTATCCTCCATCTAAAATGTAAGAGCTGAAAGGTATGCACCGTGCCTTGTCCTTCCTTTTCTGGCGCTTGAACTACATGACTGCACACCACATTATGCCATTCTTTTTTCTGTTAACCTATCAGGAAGACAGGCTGTAGAAAAGGACTACCCCATTATAACTGTTGACCCCTGAATGATGTTAAAGTTCTGTTCAAAAGCTAATTAGCCATTGCTAATTAAAAATAACCCCAGAGAAATGATGAGGACTCAGGAGCCAGCATCCCTTGTGCCCCACCAGTGATCCTGGGCAGACCACTTAGACGCATAGAGCTCCAGCACCAAGACATGCTTGTGTGCATGTGGGTGTAGGAGAGTGAGCAAGTGAAGTTTATAAGAGAATGAGTTTGAATGGGTAAAATCAACTCCTTTGGGCATTTTGTAAATGAAAACAGCTTCTCCTTCCATGAGTTTCGTTACATTGATCTCCTGCAGTGCAGATTACAAGGCAGTGCTGCAGACAAGCTCGTGCCAGCACCTGAGCTGCTGCAGAGGACTCACTGACTCCTGTTGAGCACTGCACTAGTGCTGCTACACCACCTCAGGAGAGGAGCCAGTATCTTCTCTGGATTTCAGTAAACATGAAATATAATACATGAACATACTATCTCAAGCTCGGGAGTGTCTGTGCCAGATGCTGTTATGGCTAATCACCTTAGCTGCTGTATCTCGCTGATGTGGCTACCCTGCTTTTTACTCCAGAGCAGAGTTCAAAGCTCTCTTGGGTGAATCGCATACCTGGCAGAGACAGGCAGAGGGAGGATGTGGACGACTGTAAGTGAAGAAAAGCAGACTGACTCGTTGCATGCTGTTTGCAGAAATAATCCCTCGCATTGTTCTGCAAAAATATGAAAAGTAATGATATGAAATGAATTGAAGAATGAAATTACATTAAATAAAAGGCCAGTCTTAGCTCCTGGCTGCCTCTAGAACTTTTATGCCTTTATAGCTTACAGATTTATGATAATTATGTAATAGATAGGGAGAAGTCTTCCCTGGCCAGAGTTCAGGTTATGCTATTTATTTGCCCTTGTACAGCTATGGTGATATATTCACTCCACTTCTGTGCCTCGTTTTTGCACATTACTGATTACTGATATACTACCATTAGCATATTTACATGCTTTCTTTTTCAGGGAGACAGTGGAGAGAGAACCTTTAGTTTGTCTTGTCCAAGCCAGTTTTGTCTAATATGGACTCACGTCTTGGGGTCTTGGTTGTGCCCTGCCTAATAAACTTTCTGTCTTTATCAGAGTTTCTAGTTACACTTCTTGGATTAAGAACACGACAGGAGCCAACTGAACCTGGCAATGGACTGCCCTCTCCTGGAAAGCAGTATGCATGTTCGAAATAGGAGATTCAAAGAGCTACACTAACATTTTTGCTAAATTTGAAGAATAAAAAATAATTATAATCCATTATAAATTACTGTAAACTAACACTGGTAAGTAGCCAAACTGATGGCTTGTTCCCCTCTTTCAGTATGCTCTATATTTCAGTGCATTCTACAATAAAAACAGGTGAAGCACCCATTAAAAACATCCCTTTCTCTGTGTAGTTGAATCTCACACCTATTTCTAGCTCTCATAGAGGTTGTATTCTTCTAGGTCTTTTGTGTTCTCAGCATTTTCACTGACCTCCCACATTATTAATGGCCATACTTCCAGTTTTCTCTCAGGGCCTCCTATAGATCATGGAGACATCAAGCTGAATTTTGGGAGACAGATATTCTCCATAGGGGGGCTTTGGACTGTAAATGCCTTTCAGGCAGCAGTATGTGGCTCTGGTAGTCTCCATGCTCTGGAACTTACCTAACAGCCATCATGGCAATTGCCAAGCATGAGGATTATTTTCTCCTCCAGATGCTATGGAGGCAGAAGAAAAGAGCCAGCAAAGAACCATTCTATTTTAGAGGTTTCTCCTACTTGACAATTGGCATGAGGCAGGATTTTTGCACGTCTGGTTTGGTGGAAATGGAAGAGACTTTTTCTTCATTTTTGTGTATGGCAAATTCAGGACTGAGTCTCAGCACTGGAGTACACATGGTGCAGTAACGTATCAGCCAGCTCAAAAACTTCTCCATTGGACAGGTTGATACAAGTCTTCAGAGCTCTTCAGCACTGTTGTTGACAACCAATGACAGTGCAAAGTAAAAATGACATCAGATCCTTAGTACCCACCTTGTCTCAGTGTGTAAACATCAGAGATAGGATTTAACTGCCCCAAAATAGATTGCTGGGGTCATTTAGAAATATTCAGGTTCTTGAGACATGTGGATGGGGCTGGCAGTGATGTTACCAAATATGAAGGAGACCCAGCCCTTTCTGAAGTGGCAGCTGTAGTCCCTGGAGGATTCTGGGGATTCTAAAATGGTCTTAGATGTGTTGCTTAAACAAGTCCCAGCCTAGCTGTAATTCTTCTGCCCTATTTGTAAAGAATTTATATCACAGTGAGGCTAATTAAGGTTTTTCCCATTAGTTATTAACAGACATAGGTATGTTTTACTGCTCCATAATAATTTAAAACATGCAATATAGAAAAAGAAACAAAAAAGCTGTAATGCATTTGAGTCTTTGCCATGCCTTATAACAGTAAACTAAAGAACCATCAGATCTCAGTATAGCTATTCTAATGTTTCGTTTTGCACTGGCACATTCATCCTTCAGTAGCCCATTCCATCATGGTCATCCCTGCATCCAAACAATACCATTTCTCCCAGAATGTGTCATAAATAACATTGCTTTTATTTCTGACAATATAAGGCAGTGACATCTTTAAGAAAAAGACTGACAAGCTGTCTAGAAATGTCAATACAGCCAAAAAATCATCTGCATTCATAGCCCCAGGAATAATTTTCACTATGTGTTTAAATAACAAGCATCCTGGACCAGATTAAAATATCCATTGCACAAGACTTTCATCATCCTGCTCTTCTCCTTAGAGAGCAGAGAATAGATAGAAATCATTTTTAAGGACTTCAAATTGTTTGAGCTGTGAATTTTGCTGCCTGTGGTTTGGTCACATTAATTTACTTTTTTTTAAAGATGCATGCTTTGTTCATTTCCCTGCAGATTCAGCACAGGTATCAAAAGCCAGCCTGACTCTTATTTTTCTTCTTCAGCATCTGTTTTGTAAAGTCCAATGGCAAAATCTTTATTGCTTACAACGATATGTATGACAGGAAGAGCACTGTTCCATCCCAGTCCTAAAGCCAGTTTGGCTGTATACTATTATCAGTTAAAATGTTGATGTCTTTCATCCCATGTCCTCACTTGCTAATTTTGCTTGTTCAGTAGAGCTGAGAAAGCTTTTGAGCAACACTCCAGTTATTTCCCACATTGAATATTCTGTACAGATGGAAAAGAGCAGTTGAATAGCTATTCCCTAAAAATATGTGTAGAAGTTATTAGATTTCTTACAATAAATGCACACTTGTGCAGTAAGAGAATAATGGCATAGGACGGGTATTAATACCGAGTAAGTTTTCTAACAAAATAAAACCCTAACAGTCGTTACCATGTCCATTATCTTGGCAAGAGCTAAGCAGATGATATGTGTCAGAGAGAACATTACTGCAACAATTCATTTTCTAACTGAACAACAAAACTTGCAGTTTTTATTTTTAAAGTATCCACTTTATACATATATTTATATGCAATATGCATTAGTAGATATACACAGTAGACTCTGGTTATTTTATTAGATTGGATAATACTATACTTTCATCACTCATATTATTAGAAGATTAACAGTAGTCCAACATGAATTTTGCAAGTGTCTTGACTTCATTGTCTCTTGAAGACCGAAGGCTACAACATCTCTATTACTTGACTTACAAAGCTTTCAAACCCAACGCATTAAGACATTACAAAATTAATTGTCCATATCACTCTCCTAAAAATATCACCCCTTTTTCATCTTAATCACTATGCACTTGTTGGCTATGGTTTCGCTTGTGCTGTGCTTAATAATCTTACATGTACGTAATAGAAATTGATGAAACTTTTAACTAGGTCTTTCAAAAACCTGATTTGTTTCTATGTTGATTCTCTCTGCTGTTTTTGCTAGAAGACTTAATCTAAATAACAAAGCCTAGCAGATATTGTTCCTTTTTTCTTGTCATATGAAAAACCTATAAAATTGAGAGAGAGAGGAAAAAAAAACCACTCTCAAATAAACAAAAATTACACAGAAAACCAGAAGTATTTGACAAAGGATGATTTACTTACCCAGGCAGTTTTTAGCATCAGTTTACACAGTTCAGTAGAGAACTAGACTGATATAAGATTACTAATCTGATTTGGGTTTATGTAAATTTTTTTCATTCCATTTTGCCTTTAGGGACAGTGGACTATATTATATAATAGCCTACATATTTCTCTGTTATATACTGGTTTAGAAGGCACAGGCTACATAACTCTATAGTTTTTCATCGTCTGTAGGAGGCAGAAATATTTGACATGTCAGGTGTTACATTAAGGATTTTATACCTGCCTCATAACCCCTTTCTCCATGGTAGGGGTAAGGATACTATAGCATCAGTAGCTAGTTTTATTAATTATTTCATTGAGTTGCTGTATTGTCAATCTCACCCTTGCCTGTGAACTAAGTTTTCTGGTTTATCTGGGTTTGAAATGTGAAATATGCAAATATTTTGATGAAGATTCTTAAAAGTTGCTGGTGGCTTTTAATATAGTTAAACTTTAAAAAAAAACCCCATTACTGTACTGATTTCTTTATAGCAGCTATTGTACGTAAGTCACAAAATTGTTGAAAATACTG
>JAVJGG010000082.1:36242157-36279696 GCA_035590195.1 Aviceda cuculoides | reverse complement strand
CAGAAAAGCAACAGCCTTGGTGTCTGCGTGGGGAGCAAATGGCTCCCTGCAACCATGGCCAGAAACGGGGGCACCCTGGGAAAGCAGCCCCAAAGCCTGCTACAAAACCCACAGCAGTCAGTGAGAAGGCTATCTCTGGTTTCAGCAGGCTTTCAATCAAATGCTAAAGCTTTTTTTACTGCAAAGCATTGCTATGCAGAGTGATCCTGATTTTCAGCCTTTATGATAGGAGTTTTAAAGTTTTTAAATAAAATATTTAAAACAAAATTAAAAATGAAAAAGCTCCTTTATCTTCCAGCAATTTCACATTTTCTGTTGACAAACACTTACAAGAAAATATTCTCCCTTGTTTTCCTGGGGGCAGTAGGTAGAAATATAGTCTTCAGTAACCTGGATCAACATTTCCAGGAATATGTCTAGAATTTTTTTTTACAACTCCAAAAGAAGATAGGTGTTCCACTGAAGGTAATATATGAATTTCAATGTAATCTACAAATTCTGTAAATAAATATTCCACATGTAGTATACATTTAAATCAGATACTGTATTCTCTAGTACTTCAACATTGCATGGCCCTTAAATGACTTTTAAAAAGTACCAATAAAAACATATCAGTACACTTTGTATGATTTTCTAATAGCTCAGACCTTTAATATGACAGAGTAACAGGGACATATGATTGTATGGTTGTGCTGGGTTATAAAAGACAGATGATAAAGTTATTTTTATTTGCTCATTGTTATCAGCTCTAACTCACTTGCTCCAAAGTGATGGTCCACAAAACTGCCTTAATACTGATTTTTATGTCTTCTGGATTAGCACTGGTCAAGTCTGGAAAGATAAGTATGTAAAAGAAGAAATTGGTTTGCTCACATATATTTGAATATTTTGTTCAATTATCATGTGTCACATCTGAGTTTACAAAGACTTGGACTTTAGCCAGAATAATACATTCTCTGCTGCATTGATGGTTGAACTCGATGATCTGGAAAGTCTTTTCCGACCTAAATGATTCTATGATTTTTAAATCTATTGTATTCTTTCTTAAGTTTACATTTTGCAGTGTTTTTCAGGCAACTAACATCACATTTTCTTTTCTGTTATCTAAGCCTCTGCCAATGTGTGCTGCCTTTTAGCTTATGCATGTCATCCAAAATCTCGTGTGTTTATTCTTAAACTGACCGAAGTAAATCTTTTTTTTTATGATCACTGAAAAGGAATGGTATCAAAAGTAGAGCTCTTTGGACAAACATATAGTTTTAAGATGAGCCAATAAAGTTTGGAAAGTAAAATTTTCCTATTCTTCCTAGTAGCTGGTATAGTGCTGTGTTTTGCATTTAGGATGAGAATAATGTTGATAATACACTGATGTTTTAGTTGTTGCTGAGCAGTGTTTACACTAAATCAGGGACTTCTCATCTTCTCATACTGCCCTGCCAGCAAGTAGGCTGGGAGGCACAAGAAGCTGGGAGGGGACACAGCCAGGACAGCTGACCCAAACTGGCCAAAGGGATATTCCACACCATATGATGTGCTCATTATATAAACTAGGGGGAAAGCTGGCCAGGGGCTGCTGATCAGGAACTGTCTGGGCATCCGTCAGCAGATGGTAAGCAATTGCATTGTGCATCACTTGTTTTGTATGTTTTAATTCTTTTATTATTATTATTAATTACTATTCCTTCCTTTTCTGTCCTATTAAACTGTCTTTATGTCAACCCACAAATTTTACTTTTTTTTTCCCAATTCTCTCCCCCATCCTACTGAGGGGTCAGTGAGCGAACAGCTCTGTGGTGTTTAGCTGCCTGCTAGCTCAAACCGTGACACCATCTTATGCACATGTAGCTTTCAGATATAATACTACTAATTGATTTACTCATTTAAAATCTTGGGTCCATTTGTTGCAACAGAGATGCAACCTGATAGATTCATTAGTAAGTCTGCTAAACCCATTACAACAAAAATAATGGTGGCCATTGTAAAAGACTATATAGTCATTTTATGATTGAGGGGTCTTGCTCCAGGGCAAGACATTTTAGGACACACAACTATTCAGTGAGCAGTAAAACTGTAGTGATTGCACTATCCACATGGGAGGTCATAAACTTGCATCCTCCCAATTCATGCTTCTCCAAAACTTCAATATTGATAACACTTCCCTTTATCTTTCTCTGACTGGTGTTTGTTTGACACCATTTAGTCCCTCTCTCTGATCCCTCTCGCTCTTGTTTCACATTTCTTATTCTCAGCTTCAAGCCCGCACATAACTCCATTCAGAGCTCCTTCCCTACATCCCTCTTCTGCTTTTTTTTTCCTATGACATGTTCCAGTCATACAGCTCTGATCGTGTCAGGAGACAGAAATTTCCTCAGAGATTATCATCTTTAACCCAGAATTACACAAAATAAATAGTGCCTCACCTGCCAATGCTACATGGAAAATGGGACTCAAAGTCACAGATCTTCTTAACTGCATCATTCTCATTTTTAATGTCTGATTCCTTTCCTTCCCTTGTAGTGAAAGGAGATATTCTGGATGACTATTTAAGAACAGATGGTGTTTGGATACTTACTCGAAATAAACAGTTTTACAATACTAATAATGAAAAAGAATGTGCAGAGAAATGTGAAGCAGAAAGAAATTTTAATTGCAGGTAATTTTTGTTGAATCTTAAAACCATGTCATTGTGGGTGTCTGCATATCAATGATATTTTCCTGTTGTTGCTCAGAACCAACACCCCCATGCTGCTGCAGCTCTGCCTACAGCAACGTCTTCCATGCCTGTGCCTTTAGCTTGTGGCTTATCTCCACCCATGAATTACCACAAGGTCAAGTAAAGGGTGGATTTACAATGTAGTACTCATTCTGCAGTAAATGCTCAAGTTTGCTCTTACCTGATATTACCTGGAAAGCTGCTTATGTCTCTTTAGCTGGATGCTGCCCTGTTTCACAAGAGTGAGCTATTTCTAAATCATTGTAGGGAAAGGAGGTAACCTGAGCAGCTAGGGTGCTGTTCATAACATTTTACCAATCCAGTAACAAGCTTCCCACACAGTAACTTATTCACGTAGTTATACATCCTGAAAAAGTCAGCCACTTCAGAGCAGTAGAAAATGTCAGTCTCAGTGTCTCAGATACTGAATGTAGTATCTAAAAGATATAAGTGGATACAAGAAAGTGCTAGTAAAGTAATAATTTACAGACAAATAATTACAAGTTGAATAATTTGAATGGAATTAAAAATATTGCTTCCTATGTCAATATTGCCTCCTTTCAATTTCAACAGGGCCTTCCTATTCACCAGGAAAAAGCTACAGTGTTTAACACTGGCTGAAAATGCAAAAATGACAGTGACGTTCAACAGCACGGATGCAGTTCTTTATGAGAAGAAAAGTATGTATATAGTAAGGTGCTACACATTTACATGTTAAGCCTATTTTAACTGCATCCTTGCATTCTCTGCTGCAGTGCTGGAGCAAACCGTTGCAACTGTTGCAAACCGTTTCAGTGAGGTGGGCCTGCACCCATTATGAACTGGGCTGAAGCTGCCTGAGATTTTCACATATAGCATCAAGGCTCCTTATATTTGAACTTATATTTCAGTCCTTTAGTCATGTATTATTGGGACCAGGTGGAATAAACATACTCCAAAGCAAAAATCATACATTTCTCTGCCCTTTAAGTAATTGCAGTCCTCTGCTTCATGGAGCTAGTGGAGTCCTTGGTCATACAAATTTTCAAGGCTACAGGATTATCTACTTCTGTGTAATCACTTCTCTAATTTTCTGTGTAATAATTTGGTCAGGAATTATTTGAATGAAATATTGTATTGACTTATAACTTTAAAAAAATTAATAACCAAATGTTCATGTTTTGTAAGCTGTTTTGTTTATGCTTAATTCTTGTTTTATGCCAGGCTCAGGTAAGTGGCTTGGTTTTAAGATTATTTTTTGAATGAATTAATTAATGCTTTTCTAAGTTTTGAACAGATGCTATATAGCTTGAAAAATAAATCGGTTTTTTTAACTAGATTATCTTCTTAAGTTTTGTGGGAACATACATAAGGCAGTCACAAACACTGACTTCAGTGAGTCTTCTGTGAAAAATAAAGGTCCTATTACTAACTGATATGTAAGATTAATAGTGAATATACCCTGTAAAAACATTTCCGTTTGTTTGAAAAGATAATTCTTTTCAGTGTCTTTACAATTCTGAAGCATTTGAAAGATATACAGAAAACTGAAACTGCATGAATAATCACGAGGCAGGTCCCCTTTGCCATATCAAAGTTTTAAAGAGAAAGCAGTTCACGTCCAAATTTCCAGCTAATATAAACTTATATAATTCTGACAAATTCATTAATGTCTGCTGGAGATCTGACCCAAACATAACAAAAAGCTAGAATGTTAACATTTAAACAGCTGTATCCTAATTCTTCTGCTACTAGATTTGATAATGGGTTGCCAGGTTCATGGCACCAAGTGCAAATGGGTTTGTAACAGATATCTTCAGTAAGTGCTAGCTTAATCTCCAGCTGATTATCAGCCAGTTACATTTTGTTCTTATGGTGCAATATGTGTTCCCCGGTGTCTTCTTTCTATGCTGATCACAAGTGGATTTTCTCACCAGTTTTCCTGACCTTGCAGTTTATGTTTAGCTCGGATGTATTACTAAAGCCTTAAAAGCTAGAATTTGAAGTGTACTGCTTGATTCTTGAGTGTTATTATGGTCAGGCTCCCTCTTGTTTTAAAAGGGAAAACCACTGTTGCAGTTGTCTTGATCAAAGGACTTTAGCTCTACAGTCATGTCCCCCCTTGCCCCAGTAACAGAACTCACAAGACTAAAGCCTATGGAGATTTCTTCTCCACTTTTATTTTTCACATGTTCCTCATAGACCACTGGTGTGTGTCACCACTACAGAGAAATATTGGAGCAGGTTCAGCCAGATCACTTCTGGCACAAGTGAAGTATCTGTAGAAATATGGGTGTAGCCAATGCCTCAACATTTTAAATGTGATTTTTTTTTACTGAAGTCAAAAGTGATTGGAATTTTCCTTTGAGGTTAGAACAGGATAAAGTAGGACTACGTGCTCTGTAAATTCCTCTGCGTATGTTGAAAGCAAATAGACACGTGCACAAGTCATTAACTATTAAGTTGAAATTAGCCCTTCTAAGTGAATAAATAACTCTCATTGACCCTAATTATATGCTGTCACAGAAAACCAGACAATAACTCAGGCTTAAGTTGGTACAAACCAAGACAATATCCCTAACTTCATCAGGGCCCTTGTACATTGCTTGCCATTGTCCAAGCTCTTCCAAACCTCCGAAAAATCTGAAGAGACACATCTGATCCTCATGTCAGTAGCAAAAGACTTGATTTTATACCCAGGAGCCTTAGCCTGTCAGGAAAAAGAGAGAGCACTGCTTGGCTTCTCTTCTTTCTTGCCCACCTCCTCCAAAGATATTCCCTGGAAGACAGTTCTGGTGCCTCCAGCCTCCATACTCACCTTCCTGACCACACGTAATCTAGAAATTTAGTCAGAGCCTTCAGATCTTGCAGCTTGTGCCCCCACTGAAGCCACCTTTTCCTGCAGAAAAAAAGGCCTAGCTTGGCACCCTCTCATGCTTCAGGATGGATTTGTGTTGTTTACTTTTTAGCCTTAACAGAAACTGTAGGGTGAGATATGGGTCTGCTCCCCTCTCTCCTCATCCTCTTTGAAGCAGAGCTTTTCCTTTCTGGCCATGACCAGGACTGAAGGAAATTGTCACCACATGAGTCCACTGCAGGAGGAGACACTGTGTCTGGTTCCTCACACCCAGGGACCAGCTCATCAGCCCTGTAGGTGCCTGTCATGGTAGTGGGTCTCCTGTGAATGGAGGCACTTGTCCAGGTGTCAGGCCCGGGACAGAGACATGGTTACCTGCTGTCCTTCTGCAGGGTGAAACTCGGTGTCCCACCTAGGCACGGCGGGCAGCCACCTCTCTGGCCTTCACTGCCATCACTGTGTGGGCTGTCAGAGCAGACACAGTCATCCACAGCCCTTCTGCAGAGTTGCCAGTCCTTTGATGTGACTGGGAGACCTTTTCTGATAATTTAAAGTAGAGGCTGTCTCTTCTCAACCCCCACTGCAGACTGAGCAGAAATCAAGTCTCTTTCATATTTAGCATCTGTCAATGTCACTGAAAGCTGCACTCAGGCATTGTCACAGCTTGGACAGTGCTTTGGTGATGGATACCAAATCCCTTCATGTGGAATCTATTTTCTCTTTCCCTATTTTATCCTTGTGCTAATGTTGGTGGTTCTTTGAAACTACTCAACCCATACACCCGAGCCTTAAGGCAGCTAGACACTAGCAAGGAAAAAACCATCCGCCTCACAGACTCTTCATTTTCATCTAATGAGTTATCAGGCATCATTTGCTCATCATCCAGCATTCTTACGATCTGCAGCAACTGGGGGACTGCCTGTCTCGTCTTCATCTTTTGCTGCCTTCTGCACTCTGGGAGACCCACCCCGACACCTGGGACACACACTGACTCCATTGGCTACACCCTTCAGCTCCTATGCTGCCACTATGCAACATACTACCTCTGCCTTCTTAGGGATATCACTTCAAGAGAGCCTGCTTCAGGAGGAAGTGCTTTTAGCTCTAGTAGCCAGAGAATTGGCTTCTTTGGGTTTTTTCAGGGGACAATTTTTACAGTGCCTGTTTTTTTCAAACAGAGGATGTAGAGTCATCTTCCTTCTATTTTTCACTAGCAGGAATACAAGACTATCTCGTTTCTTCTGAAACTCACGGCAACCACTGCCAACATCTTTGTCTCTGGATAATCCAAACAGCAGCATTTTGTATCTGTAATGGCCTCAATCCACCACAAACCAGAGATATTTTTCAAAAGGCTGTTAAAGTGCATTGTAAAAGTGAGACTTGCCTTCCTAGAAGCAACCTAATTATCACAACCAGCGTCACTCAGCCTGAATTTGAATTTGGAAATAAAGGCATTTGGTTTTCTTAAGCCTCAGAAAAGTTTTCTGTCAGCACCATGACTCCTCAGCGCCAGGAAATAGCTGCTGTAAAACTCCTTTCTGCTGAGATATGATGGAATCTGTTCTGCTTGGAGAAAGCAATCTCCAGGACATTTTGTGACTCTGCAACTCCCTTAGGTTCGTGGCAACTGTACAATCTCATCTATGCCTGACTTAGACCTTGGAGTTCGTAACAGTCACACTGGCATCAGTCTTTGCCAGAGCTTATTTTCCTTGGGAATGAGTTCAAAATATCTATACAAAACATCTACTTTAAAACCAAAAGGTTCATCCCTCTGTGAGTATAAGAATTTGTCTGGCTGTGCTGGGCCACCCAATGTTATGCACCCACATTTTACAGCACCACAGATGCTTTAGGATCTGCATGCAGACCATATTTCAGTTTGTCCATAATTACAAAGGCAACTCCATGAACATCTGTCTGGCAGTTATAGTTTTTCTTTCCCTATGTTAATGACAAAACCTTGTATGAGGAATCCTCTTCTGATTACAACTTCCTTGTTAATAGTAGGAATAATCCACAAGGCCCAGATACCTAGCTTTTGTGGGCTATGCTCGCTACATTATGTTGAGTCAGATTTCTTCCCACCCACACCTCCAAGAGTGCCTTTTCATTTAGTTCTAATTGGCCTCTCAGAGTTTAAGAACCGTGGCATTTCACTAGCTCAGTGGCCATCTGGGTTGCTTACCCTCTTGTAGGGGTAATAAAGTTTTGGAACTTAGTCACTGAAACATTTCTTAAGAACTTGGTTAGAGGCTTCTCCTTCTTTACAGAGCAGTGTCCTCAGTCAAACCTTAATTTTGTCTCGACATATAGTTTGGCTTTTGATTCCATCCCTCTTCAGAGGAACACAGACTACCAGGGGTTATAGGCCAGCACAGCAAACTCCTGTACAGGACAGAAAAGTAAAAGAGATCTTGGGGGTCAAACAGAAAGAAGTCATCTTACTAAAAATACTCTTTAAGAGGGATCAAATACCAAGGCCTAAATCCATGGTGGTCTTCATGTGCCATTTGAACTGGGGAGTTACTTGCTTGTCTTCATTCCTGACCCAGCTATACAGACACTCCACCCCCTCTCCCGAGGTGTCAGATGTGTCCAGCTTTTTTATTCAGACAAACTAAAATCATTTAGGAGGAGCCTGGCAACGTCGGAAAGTCCATGGGCAAGGCCATTGACCAGAGACGGTCATGCTGAGCCCTGCTACTGGGGTATCAGTGTTGCAGCAGCAGTGACAAGACTTTTGGGTGCTCCAGTAGTACCCTGACAACCAGGCAGCAGCTCTCTTTTAGTAAGACACACAGCACAAACATTCGTAGTCCCAGCCACACACTGCGATGGCAGTAAATATTGCAAGGTGTCCAAACAAGGCTCAGCTTTTCCTATCATGTTGGTCTCTTGTTCTTGCTCTAATATTTCCATTTTGTATTTGGGGGTTTACGGGGATCCTTCTTGTGCAAACAAATTGCTGGAAGGGGAAATCAGGGTCACTCCCTTCAATAACTGGAGATTTTTCAGTGTCTGTTGCCAATAAAAGCAATCATCAACATGCTTTGCATTCTGTCTGCCTTGGAATCCCAATAGAAAGTACCTGGGAGTCAGAGGCTAAGAGGAATCAAGGGTTTTGGGGGCCTCTTATGTGACAAACATATTTTGATAACTAAAAATTTTCTGGCTTGAAGGGATAGTTGCATGACATCCACGCTGCGAATATGCTTATGAACAATGCATTTCAAAGAATCTCCAGCTTCTGGTGAAAGACCTTCCTTTTTACCCCAGTAGTACGATAGTATAAGCATGTATTTAATACATGTCAAAACCAACTGTAACTTGTTATATCTGTTTTCTTAACTAGATTTTATTAGCTTTATAAAAATGCTTCAGGAATTTTCCTCTGTAGTTGCCTAGTAGTTGGTAACTAATTTGTTTTAAAATACCTTATGGAATCACATATGTGTTTGCATGCACAAGAGGTTCAAATCACCGGTAAAAGATGGTTCGTTATGAACTGATGGACTTCGGAGTTGTGTCTGCAAATTCTCGGTTTCAAGAGATGCAATATTGTAACACCATTAAATTAACAAAGCCAATTCCATTTCAGTTTACCTTCTACAATGTAGAAGAGGGATTGGGAAGGACTACAGAGGAATGGAAGCCAAAACTTGGAGGGGTATTCCATGCCAGAAATGGGCAGAAAAAACACCCCACAACCCAAAGTACGTCCTTATTTATATTTGTCTTTGTTCTGAATCTACTCCACTAAATTACTGGAATTAAAATATAATTTTAATATTGTTACAGTTATACACCTGAAAAACACCCCAATGCAGGGTTGGATGAAAACTACTGCAGAAATCCTGATGGGGATGAAAGTGGACCCTGGTGTTACACAACAGATCCTGCTACTAGATTTGATTACTGTAACATCCCAGAGTGTGAGGGCCAGGTCATGCACACTGGAGAAGGTATATTTATTTTTCAGAGGAGTGTTCAAGTAGGTAATATTACTCCTGCTATTTGTTTGTGCTTTAATATTGCGGATTGGTTTCAAATGTGAATTTAGATCAAGCTGGAACTTAAGAAGTTCTCAACAGAAAAGTTGTTTTCCTAATTGGCTGCAGTTATGAAAGTAATTTTGTAAATATGGAGGAACTGAAATTTTTTAAACATTTGCTGATATTGTCCTGCTCTTGTGCCTAGCAATTTATTTAATTTTAACAAGAGTAAAGATTGACCCAAGTGCTGTGTTATGTACAGAACTCCCATCGCTATCAGTACATACAGATATGTGACAAAGTCCTCCCTCCAAATGACCTCCCTAAAGCTTTATTCATTTGGCTAGGCCGTAATGCATGGTATTCTGGATTCTTTTCATCATTAGCTGGAGCAAAACCCTCTTTTCCTTTCAGTGTAGTCCTCCATGAATAGATCAGGATCAGAATTCACAGGCCGGTGTGAACCTTGCTTTATTTTCATTCTGCCTAGGCCTAGACCCTACAGTGGAGTGCATGCAGTGTAATGGTGAAGACTACCATGGAGAAGTTTCCAGAACAAAGTCTGGGCTTGAGTGCCAGCGCTGGGATGCCCAAGAGCCTCATATGCATGGATTTACCCCGAAACAGTGAGTCACGCTCAGAGCTGAACTCATTCCCACAGTACCTGGGAGACCCTGCCTGCAGACAGCCTAATTTCTACAGCCGGCTATAGCTGACTCACAAGCTTCTATTTCATTTTCAATATGCAGTTTTCCAGAGAAAGATCTGAAGACGAATTATTGCCGTAATCCTGATGGCGAACTTCGGCCCTGGTGTTTCACTACCAGCCCTACTAAACGCTGGGAATATTGCAACATTCCTCGTTGCAGTGAGTCTGATTTCCTGAGATCACTCCAGAGGGTAGCTCTTCTCATTAAAATGATGCAGGGAGTGGAAAGACAAGAAATCACAGTTCTAAGTAACCTGAGGAAATCCTTCTGAACCAGGGAAAGTGCACATTAATAAGCAGAATCACTCACTAAATTTCTGTTACATAAAATCATGTACTGTCAGTGAGGATGCAGGTGTCACAAAGTGCAATAATGCCAAAGATGTTACGGAAACCCTAATTTGCCTTCAACCACCTTACTTTTCAATTTACCTGAGAGGCAGGCATTCAGGTTAAATCAGGTGGTAGTTTTCAGCTGACCTGCTAACTCATGGAAAACACGTAAATAATCATGTGGCCATACTGTGATATTTTACCTGGGTCTGGCCAGCACAGCCAGCACTGCCTTTTTCTTAGCAGGGGATGAATCCTGAGACACAAGTTCAGGCCTCAGGAGAAAAACCTGACTTATTAGTGAGCTAGCTTAACCCATTAAGCTGAGCACACTAAATATGGACGTTTCCAAAGCACTGAATAACGAGATTAGCACTGCCGTTTGTAGAACTAGACTGCACTTTGAGAAAAATTTCTGTGTTTTTATCTCTAGAACTTGCTTTCTGATGCATCTGCACTTGCCAGTGCTCTAAGCAGCAGCATGCGTTTGCTAGATGTAGTTCACCTCAGCATGCTCAATTACAGATGGAAGAATGACTATTTATAGACTTCAGTATGATAAAGTAAATTGCGAAAATTACAATAGCATCTCCATTTTGTGCTTAAAACTTAAAGAAAGTTCAACAGACCAACCTTTTAGAGTCACAGTTGTCTCCTCAGGAAATTCCATATACAAAGTATATATAGTAGGTATGCACTGTAGATTTGTTTTGTCTCTGCCCTCTGCAGGTTCTGTGGCTCTGATTGTTACTCTTGCTTTCTTTGCTGTTCCCCATGTGCCAGACCAATTAACTTTCTTTCACTCCTCCTTCTGCCCCACTTTCCCAATTCGCTGACTCCAGAGGCTCAGCTCTGAAGGCTGTTTTGCTTTCTCTCACAATTGTCTTGGCCTTTATCCTTATCCTTTCTTCCCTTCCACCCTACCCATATGTATTACATTAATGTGCTCCCTTCATCCCACTTGTTTTTACAAGACTGTACAGGACTACTTACTGCCTTTCCAGCTCTGCTCTCAGGCAGGCACAGGCACAAAGTCTGACTCGACCCAGCAAAGTTATTTACTGACTGCTGTAAAAGGACAAACACAGGACATCTATCTGGCAGCCCGACTGCTTGTGAAAATGTTTGGGTTTGGCATGGCTTTCAACCAATGCCATCTCTGCTGAAAGAAAAAAATGCATGTTTGACATTACAGAAAACGAAGGGGTTTAAAATATATTTGAAAGCACTAGTTAGCAGTGTTTCCTTTTCTTTTTTTTTTCTTTTTTTTTTTTGTAATCCTGTTACAGCTACACACCCACCAGTCTCTGGCCTGGGCTCCCAGTGTCTTTCAGGGAAAGGAGAAGACTATCGAGGCAGGATAGCTGTCACCAAATCGGGAAATGCCTGCCAACACTGGAACACACAGTTTCCTCACAGACATGGCTGGATTCCTGACAGATATCCCTGCAAGTACGCTGAGCCTCATCATTTTAACAAATACCAGAGAACATAGTTATTCCTTACCAATCCAGATGCAGAGGCAAGAGGAGCACAGGTTTTTCCACAGTTATGTTGATAAACTGTTTTCTCACCTTTTGTTAGCTCTCATTACTTCTGTTCAGGTCTTGCTCTTCATTGTTTTCTGAATTCCTTTTTTCTTACCAGCTACTTTATCCTCATGTGCTTTTCTCACCTGTCTCCTTCACATCCCACTGCATTTACAAATATTTACTATTTTTATGTTAAAAAACCCCTGGCTGTGTTTTGGCACACTTTCAATGCATTACTCTTCTGAAGAGCAATGCTCCAGGGTCCAAGATGCTCCAATACATCCTTGTGCTCTGAGGTCAGAGGAGCTGGGTTTACAGAGCATTATCAATGGGTAAGGGTAACTGGGACTGACCAGGTTTTTAGCTCTGTATTTTGGTCCTGTGGGTTGTGAAATGGAGCCTGCAAGTTTTCCTGGGTGTGTGAAACCCTGTCCATTATCACAGGGCAGAGAGCATCATGCACTGGTGCTCATACGCACACGCTTCCAGGATCAGTCTGTGACATCCAGCCTCACCTGGTTCTTACCATAACAGTCAGGTACACCAATGGCTTGTGTTTGGAAGTCAGCTTTATCAGCTTATCTTGGCCCCCAAAACAAGAGCAGAAAGTGTAAGCATTGGAAAAGTTCCTCATATATCATCAGCATTTACCCTGTAAATTTAAAGGCTGTTGATTAATCCCAAAATAGTGGTGCATGAAGTAATCTCCAAAAAGAATAAATGTAACCACTGAGCTGAATTCTGCATGCAGTATTTATTAATAGTCTTGCACACAACTCCTCTGGATTTCTATGAGTAGTTTAAAGCCAGTGTTTCTGTTTCAGGGGCTTAGAGGAAAACTATTGTAGAAACCCTGATGGAGAAAAAAGGCCCTGGTGCTACACCATCAACAGCAGCATTCGGTGGGAATATTGTGCAATTCCCCACTGTGATGGGACAGAACAAGGAACTGCTGGTATGAATACTGGAGCATATGTGAGATAAGGACTTTAAAACAGTGACAGACTTATTTTTTCTCATTGTAAATGTGTTAAATCTTTTTTCGGTCACTCTGTCACTCTTGTTAATGCTGTTTTTCTGCTTGGCATGTTACAAAACCTGCCAAATATTGACTTTCAATAGTTAAGGGGGTGCAGTGAAGGATGTAAATCACCAGCTGACCCAACAGAAGAATTACAGGATGAAAGAGATTTATTTTTTTATATTCCTTTTTTTTCCAAAGGTAGGGCATTTTTAGCAAGTTAGTTAGTTGAAAAATGAAAAGCAGGTTTAAAGAGATGAAACAGTGCTAAACAAAAGGAAGTCCCATTTTTGGAAAAGAGCCACAAAAGAAAGGACAGGAGCTTCCAAAGTAATAAAAATCTCATTCGAAACATCCATTCATTTAAGCATGAAAAATAACAACAAAATCTTAGTGCAATCAAAAGGATAATAGAGAGATTATAGAGAGATTAAAGTTTAACATACTGTCCATTTTAGAAACATATCAGGAGCAAAATCACTAGCATCTAATCTTTGAGGATTTTTGGGGACCTTTCTGATCTTTAATTCAAACATGTTCACATATACCAAAATAAAACTGAGTGGTGAACCTTCCACTGAACGACATCTGACACATGAGGGTAATCTGTGAAAGTTTTCTAAATATCTTCGGAAATACCTTTCCGCTTTTCATGCTGGCCATAATGCTCTCACTGGATGCAGTCTGTATAAACGAGTCATTCATTTTGGTCATCCTGTGCATTTGATGCTTTCTTGTGCCTACTCAGTAAGAACGTAAAATTGTGATGCAAAAGACCAGTTTCTAGGTTTTGCTGCAGATGTGCCTATGGAGGTTCCCCTGCCAGAGGAGTGCTACCGAGGCAAAGGCCAGAGTTATCGTGGCACAACTTCCATCACTGCATCGGGAAAAAAATGCCAGGCCTGGAACTCCATGTTCCCTCACAGGCATGAAAAAACCCCGGACAGATTCCCAAATGCGTATGTTTATATCACCTTTTCTTGCTTTATCTGACAATGACTGTTGTTGATTGTATTATCTATGCTTTAAAACACTGCCAGGGAATGTATCTATAAGAGAGAATATTTCCAAAGTACAGAAACATTTTCTGTTAGTCTCATTTTTAAGAACTGCGTTTTCTTGTTATTTAAATTCTGAGTAAAATACAGTTGTGTCTCTCTACTCTTAAATCTGAGCTTCTGTAACCAACTCTGGGAGACTTGTATCCAGAGTCTGGGCATCTGCTGAAATATGCATTTTGTTTAGGAATTCAAGACCTTTGTGGTGGCCTTTCTACTTATTTCATTTGGGGAGAACACAGCATTTATGCTGCAAAATACACAGTCAGATATATTATTAGAACTACCTTTTAAATGTTCTTTGTAGTTGGAATTGGGCACCTAGAATTGCATACACTGTAATTTCCCCCCTTGATTTGTCTTCTTCAGACTAAAAAACTGGACCAGCAATGACTTTGAGAGGTAATCATAATTACTAATGTGCCAGTTTTTAATAAGGGTAGGAAAGCAAGAAGATGATAATTGCTAGGAAATCCATCATTGCCTAGTGAATTACAAGTATAAGCAGGAAGGTTGACACTTTTCTAATTTTTTTTGCCTATTTTATGATGTCACCCTAAATATTTTTTTTTTAATTTTCAGTCATATTTTGGCATCAAAAATACTGATGTATTGAAACTGGAACATCCTCAGAGGGGATACTGTTTTTCACAAACATTTAAAAAATTGAAATCAAGCTGTGAAAATGTGGAATCAATGTGTTCTGGCATATTCAGAAAAAAAGCATTTCAGTTTTTTTATTCTGTGACTGTGCTGTGATTCATGATAGGGAAATACTGAAACTCTGCAAATTATTGAAGAGAAAAATTCTACTTCCCCCTGCCCCAGCAAGAACGGACATGGGAGTGCTCCCACTGTATTCAGTAGAAGTGGGGTTTTTTGGGGGGGGGGGGGATCATTTACATAAGTATTTATCTGCCATTCTTCTGAACATGAGAAAGAACCCTTTGGCATTTAAAAATAAAAATTTTGGAAAAGCATAATTGCCCACCAACAGCATGGATCTTCCTGCATATTTATTACTAATTCACACATTCACACAATTGTGTGTGCTTATACATATATACTTAATAATTAACTTATTGGCAGATTGGGCATTTATTTAGCTACCCAGCACATTGATGTGTTACAGCCAGAATTTAAGCCAGTAGTTGAATTATGTTTCCTTGTGCATGGATATATTCATGACTCTGATGTACATGTGAAATATAACTCTCCACTTGTATCAGAGCCATAAATGTTTTTCTGGTAATAGGATATCTGGCAACAAGTAAAAAAGTAATAAATGTATTTATCTCTACACAGTACAGATCCACATCTTTTTGGCAAGATATTCCTATGATTACTTTCAGTCTTATGCAGCATGACTATGGTACTTATTTTTGCAGGGATCTGAGGGACAACTATTGTAGAAACCCAGACGGTGATAACAGCCCATGGTGTTTCACCACTGACCCCAGCGTGACATGGGAGTACTGCAATCTCAAGAGGTGTGATGATCATACACAACAGCACGCACGAAATGACCCCCCTGCAACGACGGCACAAAACGTTGGCCTGCTTACACCCACCGCATCTGGTAACAGCTGGCTATAAGCATCACCTCCTGTAGAGTCTGTGGGTAAAGGAAAAAGTAATGAATCAAAATTATTCTTGAGTAGAGCTGCAACGTAACAGTCATATCCCTCCTCCAGCTTTCACATTCATACTGTTCAATTTTACAGCAAGTACTCTTCAGTCAGTTCATATCCTGTAGCCTATACCATTTTACAGTGCATTCTGCAGGATAGCTTTTTAATTTAGAGGAACAAGAGGGAAATAGACAAATTTCTAGTGTTTCTGTAGCTGTGTGCTATTGAAATACAATCACAGTGAATGTTGTTCTTATAGGAAATTTGCTTGTGCTGTGCTTTATGTTTTCAGGAGGTTGACCTTAGCTGCTTGTATTGTTCATAGGCAACCACGTTTTGCAAAATGTACGCAACAAGAGAAACAAGGTTTTGCTCTATCCTGCTTCATTGCTTCCTTAATTAACAGTCCACGTTGATCAAAATGGTGTGACTTTTCTGAATGTATAGTAGAGCTTTCTACAGATTATTTACTTCGCAAAGGAAGGTGGCAGGGTTGGATAAAAGGTTCCTAAATGGAGCCGTGTACTCTTACTCACATGCAGCAAAAGAAAGTACCTGAAACAATGTCCTTGGCAGCAAAAATTGCTCTTTCAGTTTAATGGGCTGCTAACTCTGAAATATGCTTCTTTCATGGAAGGTGCTTACTGATACCAACTCAGCAAGAATCCTGGAGTCATTTGAGATATTTACAATATGTTACAGAAAATCTTTAGCCTGAAGTTACTTGAAATTTTTTCCAATTCACTTACTCTGTACATCCAGGAAGACATCCGTCTTGACAAACTAAGAGATCACATCAGAGGATACATTTTTGTTTGTCTTTCTGCTGTAGACACTAGAGAGTGTGCAGGTCCTAGAGGTACTTAATCTGGTTTGTTTCTGCTTACCACCACCACCTAGAGATTCAGCAGCTGACAATAATTTCCTTTTCCTCTTTTTTTCACAGACTGCATTAATGGTAATGGTGAAGACTATCGTGGCACAGTAGCAAAAACTGGAAGGGGCAGGACTTGTCAAGAGTGGAGTTCTCAGAGACCTCATAGCCACAAATATTTCACTCCTGTGACTCATCCAAGAGCAGGCCTGGATAAAAATGTAAAAGGCTGCTAATGCCATTGGTGTCATTGAACATTGTCTTCTTTCTCCACAACCCCTCAGTAAACATTTCATGTTCAGTCTTTATAGACCAGGTTAAGCATATTTGGAAGTCATCACGTTGATAGCCCAGACCTATAGTAGCACTGAAGAGGGAAGAACGCATTTTACATTACCTAGGATGTTGGTACTTCACACACAGAGGTACACCATGGGGTTGACCCTGGCAGGCAAGCAGCACAAAAGAAATCAGCACTTCCCTGAGTTCTGCAAACCCCAAAGTGATGCCTTTTGCTGTTTGTCACAAACTAAGCAGGCTTCTGGCAGATTCTCAGAGCTGACCTAACTTGCTCTCACTGACTTTAGGGGAAGAAGGATTAGGCCAATAATAAATGTTTTAGTGCTAAGCACTTAGTCATCCTATGTCAAACTTCTCATGAGGCCTCAAAAAGCACTAGAGCTAGGGTGACTCTTGGTAGATGAAGAAAATGACAGCAATTTTATCATATATTTTGTAACTTCACGTAATGGTTTTGAGATGCAAGAAAGAAACACTTTTGTGATCAGAGGAAATGGAAAGCATTTAACATCCAGTGGAAAAGTAGTTGGGGGAAATAATTCAAAGTTTTAGTTAACACTTTTTTACTTACAGACTTTGTCATTCTGTGGCTAACATTTGGAGTCTTCATTCTCTGTTTTTGTAATTATTACAGTATTGCAGGAATCCTGATGGAGATGTAAATGGTGTTTGGTGCATCACAACAGACCCAGAACAAAAATGGGAGTACTGCGAAATCCCACGCTGCTGTAATTATCCTTGAAGACTCTTCTGTCCTCCCTTTCTACAACCTGTTATGATAGCTACAAAATGTTTTCAATCCAACCATAAAAACCACAGTAGGCAGTAGCTTTAGATTTGAATTTAGGTCTGTATGGAAGTTTGACACAATCAGGTACCTGTAACAGTCAGCCAAAGTTTAGATAATCTGGCGCTAAGAATTATCAGTAGGATTTCATAGATAACAATCTGTGTGCTCTTTATTGTCAGTGAAGATCAGCACTCTGAGTTGCTAGCTGAATTTGAAATATCCAGTGAAGCTGTGAAGAGAGGTATTCCTTCCCTGGGCTCCTCAAACACAGGAGAGGATTTCCCTGATGTTTGTGCTAGTCTTTCCATGCACTTTGTGGCAGGACTAATGCTTTGAGAATCTGCTCATCCACTTTTCCTGTTAGTTGGGAGCATCAGAGATCACATCCTTCGAAACCCTTTTCATTCTCTGCTGACTTAATTTTTATTCTGATCTGTTAAAATAATCTGTCCCTAGATAATTTGCCTTTCTTTTGGGGTAGGGAATTAATTTGGTCCTGGATATTTGACACAGTTTTCCTTAATATTTTTCTTATATTTTGGGATAGTAGGTACACTAAGCAGGTGTAATGCTTGCTGAAAAATTCAGCAGCAAGAGATTTTACCTTTTGTGGTCCCCTGGCAGGGGACATCAATAACAGCTGTAATGTACTAGGAGCACTGCTTGGTACACCTGGCAGTCATCTCCTTTGCTTTGCTCTTCCCTTCCTTGCCTGCATTTTGACAGATTTTTTTTTTTTTTTTTTTTTAATGTATCTGGCAGGGATATCAAAGTCTATTTCTTCTTCATCTCATGTATTATTTTTACTACAGTAACATCCAGAGGCCAGGTCCCTGCTCTGTTGGACAATGTATAAATACAAAATAGTGAAGAGTGGTCACTCCCTCAGGAGTATGTGATATTCTTCATGTTGGCCATCTAATGTGTTCCTCTAAGCAGCAATACTTTATGATTGCACACATTAATTTTGTCAACCAGACCTAAGAGCTGCACAGGCAAAAAGAATAAGGAATGGCATAAAACCAACAAATACCACAGCTGTAAATACCTGCTCCCTGGAACTGCTGTGGTGGAGCTTTACTTTGAGATCTGATCTCTTTTCAAAACAGACTTTGAATACTAGATTTTTAAATTAAGGTGTAGAGAAATCTTACAGTCTCCTCCCTTTGATTACTTTATTAATTGTCTCACACTGCAACTAGCAAATTTAACATCCATAGCATCATATGCAGCTCTGAAAAGAGTTACTTGGGTCCCTACTGAGCACTCGAGCTCAATCCATTTTAAAAACTGTAGAGAGATTTGGATTAACAAGAAAGTAGGGTGAGCAGTGTGAGAGCAAAATTGGAATATTTTATGACAAGGAGACACTGACTCAATTTTATTTATAATCTAGGGATTGGTTTGAAATCAGCCAAGGTGTAGACTGTAATGTTTTAAAGAATTTAAAAATTTTTATTATTGTCTGGGCAATAAACTCTTCCACTTTCTTTAGCTCTCTTTTCCCTTCAACTTCCCTACAGATTTTCTCTTGGGCATGGGGCTCATGGTTTTACTTATGTTATCTGGCTACATCCAAATACTTGACATAGTTAACAATTTTTTTCCAGGTAAATTAATATTTTGTCACATCAAATGTGATCTACTCAAGGTAATGATAATATAATGGAGTCTAAAGGTTCTGGTTTTTTCTTTACCCTTAGTTTCTATTAACCAATGTAAAGAGTGAAAGCCTAAGGAAGATAAAAAAATGTCTTATGCCTTTCTCTTTTTCATCTGATTGTACTGTGGATGGCATTACAGAACTGCTTAAAATTCTCCATTGTAGCTTTTTTTATTCTGTAGCTTCTTCTGAGCATGACTGTGGAAAAGTCCCAATGAGGAGTGAGCGAGCATGTGAGCAATATAGCATGTGCAGCGCATCTCCAGGGTCTTGGCCTTGGCATGTCAGTCTCAGGATGAGGTACTGGTATTCCAGACTGTATCACTGTCCGTGAGCATCAGGGTTTAACAGGGAACAGGCGTTAGAAAGGGACTGACAGGAAACAATGCATATGCTTCTGAAGACTGGCCTTGGTTTCTGTATAAAATGCCTTCACATGTGAAGTAAACATTTTTTTTTTTTAATCCTAATGTCCACAGATAGCTACTTATTAGGTCATTAATCCCAAATTCGCCACTTTCTCCTGAATCTCTAGAGGGCAAACTTGAACTGCAGACATTAAGTACACCTTTATTTACTGAAATGGGGAAGGAATAATTCCCACTGAGGATAGTGACAGTTAATTGCATTCTGCAATGGGGGATTTAAGCCCAGGAATATACCCGCCAACCTGCAATGCGTACGAATGGATTGTGGTCATCCCTTTTCACCCAGCATTCAATCTGGTTCAAATGTAAATTGATGCTGTGACCACCTTAGCTGTGTTAGAAGCCATAGGAAGACCATCATCTCTCTGTATAAAAAAAGATTACGCATAGCATTTCCACAGTCACAGTGAGAGTGGCTGAACAGAAGATGAAGAGGTGCTTACAGAAAGGCTTATGAAACTTTCTATAGAGCTGTTGACAGTCACCACCATAATAAATATTATCCCAAGAAAAGTTAAAAGTCCATAGTAAGGTTTATTTAAAGAACCAGTCCAAAGCAACCCTACGAATCAGAAGGATGTATCCTTTTATTAATTACTGATCAGGACAAACCCATTACATCACAAGTGAAATTGTTAGGAAATTTAATTATTTTTATTAAATTCCTGAAAGCAAGAGTGCCCTGTTGCAAAAATTTCACCTCAGTGTCAAACTTGTTTTCATGTCTCTCATGTTCTGGAGCAAATAAAGCTTGTCCTTTGAAAATCTGCATTTTATTTCTCTTGCTATTGGCAAAAGACAAACTATGACTGGTAAAAGGTTTGAATAAGGGGCATATTGCTCGTTTGCTAATATTTCCCATTTTGCACAGCATAGATGGTGGAGAATTGACTATGTAGTCTTAAGTGAACATGATTGTCTTCTCTATTCTAGTACGAACATGCACCATTGTGCTGGCACTCTGATACATCCACAGTGGGTCCTTACTGCAGCTCAGTGCTTGCAAGAGTGAGTACCTGCTAGAACAACTGACGGGCATTTCCTAAATCTGTGAGGAAATCAACAGAGGAGCAAGATGTACCCAATAAGGCACTTTCTTTACCCCTTATTTCCTGTCTTCCTTGCCAGCAAGCTGATTTTTATCTTCTGCTCCTGTCTCAGACAAACAGCAGCAGAGCATAAAAGAGGTTACTTCTATCATCTGCCTTGTCTCCTACCCCAAAGCACGACAAAAATGGGTGCTAATGATGTGCTGGTTCTAAAGGCACTTGGACAAACCGTGGCTAGCAGCTGACCCTTGGGGCTTTAGGAGCTGTGAACACTGCAAGAAGATGCCACATTATTTGCAGCCCATGGGATTTTTCACCATCATAAAAATCAAACTTTTTAAAAAGCCACAATTTCTTTCTCCCTGAGAATAAAAGAAGGCATCTATGGTCAGAAGCAGCAGCCTGACCATCTTGTTAACTGCCGTTCTCCAGGGAAATCACTGAATTTTGTAAGAGTGATATTCTTGATTACATGTATGGATGTATAACCTTGCCACTGTCATTTCTTCCAGGTCAACAGAGCCTTCTTCCTACAGGGTGTTTCTTGGGATACAGAATCTCAATGTAGCAGAGTCATCCCTGCAAATCCAAGGTGTTCAGAAAGTATTAAAGGAACCAAGTGGAGCAGACATTGCTTTGCTGAAGTTGAGCAGGTACCATTTCAGTCCAAGTTTTCCATCCCTAACGCCTTTATTCTGAAGGCAGAAGTTGGCTTAGTCTGGAGTTGGCTCTCAGGAGTGGTTGTGGGTGGTATGAGAGAGTGTGAGAATCCCTTTGAGTATTAGCATAGGCATCTGTTCAAGGGTGAACTCTGAGCATCTCTCATGTTGAATGACCCCATTGGCAGAACCCTTGTGAGCTTTTTACACAGTTTAGGGATGGCAAGGACCAGTTAGGATGGGAGGGATGGTCATGGGGAATTCCCATTCGCCACCTGCTAAGAAGCAGCTCCACTGAAGGAGGAAGAGTGGAGGCAAACTAAAGGGGAGTTGTGTCTGGAGGACCTTCTGCTTGGAGGCTTTTCCTGCTCAGCTCTGAGGGCTGTGAGCAAGGAGCAAGCAGAAGGGTCCAGTTTCCCTGGCAGTGCTTCAGGCCAGGCCACATGCATGTTTCATGGCCTGGCATGGCTTCAGGCCAGCAGCTCAGTAAAACCAGATCATGCTTGTGATATAGTGAAAAATCCTGTGCATAACTGTAACTGCCTGAAGCTCTCTTTAATGTCTTGCTTAGATGTCTGAGCAGTCTGCTCTGAAATGTGTGCATTTATTTCAATGTTATTTGTTCCCTTTTGGAATGCTCCTGAAACTTTTCTACTTACTCGTTGGTTTCCCTCTTGTTCTTACATTCACCACACATGGATTAAAGATCATGAAGAGCTCATGTTTGACCTGAGAGGAAATTTCTTTTTAAAAATTCACCATACAGCTTTAATGAACTTAGAACAATTTCACTTAAATGTCAAATCAGGTTCTCTGGTGCCTGATTAATCAAAATCCCACTGACTTCAGGTGAGTAGAAGGAACTCATGCCCCACCAGTTTTACTTGGAACTGCGACATTTGGTTCCACTTTCATTGGGTGCCCTATGCACATTTGCACTGTAGATCCATGCATGCTATAGCACTGTAGGCAGTTTTGCATCTGCAGCACTCACCATCTGAACACATTCTACATGTGAAATACCATAAATAGCAGGTATGGACATCATAGCCCTCAGTTTCTGGCTTAGATCAACTTTGCTTGTTTTCAGCTTCATTAAATTCCTTCTTTACATTTCTCTTCAGCTTGCTTTGTGGACCTTATTATTTCCAAATCTTCGCTATTCATAAAACAGATCACCCAAGAAAATATGATGTGAGAAGACTGTTTGCTACTCCTATACCTGCATTTTGTGGCAATAGACAAGACTTGTCAGAGAACTGATGCAGGTCTGTGAAGATCTTGACAAAAATCACCTCAAAGGAGGGCTGATCTATTGAGGAGGACCACTGGTTTCAGTAGAAGTCTAGTCCAAGGTGACTTATGTGCCATGCTCCTGAGAAGATGTGTGCTGTCTGGGACTTTATACTTCCCTTTCAGTGTCATGTCCTCCATATTCTGGCATATCTTCTGAGGTCTTCTTCCCTGTTCTCCTGTTCGTTTTCCTACCTGGACATCAGAGGCCTCTGAGAAGGTGCCAGTTTCTACCCTGTGTTCATTGCAATCCCATTAGAAGGCCAGTTTCTTGTGTGCCAACGTGTGTTTTAGGTGCTGTCTCATCTTAGGATGGATGTAGAATTTTCTTGGTGCAAAATAGGAGCATAGGTAGAAACAAAGTTAGCTTCTTGATGTTGGGGAAACAAAAGCTGCAACGCTCTTTTGCTGTAGTTCAAAAACGTTTGCCTGGTTACTGTCACACCAGCAGGCCAAACAGGAGCCAGAGTTGGTGTGAGGGCCATACTACCAGTGGAATTAGACCTGAGGTGCTAAATACAACCTTGAAGATAGAGGTACTAGAGGAACAGCACTAGAAACCTAGAGAAACCTGGACATCAACACCGCCCCCCCCCCCCCGCCCCGTCCCAGCTTTCTCACTTTAATCTCCTCTTGTCTATCAATTTTCAGTTGATAAAAATGGACTTTATTGAGAAGTGAACAAACTAGTTTTGGAAGCTGCAGAACTGATTTCTGTTCTTACAGGGGAAAGATCTCATGCAGGATTAATTTCATGGAACCATGTGAGAGTGGAGGTTTAAGATCACCATCTTGGACTTCAGAGGGCTGGAGGGTAGAGTTCAAAATTATTATGATGGCATTGGCACAGCTGTAGCTTCAGCACAGGGGCTGGTTAGCACCTCCTACCCTCCTGAACATGAACTGCTGTGTTCATGTTTCATTCAAATTTTTGTGCTGGAGAGATCTTTAGTTTAAGATGGGTCAGAGTCAGTTCCCTTTGGTCTCTCATTCTCTTGAAATGTCTTGGGACTCATGGCCCTGGCACATCCTGATTAGGAACAGGGGGACTTGTTATTTCCCTTTTACTGGACATTGAAGATCTAACTAGCTATCACATCACACACTTTGAAAATCATTCTGGGCCTGAAAAGGGATTATAAAGGTTCATTTTAGCCTGACCAAACATCTGGAGTTCATTCAGGTCCTTCTACTCTCTTTCACAATCAGAACTAACCTTCACAGGGTAGGTTCCTGACAGTGGCAGATCTCATTTAACAGTTTGTTCAGACACACTTTCACTGTACCAAAACTGTTTGCACTTGACTGACTCCTAGGGTGATATACCTTCCAGAAGCCACCTCATCTTTTCACATCTACATTTGAAAGTCAATAAGGGATCAGGCAGTCCAAAGGAAAGACCTCCCTATGCAATGTTTTCATCTCCAGGGCCCTATCTGCTCCATATCGAGCTTTATTCCAATGCTGAAGCCTCCAGGCACAATGTTGTGATAAGGAAGAGTTTTATTTTGGTATTTACTTTATTGAGGTGCTAGACTTAGTAATGTGCGAGATACTGCATGATGTCACTCACAGCTATATCACCCACATAACCAGAGGAGAAAGGAATTTTCCACAACTTCAGCTGCGCCTCCTTATTTTCTCATTCATCCATCCATCCAACCTT
Organism: Aviceda cuculoides; assembly: GCA_035590195.1. NCBI lineage: Eukaryota > Metazoa > Chordata > Aves > Accipitriformes > Accipitridae > Aviceda > Aviceda cuculoides. The sequence continues at coordinate 36,255,143 of JAVJGG010000082.1, read as the reverse complement.
CCCTCCTCCTGTGAAATCCCTGAAAATGTCCATGACCTCTGAGGCAGGGACGATCTGAGATAAGTCAGGCTCACACCACCTGCAAGGGCTGCTCGGGGCTGGGCTTGGGCTTGTGCATGTTCCTATGCATACTGCACACCAGAGATCAGCACTCTAGCACTATGCTGCAAAAACACTCGCACTGTGACTGTGCCCACAAACTCATCCCAGAGACTTTCAGTTGCTGTAAGGAACCTCTTTTTTCACTAAGTGACTAGGCACCATCTTACAACCTTTTATACAGTTTTAAGGCACCATCAGCTTCTCCACCCTTCCCCATACCATTTCCATGCAGAGCCTTCTGCGTATGAAGACTGAACAAGCTGATGGTAATTTTTCTAAGGATCTTTTAATTATTCTGTTTGTTTTCCAGTCCTGTAACAATTACTGACCGTGTAAAACCAGTTTGTTTGCCTGAAACCAGTCTGATGGTAGAAAGAAATGCAATATGTTTTCTAACTGCCTGGGGAAAAACAAGAGGTAAAGCGTATTCGGTGTGGTTGAAAACTTAGGAAGGCTTTCAAATCTTATCCCAAAATATGTGCACTCATGGGACCTGAAAAACACATTTTACTTAAGATTTAACTAGGTCAGAGATTACCAAGCAACATTACTCTTTATTTCTTTCTCTCAGAGCTTGATTTTTCCCCCTCATTGCTCACATAAACTGAATTCATTAAACAAGACAAAAGAGAGAGGAGAATTAGACTTAAGACTTTACCACCTTTTATCTCTGTTTATTTTGGTCTTTCTTCAGCATAGGCATACACTGTATTTGCGCAAATAAGGTCAATACACAAATAATGCCCTTGCCTTTAATTTTGATCTTCAGATATACATTTTTCAACATCTGAATGAAGCTTGCACTTGCCTTCCTGTAGTATAAACATTACTGTCTGCATAGACTTCTGCAGGGACATACATTCACTCCAGACTGCTAGGATATATGGGCAAGCACCAGGCTTAAGCCCTTGTATCTGAGATAAGATGGCATCCTGAGAACTGTGAAGCCTTTGAGTCACAGCTTGCTCAGATGCAGCCACCTTTGGGGCACTGGCAAAATGAGTTCAAGCTGAAAGTTTTTAATGTCAGTAAAACACTTACCTGAATTTTGTTCACGGTCTAGCATTAAAAACTGACCCTGTGGTCTCCTGCTGCCCAGGTCTCACTCCACCTATGCTGAGGGTTGAGAATACCCAGACCTCTTTGACCCACTTTTGCTGCAGCAGGAGGCAATTCCTTGTCCCTGCAGCTTCCCATGGTGGTGTTGGCATCTGCCCTTATTCAGTCCCAGCTCCCATGTACGCATTTTTGGCCTTGCTGAGCTACATGCAAGGGATGCCTTCCCAACCCATTTTCCAGACAGCACCTTATTAATACTCTACCTGTAAAATGAAGCCAATGGATTCTTCTTTGTGTGCACATCCACAGAATTTAGGGGAAAAAAAAAAAAAAGACTACAACATGTCCCTGTCTCTGAGTTTCACCATAAAAATCCTCCACATAGATTGCAGTACCTTTTTCTCCTTCTTGTGTCATTTAGATACAAACCTGATGCTATGAAAACAATGCTTAAGAGTAATCACTCTACTATTAGTGTAACTCATGAGCATTATCAAGAATCACTTTTCTCCAGCATAGACAGTATTTACTGGGTTTCCTCTCACCTTTTTTCCCTTTCTTACCTTGCATTTTTTTTCTTTATTGTTCAGCTTGCCACACGGTGGCAGCTGTTTCCTATGTACTAGTGATCACAGCCACAAAAAAATGGTACAGGCTAGATTTCTTCTGGCAGTGCATTAGGATGGAAAACTCAACAGACCATTGTTGCATTTAGGCAGTGGGAAAGAGAGTCCCGCCATGTCATGCAACTAGTTCATGAAATCAGCAGGGGAGGGAGAGCAGAGCCAGAGCCCCACATATAAATAAAATGTGTTTTGGGAAAATTCAGCCTTGGCTTCAGAAAAATCCTCCTTGAAAGAGTTCAAATTAATGTAAAGTAAAACCAGGCTAACATTTTCCCTCCTGAAACAAGCCATTGCTACTGCGTTGTGATAAAAGCCTACAAACCGACACAATGTCTCAGAATACTAAGCATCTGTTTTTATTTATTTAGTAACACTTTGCAAGAAGAATAACCTCTGCTTGTTGAGGGTAGGTATGTTCCAAGCACAAAAGAAGTTGGAAGATTTAATAAGGTTCTTCAAGGAGCTCAGGCACTATAGTAGAGCTTGGGGCAGATCCCAGTCCTTTCATTACTGAGGCTCCACTGGATCACAATGCCCAGGCTACCATTTATAACTGTTGTATTTTCTTGGTTGTTCATGAAGGTACCGATACGGACAACAGTTTAAAAGATGTTCAATTTCCCGTGCTTGAAAATAGACTATGTAATCTCCCTGAATTTCTGAATGGAAGTGTCAAAAATCATGAATTTTGTGGTGGATTTATTTTTGGAAGCATAGATAACTGCGAGGTAAGAATAATTTCGCTTTGAGTGTAAGCAAGTCAAATGACAATTTGTATTTTCAAGGCTCATAAATAGCTTCAGCAACTCAAGGCTTCTGCATGAAGCATAAGAACTGAGGCATACGTAGCATTTTTTCTTCACTTACACAGTCAACCAGAATAGCAGGGAAATTGTGTAGGGTAATTTCACCTTCCTTTCAGAACTGCATACTGATATATCCTACTTATAGTAGCCTAGGGTTGTGAATACCCCACCTCACCTGAAATAAAGCCTGTAATACACTACCTAGACTTCCCTTTGTTCCTAGAGACAGAAGGGAAACTAGTGACTGTTTCTGGTGCAGCCTGGAGTTGTACCACATGTTTATTTAATCCCTTAAGCTTGAAGTGCTTCCAGTTTTCTAATTTTCACAAGTATAAGAAAAGACTTTTAAAAAGTAGTTTTCTTAATGGAGGCTACCGTGTTGGGAGCTTTTCAATAAAAAGCTGCTAGCTACTCGGTGACAGAATCAGAAAGCAAATACTGGTCTGTCTGAGCAGGTGTTCAAGACTGCTGGTGCAAATGATATCTCTGATAGTATGGACAGTGCATTCCTTGAGAGGCTCACAAATCATTGGACATAGGTATTCATGCCTGGATTTTAAGGAACAGCATTAGAACAAAAAAATTCATTTTGTCCAGGATCAAGTAGGCCAGAGGATGTAGAAAATGAAGAAACTTCTTTTTTGTGTGTGTAACTGGCCTCAGTAATCTGGGAATGTTCCTACATCCATGATTGGTAGATCTTCAGACCAGAGGAATAGCCTGGATGCTTGGAAACAACTTTTTTTTTTTTCCAATTTTTTTACTCCAGCAGGTCTAATAAAACACTCTCCCTCCCTCTGCAGCCCTTGCCTTAGTCCTATTTTGAGGCTTTCAGAGCTACCACAATATTTTTCCTGCTAGTATTTTGATGTTTGCATGTCTGGTGTCTCCATCACTTATTCTCTCTTCCCCTCCCTAGGCTGAAGTTGGAGGACCTCTGGTCTGCAAAGATAAGGACAGATTTGTCCAATATGGAGTCACCTCTTGGGGACTGGACTGTACGCAGCCACCAAAGCCTGTTTTCATCCGAATTCCTAGTTTTGTTTCTTGGATCAAGTATGCAATGGTTGCCCACTGAATCTGGATGCAGGCTACTTTTTCTGGAAAGCAGTCCCAGTGTCAGAAACAGCATTCCAAGTTTGGTTTTAAAATTGTAATAATTCATAAGAATATTAAATAAATATCATTACTGGCTGAGCATAAGTAGTTACTGCAAAGAAATAGCCAAGTTGACCAATTATTACTGTCTGCCAGTGTGTCTGTGTTGTGCCTGGTTAAGTCAACCATGTTGCATGTGGCACCAGCTGTAAGGTTCCTACTTCACCTCTCTCTTTTGAGACATGCTCCAACTCATGAAATTGGCTTCCTCTTCATGAAGACACCTGCTTTCCTCCTCTCTACGTGCAAGCAGCTGGCCTATCTCTGTGTACAAGGTCTTCCCCGTGCAAGAAACTTTATCCCAAATCAGGCCTGTCTCTGTACCCATCACTGGCATCTGCTCCAGGAATAAAAAGTAGCACCCAAACCTAGCTGCTGCCTTGGGTAAGAAAAGGCCAAGCTAGACTGCGCCTGTGCTGCCAGGAGCTAGATGAAGGCCTGGAGGGGTTGCTTCTTGTTAGGGCTAATTCCCCCCACTCACCACCCAAGCAGCGCTTTGTGCTGCGCTATGCAATCATCTAACTTTCCTAGGTTAGATGTTTGCATGGAAAAAACAACTATCCACTCCAGCAGGCAAAGCGGTGTGTTAAGGTGGCGTATGATACAGCTAACATGTTTGTGAGGCACTTGCACAGAAATCTGCTCTCACTTGTGATACCAACAGTTCAGCCCTGATGTAGAGTTCAGGAATTAAAATAAACTGTTCTTTCTGTTTATTTCCAGAAGAGGCAAGGATGTCTCAGAGGGCTGGACAAGTGAAGCTGGGTGCCGGGGTGCCAGTGCTTGTCTTATCAGGCTTGGTAGCTGGTTCTTCTGTGTGCTCTGTGGCAGGGAGGTGGAGAAAGAAAGGGCACCCCCAGGTTAGTCAAGCCTCCCGGAGCCACAGAACCTGGCCTGGTTGCCATCCAGAGCAGTGGAAAAGGACTGCCATTGAAGTGTCAGGAAAGGCTGGGTTAGAGAAAGGCTCTTCAAGCAGTATGGCAGTGTCCAAAGGAAATCGTTGAGTGGGACATGTCCCAGCAGCAGCAGAAATCAACAGAAACCCACCTGTCCCATTGACTCCACGGTCGGTTACCAAAGCTAATTCCAGAATTTTCAGCTGTTGTTCCAATCTTCTGTGTATCACTTAAAAACATATCACTTCCAAACAGTATGTGTATTGACCCAATAGCAGAAGAAATGTATGCCTCCTATGAACCTGTAAACTGAACAAGGATTTCTGTATTTTTTTAGTCTTCCATTTGTATGCCTGATTTAAAACATATTGTAAATCTAACTCTAGTATTGAGGTACTTTATTATTGCTGTAAAGAACTCTACAGAGATCAGGCTCTATAAACTCATTTTTGGATTTTTAAAAAAGCTAGAGTTAAAAAAAATATATATATATTTGTAGACTCTCTACTCACTCCTTGACCTTCTCTATCAGTTCTTTATGGTTTCCATTATGACCCACTCATCGATTTCCTTTGCTCATCAGGATACTGGTTGAACAGCTATTCTTTAACCCAGTCTTTCTTGACAGTATCTTTTTCTTGGATTCCTTCCCAATCATGAATATTGTTCCCCTCTCCAAGCTCCTGCTCTCCTTCCATCCAGTCTGTCCTTGGTTGTGTGCCCCCATCACAGCTGTAAGAACAGCCACCTTTTTAAAGGATGTGGCCCTTACTGTGGAGTTTCTCACACTATCACACACCTCTGAGCTCTGACCCAGAGAAGCTGGAGATGGCGGTGGGTGTCTTCCACTTTTTCCTGTGCAAACAGCTGAACATGTAACAGACCGTTACAGGCAAGCATGTTTCAGCCATCAACCACTTCTGCAGCCTGGTGTTACCTTTCTCCTCACTTAACATTTGAGACAGGGTTGGAGAAAAACCTGAAGTGTGAACCCAGAAACAGCTCCTTTTGCTTTGTCACCAATATAATACACTCTCTAGTTGCACAAGTTTTCTGCTCAAGTATAGTACTCAGTGCCCCTCTCCATAGTTCTCCTGTGGTAACACAACCCCAAAAGCTTTTCTTGAGTTGTATGCCCAGTAAACTTGGATACTTTCAGAATCTGTTCAGCACCGTATTTCCTGGAGCACATGAAAGGCTTGCTGCCATCTGGCACTTGCTTTCTGTTCCCCATGTACTGTTTTTGTAAGTTCTGCCAGTAGTGTTGTTCCTTCAAAAAACATTGGCACAAATTCTCTGTAATAACTGGCCAGAAACAGAAATTGTTCCTGTTTCTCTTGGTGCCTGTAAGCCATTCCACAGTTCTTATAGGCATTGCCTAATGGAAATTTCAGATATTTGGTACCACCTTTTGCTAGCTGAACTGTGCCGGCTGGGGGTCTGCCAACCTAGGCGATACCGTTGCCTGCAGAGATTTTGTAGAGTCTGCCTATAATTCACAGATCGCAGCAGCACAGACGTGTGCAGCTGCATATTCCTCATGGAACCCAACAGCCCCACACATTTGTCACTGAAATGCTGCTGCTGTTGCATGTAAACCAAAGGCTATTGTTCTTGATTTCAAAGTTTTAAAAAGGCCATTCTCCCTGGACACTTCTGTCAAAGTACCTCTCAATACTATTTGGTTAGATTTAAGGTGACCATCAGCATAGCTCTCCCTGGACACTCTCATAAATACAACAAATTGCATGTCACACTGCATCACATTTGGAAATCGGGTTTCTTTTCCAGAAATCCATGTGATTCATTAGCAGTCCATCCTCTTGCTACAGGATGTTTTCAGGGGCTGAAGACTCTCTTTGGCCTTCACTTTACACTATTCTCTGAATCTTCTTTGACTTGGTTCCACAGTTATTTGAGTCTTTTCTGGGTGTCATTTTATGACTTGGGTCAGGGTTTTTTTAGTTTTTATGAAATATGGTCTGGAAACCCTGCATTATTTTCAACAGCTGACAAAATGACTGTGGTTTTAGCTGTTCTCTTGCAGCATGGAAATTCTTTATTTACTGTCGGTCATCTGTCTTGGTTTTGCCACATAGTGACACACTACTTCTGGCAAGGTTTCTTGCATTTTTCCAATCTTTTGGTGTGTCTCAATAATAAATCTATTTTTGTATTAATAGTGCAACTCATTATTACTAGGACTGTGTCAATACATTGTCATAGAAGTTAGGAACTTGGACCCTGCTTCTGGTAATAACACCAGCACTTTGTCATTGGATGGCACCCTGCATCCTTGGCACACAGGTACCATCCTTTTCATTTCATCCATGCTTCTTGGGTCTGCATTGGAGCACTTTATGTTCTTACTCTGTCACACTTGCAAATGTACCACTTGATTTTTTTTTCTTTTCCTGTACCTTAAGCCCTAGACAACTGCAGCACTTCAAACCTTTTTTGAGTGCTAGAAATACATTTTCTTCAAGAAGCTACCTTATATGAGCTCTTACAAGACTAATGTGCAGTTTCTAATGAGGGAAGGTGTTGCAGACTTTGAAAACAAGTTTGGAAAAAAGTTATGAAGGTAATTCCAGTTGCTCACAGCATCGTTTGTTTAAGTTTTCACACCACTTTCATCCACCTTCCACCTCATTGTTTGTGATGAATCTTATGTATCTGCACTTTCTTTGGCAAAAATAGAACATGATATGCTACAGTCTTTTGGACAGGTGACATATATAAATGGCATATCTTTCAGAAATTTACTTTGAGTTAAAATATAATAGGAGCAAATGATAAAGCTGATCAGCAAATTTTCCATGATTTCTAATGCAAAATTTCTGGATCTTACCTCAGGAGTTTACACGAAAGTCAAGGAAAAAAAAAAACCTGAACAATTTTTCCAATGCTGCCTCCAGCAAATGCAGGATGTGGAATCTAACGGCAACATCTATTTTGCACAGGGGCATAAAAATGATTAAAGAATAAAGGATTTTTATACAACATCAGTTAAACTGGAACTATCATAAACACTTTTATAAACTGCTTGTAAACAAAGAAGCTGTAATTGTATGTTACACACATACATTACCCACACATAAACATACACACTCAGACATGCGTGCATGCGCGCACACACACAATGTGCCAAAATATTAAACTAAATCTGAAGGTGATATTCTCATCTCGCTGACATATTGTTGAAAATCTCGTTGACTGATGTGGCTTGAACTGATCCCATTCGACACAACCTTGAGTGGAATATAACATTATTTGCTGCCTTGCCCTTTTACCATTTCGTTTCAGTAAGACTAAACTGGTTAGAACATCCTTCCTTTATGCAAGTTAATGAGTCAAGAACAAGCGTGGAAATAAACCTACATATAAGTGACAAGTAGAAACTGCATTGGCAATTTCAATATATACATTGTGTGGAAAATGGAGGTTGCTCGTCTCTCTTTTCTGAAAATGTTATAGAAGCAAGGAGCTATAAACACTCACCCTATTTCAGCAACATTTCCGGACAGCCAATTTTATCACTAGCTGGAGCCATCAGTAGACAATACACTGCTGCAGGGATCTTTCCATATAACTGTGTAAGTTTGTAGAAAAATACCAGAACAGCACCTTACAAATTGCAGGCGTTTGCTGGGATCTTTGGAAGCACTCGGGCAATTGTTGGGTAAAATGCAAAATCTCTCCATGGGTTCTCTCCTCTGATTTTCTAACCAGAAGTGGAATAGTGCTTATGCTTCTTTTCTTCATTTTCTCTTCTACATTCTGGTGCCAAATAGCCCTCACCCTCACCCAAGGACTCCCCAGTAACTCCAAACATTTTGAACAGTGTGGTCAAAGGGTTAAGCTGCACCATTATGTGTGAAAGGAAGGACTGATAAGAGTTCAACAACCCTCCATCTGCATGGGCTCAAGAACAGCAGTCACAGCTGAGCCCTGTGATTTGGGGCAGGGGAGACAGGAGCTACTCGCCTGCTAACCCCAAAAAAGTGTAGCCATGACCTGCTGGGCATTAGTCTTTGAGGAACCTGAGTGCAAACAGATACCGACTTTCTTATAGATTCTTCCAAGAAGAAAACAAAATTAAAAAGAAAAATAGACATACAGGTTGAATTTCAGGCCCTATTATATGCTGCCTCTCCATCTCTGTTGTGCAGCCCCACACGTAGCACTCGCAGGCAGGGTGGCGATTGCAGTACACTAGGAGAACAACAAAATCAAGAAAGGAGAAGGTTGTGTGCAGAAACGTGGAGTAGGCTACAGCACATCACCGCAGTGGTTTTGCTGAATCATTTCCCAAAGCAGTGCTAGTGCTGGGCATTAAATGCTGGGACACTCAAGCAGGACTCAAAGCTGCCCACTGGACCCGCTCTACTGTATGCCATCCTTCAGCTTAGCTATGGTTTCTCCAAAGCTCTCTGTCTAGAAAATGGAGAGTGTTTTTGCCCTCCTACCTAGCAGCGTCATGATGAAGTTGTCCCTTGTGTACAAAAAGTTCTAGGACTCTGCATGCTAAATGCTACAGCCGCTGAACTGGTCACTATTTCTAAATATTTACAGCTGAATTCACTCTTCAGCTGCTTACTTTTAAGGCAGGGAAAGGACTGCATTTTCTCTTAATTGCCTCCAGTAAAGGCTGCTGTCAGATTCTCTATGGCATAATGCTCTTCACAGCTCTGTTAAAGGCAATTGCAGGGTCTCTGTTTTTCCAGATATTTTTCCAGCAACACAGAAACCCCAGTAATTAATTCTTTAGATCTTTCTACTATAAAGATGACACTCAGTTTGCTCACTTCCTAACCTCTCTGCTTCTCATATGTCCATCTGACTTATTCTGCTGGTTTCTTATATTTAGCAGCAGGCAGAACAAATGAACATCTCAAAGACTAGAACTTTTACAACTGGAAAAACATCCTCTCTATGTTTCCTTACTGTCACCATCACCTTCCTTTCCTTGGATACATTAGCATCTACGGCCAGAAATTGCAGAGGTGAGCTTATCCGCCAGGTCTTCTGCCATCTGTGTTCGTTCTTTGTAGAGCAAGGACAGCATTTATTTTTAACTTGGCTACCTTTTTCCTTCCTGAACCCCTTCCCACCTTACCCGCAGCAACCTCTGTCATTAGAAGCCGTCCACATTAACCCTCTGCGGTTGCTGCCCAAAGCGCTCTCTGGCTCTGTGAATCAGGGCTATGTAAGTCTCACTTTTGTCACTCGTTCTGCTTGCCTTTGAAAAGAAAGTAAAAATACCTTCCTTATTTCCCAGCTACCCATGGATCTATGCCATAGCATTACCCTTTGGAGCTGTTACATGATCTGCTTTGGTTCACACTCACCCCAGTCTTGCAGCTGTGCCCTTCCTTAGAGCTGCCTTTTGAGATTTCCCCTTTCAAGCAATTGAATCTTGCCTTTGGTCCTTTTTCCTCTTAGCAAATAACTGATAGCTAAGTGGCTGTTTTCTGACTTTCTCTGATTCTGAAATTTAGGGAAATTATATTTATGTGAATTTATTCAATAAGGTGTGAGCTGTGTTCTGACATTGTTTGCAATCTCTTTTGCAGGGGATTTTTCTGAACTTACAGTAAACACAATTTCAAGGGTCAACTTCTATTTAAAAAGCCTCCTACTGTTGTTTATATTTTAACCACTGTGCTAACTAATGTACCCTGACTCTGAAATAAGATCTGATAAACTTCCACCTATGGTAGGCCTCACAGTGGTCAAATAAATGAGAACAAACACCACAAGACCAGAACTGGGGAAAGATTTAGACACTGTGTGGATCTATGAGGGAAAAGAGGAAAGACGGAAAGGCACAAAAGGAGACAAGTAAATCAACAGTTTACAAGATGTCCTTGCAAACACGATGCCTTGAGAGGTCACATCCTCGTCACAAGACAGCAGTGAGGAGTGCCAGTCTGGTAGATGAAAGGCACTTCTCCTTTTTTGACATTTTGTTGTGGAAAACTTATAGAATGAGCATTTTTGTACCAGGATCGATTGCTGACAATATCCCCAAGTCCAGTTTTCCGGGATCACATCTGTTAAGACAGAGATTAATATTTCTCCAAATCCACATTGCCATCTTTGAAAGAAATGGCAATACAAGTTTTCTTTCCTTTCCTCAGGTATAAATCAGGAGCATCCACACTGATGTAGGTGCATTTTAACCAGGTTCAAGGCAATGAGACTGAGAGAAGAACCAGACCCAAGCCTAAAAGTGACAACTGCTATAGACCTGAAGGCGTATATGTGGACCTTTAACATGAAGAAAGCTTGCAAGAGAGCACTTGCTTACATGATGCATGCAGATGTTCCCAAACTATCCTCGACACATATTAACACACCTTTGGCTACCACAATTAGCTCCTTTGGTTTTGAAAACCTGTAGTAAAAGCCGATCTGATTAAAATCTCTAAAATATCGTGTTTATCAGAGTTTTACAAACTCAATTAAAACTCAAAGCTTTTCAAACCTCTCCGGTTTAGGAGAAATAGCCACATGTAACCCACATATGCAGCTTTTTTCTTACACGTTAACCACCAGATGTATACCATAACAGAGTAACCCAGCAAATACCTCAGTGGAAATGAGGGATATAGAAGGATGGAGAAGGTGCCAGAGGTGCTGGGGAGGGCAGGGCTGTGCAGAAAACAAATTTTGCATTGAAGGAAGGAAAACACCACTATCTGATAATATCTGATGGGAAGGAGGCACGGGGATTGGCAAGCAGATGCTGGCTGTGGCTGGGGACATGACAGTGGCCAGGGAGTCAGAGAGTGTGGAGCAGGAGAGAGGGAATCCAGGATCTGGAGTGAGAATTGAAAATGGGGTTAAGATTGGATTGTTAAAAATACACAGGGCTAAACCAGACTTGAGTAGCTCTCAAAAGCCTGCTTGCTAGTGAAGCCTACTTTGTATTCTGCTCCTTCATTTTATCCATCCTTCCCAATGAGTAATTGTTCCTCAAACCCGATAAACCCAATCCCACATATAATTGCCCAGTATCCACCCCCTTCTCTCTGTCACCCTTGAAGTGTTTCCCTAAGCTGAGTCCACCTCTCACCATCTCCTCTCTTGGGCCCATCTGCTTTGTTTCCCTGGCGTAGTGCTAATGGTCTCCCAAGCCTCTACAGATATCCCACGTTTTGCTGTTGTTCACAAGCTGCATTAAAACGGATTCAAGCACAGAAGACAACCAGATAACATGGTATTACAGCATCCTACAGGAGAAACATAGCACAGGACTACAAGCAGGGTCAGGTCCATTTTTTTCACATAATCTGTAAAATAACAGCTAATCTGGTTCCCATACTAGAATGCCTCTTTTGCATATTTATTCCTGCACCCCTAGCTTTATCCCAAGTCCTCAGTACAATGTGATTTCTACTTAGAGTAAGCAGGACAACAAGGAAGTGGATAGGCTCACTAGTTTTTAGAAGGAATTTAAGATTCTATGCACTTTTTGCCTTCAATTGCAGAAGACTGAACTGCATGACCCAGCACGCCCATTCAAGCCTGTTTTTCCTCATCCAGTATTCAGCCCGTTCCTGCCTCTGGTGAGTCACTAGCACATTTGATTCAACAAGTTGTTTTGAAGCAACACCAGTGACCTAACATGCAAGAGAAGCCATGAAATGGTGCTACAGTGCAACTTTTCCAAGGCAAAGGCCACTTGGGAAATGTAGAGTGAGACAATGTTGAAATCGGATTAACACATGGGTAAGCAAAGTCTGACACCCTCACAGGATGAGTTTATGCATGCTGTGTGAGGTTAAATGTCTGGTAAGGAAAAACACTAAATAGCTATCTGTGGGACATAAACCTAGAGTTATGCTATTGAACTAAAATGAACTCTAAGTCTTACTCCCAAAGAGAAGAAAAAAAGAAAAGCCTAGGTCAATGAAACATAGGAAAGAAGGAGTTCTTTAATAAAAAAGTAAAACTAAACTATTTTACAGAGTTAATATTATCTGGACCTGATAATTGTGTTTACTCTGACATTAAAGGGAATTTGGTCCTTATAAATCAATACAGATATGCATGGCTGAAATTACCATTCAGACTCTACTCTCAGGAGAAATTCAAATTCTGCCTGGACACACAATTTCCCCTGCTTTCCAGCAACATTATTCCTATCTATTCTCTAGCAAAGAAAGACCTAACCATTTGAGAACAAAACATGCCCCACAAAACAAGAGAGAGCCTTCACATTTCCCAGCATCCAGTGCAAATGACTGAGTCTGATTTGGTAATCCATCCAATTCAAGGTTGTTTGAATGGCCACACCACGGCAAAGGGGGTCACAGCATGGGAGAATGATT
>JAVJGG010000082.1:36224277-36241797 GCA_035590195.1 Aviceda cuculoides | reverse complement strand
CAGAAAAGCAACAGCCTTGGTGTCTGCGTGGGGAGCAAATGGCTCCCTGCAACCATGGCCAGAAACGGGGGCACCCTTGGAAAGCAGCCTGTCAAAGTTTTGCTGCAAAGACATGGCTGTCTCTGGTTTCAGCAACCTTTTCTCCTAGGCTTGTTTCTTTTCTCTGTTATTGCCAAGTACCATGATCCTTATTTTGATTGTTTGAAAACTGGTAAATGCATGGTGAAAACCAAAATCACAAAGAAAAGGAAAAATTGTTCTACACACTAGAGTTTCAGTCTTTTTCATAGCCACAGTCTTAACAGGAAATTTTTCATTCCATGTGATAGGGAGGCCAAAATCTGGTCAGCATTAGTTTCTGCAACTTTTTTGGTGCTGCAAGACTATTTTTGTAGAAGATAGTATAAAATAATTTGTAACTCACAAGAACTCAGTAAGGCTTTTTAAATACATCTTTTTGGGGTTAGTAGATTGTAACTCATACAGAAATTTAGAATAAATATTCTCTGTACTGAAAACTTTAAACTTCAATGAACCATGGGATTCAGATGGCACATCTTCTTTGAGGCCTTCTGTATAACTACACAGCCTGTTGTGATTGCATTTAAAAATATAGTTATGAGTGTGCCAACACATATTAAAAAACCCAATAAAATACACAAGCATTTTACAATGTATTTTTAAAATATAAAAAATGTAACAGTTAGAAAAATGTATGGGTAGATTTTAGCTAGAAATATTACAGACATGCCCCAGCATAAAAAATTCTAGATATTATTTAATGTTAATAATTATAATCTAAATTTAAATTCCAAGTTTAAATTTAAATTTGTTTTTGCAGAACAGCCTCATTCAAATCAAACTCACTTCTCAAATAAGTAAGAATTTTATACAGAGGAGGAAAATACAGGATTTGGGGGTTTGTCTGCAATACTCTGCTTTTGTTTGCAAATCCTTTATCAAATGGTGTTAAGTATTTGCATTTCTGAATAAGGCAGTAATATCTTTCTAACACTGAAAAATTCCATAGACATAGGAAAAATGTTAGCAAGAAAATTTACTGCATTTTTATTCAGCTTGCATATTCCTTCTTTTTTTTTTTTCTTAAAGTATTATGCCCTGCATGTAATTATAACAGAAAAGGGGAAAAAATATTTTTATGACCCAAATAAATTATGACTCTGTCAATATTTTAAAAATCAAATGCTGTAATTATAATGACAATTTTATTGCAAAATGTCAAAACAGAACACAATTAAGGTTGCGTGAAAGCTGTACCATGATAGGAATTCTTTACTTGTATTTCTTGTCCTTGTGGAGAGCATTGCAGCATCCCTATGATATTGTTTTGACCTAGTTTAATGTTTTCTATCAAAACTCATTTCTTCTTAATGTCATTTTTGTTTTGAAATAACTAGTGGAATCAGTGATTCCTGTGCCTGTCACATGAAATTTTATTGTATCCTTTTTTCACTTTATCTTTTTAAATCAGCAGCTACCCTTTTCTTTCACGCACATTGTTAAATTCTTCAACCCTTAGGGTCAAACTATTCCCTAGCCTACACGCAGAAAAAAAAACCTCCATCAACTTCTCTGGGTTTGCAATGGTATGAGAGGAAGCATAGTTTAGCATTTGTGCCTATTTTATCAGTTCCGTCTTGTAGGTGCAAAATGAGCTTAGCAAAAGATACTCAACTGCAGGCTGAGCTAGCACTCAGGTGAAGGAATTTAACCGTACCAGGAGGCACCTAAGCCTGCTTCACACTACAAAAGTGTTACTCAGGGAAAGGAGTAGTTGCCTTCCCCAGCCTGGAAGACCTTTCACCGAACACCCCCGTGGACCCCCTGCACACAGGCTGTGGGGCTGGGTGGGACGAGGCTGCTCTCTGTCCCTCCTGCTGGAGTTGGGCTACAACTGAAGAAGAGAAGGGTCAGAAAAAGATGAAGAAAGAAGTCCCTCTCTTCAGCATGGCCGTCACGCATGAGGGGGGAGCCAGGGTGTGGTTCATTCCCTGTATGCCTTTTATTTAGCAATTGCTTAAAGCCAGGCACAAAACCAGGGCACAGAGCAGGACTAAGATGTGTTGCAAAGACCATGGGCCAGCTGTCTGTTTGGGGTTGAAACCATGCAGAACAGACAACTCCCCGAGCCAAACGTTTGGCAGTAGAGTCATATGCTCATCTGACAGAGAAACTGTAAAAAACACAGGACTCATGGAACAACATGACCCTGCAGCTGGAAGTCATGAAAGTCACAGTGCTATGAACTATAACCAAGCTTTCAGAGATTGCGTAGCTGTAACAGAAAAAGAAAATACTAAACAGCAAAGTCCTTTACAAGAAGAATTGTACTTGAACATTTCTGGCATTTATTACTAAACATAGCTATACTTTTTAGTATCCTATATATTTGACATGCAGCTGTAGCCCAGAGGTCATTAGGTGAATTTATTTACCAGATTAATGTCTTGTGTTAATTCACAGCAATGGAGGGCAACATCTGCTACCTTGATTATTAAGTAAGTTCAGTACAGAGTTATTACAAAAATGATAAACTGAACATGAGCACAGTGATAACCCCAGTGACTGAGGATGGCTTGTTTCTTGCAAGAGCATTTGAATAGAGGCAGCTATGGCGTGGCTGAAAAAAATGAAGTCGTTCCATCTGGGTAGATATCAGCAAAAGACAATCATCATTTCACACCCTGCTCGAGTTCCATTTCTCCACTTTCTCTAAAGTATGGGTGCCCAATATTTTCTTTCTGAAATACCTCACTTTTTTGCATTCCTTGGGTCATCTTCTTTGTTCCCATCTCTTTATACTCTAGGTTTGTGTTACTTGTTATGACTTTCAGAATGATAGAAAACACTGTTCAAGCCACTTCTCTGTCCTGCCCTACACTGGGTATTCAGTGATGCTACCCTTTACCATAGTAGAAAGGCAAGATTTACCCATACATTGTCAACATTTATCTAATTATTCCAGCAATTAAATGATGATGTTACTCTACTAGGTGACAAAAAAATTAACATGAACATTTGAAATAAATCATAGCAGCATTCACATTTTTACCTCTTTCTCTCTTTTTTCTTTTAGTGCAAGGAAACATACTAGACAGCTATGTGAGGACAGAGGGAGCTTGGCTGCTCAACCAAAAGAAGGAAATTTACAGAACAAACAGTGAAGAAGAATGTGCGGAGCGATGTGAAACTGAAAATAAATTTACTTGCAGGTAATTTCCACTGGTTCCCATATATATCTTTCATTACAGATGATGGAGCAGTCTGTCTTATTTATCAGCAGTCTGAACTTGTGAGGGATTTCTTAGGACTATGTTTGTTTGAGGTTTGCTGGAAAAACAAGACGTATAGAAACAGAATGCCTGGGACATATGGATGAAGACAGCAGAAATAGAGAAATTAAGAAAATTACTTTGAATTTTTGTTGGAAAACATTATGATATCTTGATGCACAGCTTGGCACACTGAAAACCAACTTGACACTGTTTGATCAAGACTTTTGCGCTCCTTTGGCAATAAAGAGTCATAATTAATTGCTTGGAAATTTAGGATGGCAATAATGGCATTGCTTATGTTTGTTGCATTACCAATTATCTTGCAGATACCTCCATTATTCTGAATTTTACTAGAATTTGGACTTACGTAACTTCAAACAAAGTTTTAGTACTTGGCAAACTGACTGTCTGCAGGGCTACTCCCAGTACTTCGTTCTCCATCAGGCTTTTATTCAAGGCAGGGATACCCTGGTACTGACTTTTTAAATGTATTTATAACTTTGTGTTTTAAATCAAAAGGGAAAATGAGACTTATTTTAAAGAGTTGTAACCCTGAAGGATGACAGGGGTTTGCTGACTGTGTGCGTGAAGTACCACCCCTTCCCTTTGATTTGACACCCTTCTCTGAAAACTCCCTTCTCTGGAAAGAAAGGGCAGAGCTTCAGTAGTACTTGGCTCAGGAGGGTCGGGAGGAAGGCAAAGAGGGCAGGTCTGTATATTCAGATTATATATTTACAGGTTGCAGAGGATTATTGTTCCCTTTTGAGGCATATTCAGACATAGTATCAGCCCTTAGCCTCTGCCTCGGGTCTGAGCCTACCATCACCTGACACTGGAATAACATCAGGGTGTTTTGTCCTTGCCTCCCTAATTAATGATGTGAGATCTATTACAATCAATAAAGAACAGATGCTATCTGGCAGGGAAGGATCTGGTTGAAGAAAGGTAAATGTTACGCAGAGCTTTAGGACCAGACCAGCACTGCAGCACCCTCACATTAGTGCTTCAGAGCAATGAGTTCAGATCCATACTTCAGACTTGTTATCCCACCTTAGCAGTGTGTTGAACCATGCTCATTAGCTACATCCCTACTTACAAATTTAACATTACTGAGAGCTGAGCTTGGATTGGGGGCAACAGTTCCCCATGTAGTTTTGACCCAGGGCAACCAGCACTCCCCAGACAGCTCATGGACCTGGTTGCCAGCAGTGAGTCTGGATGTGATCCCTCTCCTCTGGGGAGAGGCTGTGTGAATTTACAAGTACAGGCACACTGGGACCATGCCAGTTGGTCGCAGGGCTACAGAACGGGCTTTGTCAGTATTTGCTTTCCTGATATAGACCTACCCACTGAATGCCATGTTGCTATTGCTTTTTGGGGGGTTCAGAAAAGCCAGCTGTAGAAATTACTTAGCCTGTCAGGCATTTTCCTTAGATGCTATTGTAAAGGTTACACCATCTGCTCCAGTTTTGCAGACTTACAGCCTAGGTGCTTGCTGAAAAGACGAATGGCAGTGTTTTCCAAAGTGCTTACATTGCTTCATGTACGATGACTCAGAACGGTTATCACAAGGTAACTTAAGGTCCTGGCTTGTTGTGTTTTACTTGTTCCATGGTAACTGCTGAATACTGTAGAATATCTCGCTTCTTGAATGACCACTAATTTTTTTGAAATAAGGTCAAGGTCCCTTGTTCATGTATCCCCTTCAGCATGTTCTCTGGAGTCTTCGGCACATTATAAACCTTTTTTGTCTCTTGTCATAATTTGTTCATGTAGCTTCCTTTCAAACTAAGCTTGGTATGAAGACTTAGGAGTCAAAGTCACCACTGAAAATGGGAGCTGCAATACTCAGTGATTTGTGAAACGTCATTCAATTCTAAATATCACTGAAGTGCAGTGCTTGCTAAAATTAAACCTGAATACTAGAAAAGGTGTTCAGGAAAATAATGCACACATTCAGCTATTGTTTCTTACATTGCTCTCTCCTCTTAATCTCAACAGGGCCTTCTTATTCACCAGTAAAGACCAACAGTGTTTAACATTGGCTGAGAACACCAAAACAGCAGTGATATTCAGAAGAACAAATGCAGTTCTTCATGAAAAAAGAAGTATGTCTATGTCTTTTTATATTATTTCACTGAGATATGCTTTCCGGTGGGACTCACATAACCCTATTGTAAATGGGGGGTAAGCCTTCACAAGGTCAGGTGAGGTGGGTAGGTCAGCCCTTACCTAATACCTGGGTTTTGCCACATTGCTGGTATACCAGTGGTACCATTTCTTTTCCCAGATTAGTGCTCCGACATCTTTCCTGCTCCCTAAATCCTTGGGTCCATAGGCAGAAAAGACCACCGTTGCTCGGGGAACGCAGAAGGTGCTGGGAGTAACGGAGATGCTTAAGGGTTCCTTCTCTCCTCTCCTTTTAAACCAGCCAACAACATACAGCTGCATCTTCTCTATCGCTGCTGAGGGTACTAGGAGGAGATACTAGTGCTGGCGATGGTTTCTGAGACAGACCTTTGCCCACAGGAAAACTGATGGAAACTACCAAATAATTTCATTTGTATCACTAAAGAAAATTTGCAGTTTACTTGGGTGGGGGCTCAAATCAACTTCCTTTTGGTTGCACACGTTGTCAGAAGTATTAGAGTGTTAACTATGCTCCAGATAAAAATTACCTATTTTTGTAGTACTTTTATATCATTATATGAGGTTTGTACTCTTCAGTTAAAGAATTTGATGAAACTTTTATCCTAATGTGTATTTTTACAGTATAATTAATGGATGTGGTGAATTTTTGTATTCTCCTTTTGTACATGTTTTATTTCTGAACATTTCTGTCATAGATGAGTATTATTTGACTGAAGTGTATTTGATCTCCTATTTTTTCTGAAAATAGGAAATCTGTCTGTAAGAAATGGTGACTACCCATTTTTTTTATCATCTCTTTTAAAAATCTATCACATTATGCTAGATACAGACAAATGACTGGGTTTTAAGACTATTTTTTTAATTACCTAATCAAGCACGGAGCTTTTGCTATATATATATACAGGGAATATGTATATATATATACAGGGAAGAAGGAATGTGTTTTATTTTTAATATAATGTAAGTTTCATTGTGTTGTTCTCTGACTTTAGTAATACACAAGGGAGAAAAGATCTCCTTACTGATCATTCAGATGTAAGGTAATGTGGTAAACTTTGAATAGAATTACTACTGTTCTGTGTTAAATAACTTTGTGAACATTGCCTTTCACCATTTTCTGATTTGTAACTTTTAAAAAATATTAATGCATTTTAGAATATTCAGAAATTGGAAACCATAGTATCTACCAACTTGGTCTCCTTCAACAAAGAAATGAGCATGAAAAGGAAAAATGAACCAGGTTCTCAGCTGCTGCAAATCATGCAGTGGTTTCAATAGGCCAGTTTCTAACCAAAAGTCAAGAATCACAATAACTAGAGTGTAAATACCAATGAGCTCCAGCAAACTGCATCCTTACTTCTCTGTTGACCTGCAAAGACTTGTAGGATAAGATAATGCTACGTGTATAGCACCTGCAAGAAGATTGTATATAGTAGTTCAATAGCTTCAGCTGGATTGCAGCTGAGCATCCAAATGAGATTTTGTTCAGACATTGTGGGTATAAGGAAAATAATTTTTCACAGGGGAGGGGGGTAAGCACTGGACCACATTGCCCAGAGAGGCTGTGGAGCCTCCACCCTTGCAGATATCAACTGGACAAAGCTCCGAGCAGCCTCAGCCAGCTCAGAGCTGGCTGTGCTTTTTATGGGGGTTTGACCAAAGACCACTGAGGATCCTTTTCAGCCTGATATTTTCTGAAGCCTACAGCCAGCTGCCTTTTTTTGTATATATAATTAAGAGGTAATTTAATGTTTTGAACATAAGATATTTTTGTTATATCCAGAAGCTAGTGGGAATTTCCCTGAATCATGGTTAAGTAATGCTAAGAAATCTGCCGTTCCTATCGTAGAAGGAAAACTGAATGGATCAATTGGCAAGTAACAAAGCTTAAAGACTGAACAAATAACTAACATGTAAATAATCCTTACTGATTTTGCTTCAGTACTGTGATCAGGAGCTAGACTGTGATTCTGGTTTATTTTTGAGACATCCCTTAGACTTGCTGAGATCAGAAGCTGGATGAGAGTCCTGCAATATTCAGTGAGGATTTGTTAGTGCATCCTTTTAAATCTTTTGAAGTCATAGGTATGGATTTTAGTTTCTTGAAAAACAGAACTCCATCAGTAAAGGTGTGAAAATCTGTAGTTTTACATAACAGAAATGTCCCCAAACTGCACATCTACCTACTGAAAACAAAAGATGGGCCTAGGTATCATGAACATCAAAACCACAGCCTACTGTGTATGTGTCAGATGGTTTCTCTGTTGCTCATCTCTTCATTAGCAAAGAGTCTCAAATAACTGTGTGTCCATTCTAATGTTAACATCCATTTAATCTATTGTGACAGAACAGAATGGAAAATGTAGCTTTTACCTAGGCAGATTACATCACTGTCCCCAGCAGCTGCTGCTGTCCTGATACTTCAAGGAAATTCCTTTCACATGCCCAGATGCTTTTGCAATACTATTGCTGAAGCCAACTTTATTTTTTTCTGTTGAAGCAATTACTTGACAAGACCTAATTGCTCTTTATCACTGCATTCAAATAAAAGGATGACAGTTGGTATAAAACTCCCAGTTTTAAAAATTATTTTTTTTCTATGGCATGTACTATAAAAGAGAAAGCTAACCTTCCCTGGCTTAATAGAAAAAGTAATAAGAATTAAAGTTAGCATTTCAGAGTCATTGTCCACATATCTGTTTGTAGATAGTTAACCCAAGGGACACGGGTTAAGTTTGGGGATCAAAGTTAGTTATTTGTCATCAGACAGAAAAAAACCTAAAGGTTATATAAACGGTCAAAAGTTTACGCAAACAGAGTCAACACTTGACTGATTCAATGTTCAGTTATTGAGGTTTTTAATGTTAATTTATTGCAAAATTGTTTGAGAGAACCAAATGGCTACCAGCTAAAGTTCCTAGAGTAAACTTGCCCATATATATATACACATTGAAATAAAGATGTGACTAAAGGTACATCTATAAATCCACAGCTAAACTACCTATCAGCCCACAGAAGAGCTGGACCTTATTTCGGATTCAAATATTAGTTCTTTTCACTTTTGACAAGACAGATCTGTGTAAAATGGCATTATCTCTCCAGATTTATGTTAAACTTCTGCTTGTATGTCAGCTTTGGTATAACTCTGATGCTGAGAAAACCTGATGCATAACTGGGTCTCTGCAAATACCTGATCTGGACACTACTTAAATGCATTGAGACAAGCCAGGTCACAACCTAAAAGTCAGATTGCTTTATTGCAGCTAGAAAGGAGGATCTGGCTGATGAAATATGCCCTGTGCATAGGGAAATGCTAAAAGAGTTTTTCCTGTTTAGTTTTCCAAGCCAGAGGACATGCTGCCTGACAGTGACCGTCCCTAAACTGCAGACACAGAAGCTCTGAGGGAACATGTCAAGATCAGAGTTCCCTCAGCCGTGCCTTGGCAGAGCCTGCTCTCCCCGCACACTCACCAGCTCTTTGCTGAGAAAGGGGATTGTTCAGTCCGCCCAGGAAAATCTCGAAGGATGCAAAGGTGTTATGGTTGCTCCCTCCTCCTGGGAAAAAAATCACAACACTGAGCTTTCAGTTCTCATTTAATTTAATGACTAATAATTTAAAACGATTTAATCTTTTTAAGGTTACCAATACAAACCCCAGGCTTATTCAGCATTAAAATTCCTCTTGACTTTTATGAAGACGGGATTTCATTGCTGATTCTTTCACTCCTTCTTTTTCTTTTTTTCATGAAGGTACTCTTAAGTTCCAAAATCTCAGAGTACAAAAGCGTATATAATATGCACCTTCAACTAACTATCCATTTTAACTTGTACAGCAGAGCGTCCTTGTTTTAGCATATAATGAATTAATTAAATCTCATTCATCACGTGGTGAACTTTAATGAAACAATGTCATCTGCATTTATATGAACTTTAAAAATTTTTCTTATTTAAACTGGTAAAATGCTATGTGTATGCATCTGTGATTCTGTCCTGCTATCTTCTACAGCTGAATTCAGATGGCTCTCTTTTAAGGTTTGATTTTAATTACTGTGCATAACTATAACGTCATAGGAGGCAACGAAAAGAGAATGTGTTTCTATTTTGTTATAGTGCATATTTAAATGTTAAAAGCGTATTTTATTATTTAAATGTACTATAGCGTGTTCTCAAAAGGACCGGGTTGTATTACACTTATTTCTCTGGAATTCTGGTTTGGAACTTTTGGGCTTTCATATAAGTTTTTCAGTGTTAATTAATTCAACTTAGACATCAAATAACTATTAGGTTTTTGCAATGTGAGCTGTCTACTTTTGATGGCATAAGAAAGTCAACATATGACCAAATGTATTTAAATGTGTTAGCATGAAAATGGATTTTGCATATGCTAAAATCCAATGGACATGTCATGATACTGTTTAATTAAGCACATATCATTTCAGTTTATCTTCTAGAATGCAAGAAGGGAAAAGGGGTGGATTACAGAGGAACAGAAGCCAAAACTCAGAAAGGTGTGCCATGCCAGAAGTGGGTTGATAATGCCCCCCATAAACCAAAGTAAGGCCTTTTCATATATGTTCATATGTTTTTCTGAAATTTTGCTAAGCCATTTATATGTGCTAAGTAGTCTTATAAGCAATTTGTTAGGTGTTCAAAGTCTTCTTATAAAATATTTTTCTACACTTACCCAAAACAAGATAATTCTCTAATCTGAGTTGTAACTCAGAGACCTGCAATTGGGGCTACATGATCAACAGGGACATTGTCAGTCTTGGCAGTTGCATTTAAATTTTGTGGTCCTTACAAGAGCAAAATACTAGACAGGGAAGCACCTGGTCCTGCTGAAATAAGAATTTTCCGTTAATCTCACCAGGGCAAGAACTTTTTCTCCTGGCTAAAGGTATAACATGCGGTAGATGAGATAGAGGTACATCGTTTTACCAGTGAATCCACAGACAATTAACAGTGCAGTATTTATTGTATTTAATGAAAAACTCCCAACTGGGTTTATTTAGTAATCTCCTATTAATAAGGCATAGCATTCAGGTTACAGAGAGCTCTCACATTTCACCAAGTATCTTCTCATTGCATCTCCTGGGGAACATGTCCCAGAGCAGACTTTTCTCTACATGCTACATGGTACCTCAGCTGAGCAAAAATTACTGGAAACCTAATAGCTGCAGGAAATGCAAGTATTAAAGTATGACTGGCCTTAGAGACACCATAGTTCCTGAAGTCTACGGCTATGGCACTTCTAACTCTTCAGCAATGGCACACAGTAGCAATTAGGAGACTTCTAGTGAACAACATCTACAAAATGGTCCTCAGATAAAGATTTCATCTTTAGAGTCCTCAGCTGAACAATTGGGACACCTTCCTATTCTCTAATCCCATTTAATTTCTGTTCCAGTTACACACCTGAAAAATATCCTACTGCAGGACTGGAGGAAAACTACTGCAGAAATCCTGATAGTGATGGAAAGGGACCCTGGTGTTACACAACAGATCCTGCTACCAGATTTGATTACTGTAACATCCCAGAGTGTGAAGGTCAGAATACATTTACTGATTTCTTACCCTTTTTGGAAGTTGTGTTAAGAATGTGAAGTTATTCAGGTATTTTTATTTCTAATCAAGTATTTGTTCCAAACTTGAGTTTAGTTCAACCTGAAATTTCCAAAGACATTTTCAACACCAGCAAGAAAGATATCAAAAGACCCCCAAAAGAGCTATACAAAGTTGTTTTTTTTTCTCTAGATAAGAAAAATTATATGAGTGTATTCACATATCATAATACTAGAACTGAACCAAATTACAATTGCTAGTGCCAAAGTCAATAAAACATGACAGCAGGAAGGCACAGATTTTCAATTATAGCTTAGCAGTTTTAATTTACCTCTTTCAAAAACTATAGTCTATAATGTTAGAGGATTTTTAAATGGAATACTATAAATGTACTCAACTAGTTGAAGTCATCTTACCAAGAAAAATAAGCTTTTACTTTGCCAAGAAAAAAGACTGTCCTTCTGCCTTGCACTCTGATTAGGCTCTTGAACTTCATGTCAGATGAGTATGAGTGTTTATGGACCAGTTCCTCAGGGACTTTCTGTCTCGCTTGTCCTCATTTTGCCTTGTTCCTACAGTGGAGTGCATGCACTGCAGTGGAGAAAACTACCACGGAGTAGTTGCAACAACGGTGTCTGGACTTGAGTGCCAGCGCTGGGACTCCCAGCAACCTCACTCTCACGGATACCTCCCAGAAAAGTGAGTCAGGCTCTGTGACAGGTTGTTTATCATCAGTGGTGGCCTGAAGACCACCCTGCCCCAGATAGGATAATTGTTACAGCCATTAGTGACATTTTTGAAAAAATATTTTTCCTGTTCAGTTTCCCAGAGAAGGATCTGAAAATGAATTATTGCCGTAATCCTGATGGTGAACCTCGGCCGTGGTGTTTCACAACCAGCCCAACTAAACGCTGGGAATATTGTGACATCCCTCGTTGCAGTGAGTCCGACTTCTAGACTTCTAGACACAAAGACATCTAAGTACAAAGACGTCTAGACAGCTTCCATTCAAGGTGGTGCAAGGAGGTAGAACAAATAGAAGAGGGCCCAAAGATAAAGGAAAGAATAAAAAACTGCTAACTTTTATCTCAAATAAAAGAATAAATAACCTTGAAATGAACCTCTGATAGCTCTTTTGAGACTAGACATTTCTGTCATAGGCTTTTCTAATGGTTTCGCCTGGAGCACATCTCCGTTCCTTGATGTGTTTTTCCATGACCAGGCATTTCAGTGGTTCTGATGTTTCTTCTGATGTTCCTTTTTTGATGTCAAACAGTTTCACTCTTCCTGAAAAATCTTCTGGCTTTTGTTTTGCTCTTCCAATTCAATTCTTCACCTTTTCAATTTCCTTTTCCCCAAAGGCCTGTCCTTGCCAAGACACTTTTCCTTGGGTCTTCTCACCAGACCTCATTGTTGTTGTCTCTGACCAGTTAGAGTACATCTCTTCTATATCTGCACCTATACCTGTACCTATCACTGATGGGCCTGCCACTTTCACCCCAGTTTTATTCACAGTATTAACTTGCTCAATTTCCAGCTTTGTTCTGATGGGGCTACTAGCGCTTGGTTGTGTTGTATCCCAGCTGCTGTTAATGCAAATGCCGTTCTGGCAGTCTGACTGCTTGTGAAGATGTTAAAATGGAAGAAAAAAAAGATATTTTTAGATTTTTTTCTCTACCCTTTGGACTTTCCAAACGTTTTGGTCTTTAAACCTTACCTGCAAAGAAAGCTAAAAACCCCGCTTGATTAAAAAGCTCACAGTGTTTGGGTTTGGTTTTTACTATGTCTGGAAGGCACTGCTTAATTTCAGTTCCTTTTTCTGTAATAGCAACACGCCCACCAGTTCCTGCACCAGGGCGTCAATGTCTATCAGGAAGAGGAGAAGACTATCGAGGCACGATATCTGTTACTGAATCGGGAAATACCTGTCAGCACTGGAGTTCTCAATCTCCTCACAGACATGCTCGCACTCCTGAAAACTATCCCTGCAAGTAAGTGAAACCTCTCCATTACTCAGCGTCCATGAGAAGTACTTCATTTTTCTTCAACTGTACTGCAAAGTTCTTCAGTTACACCAGTAGTCATCACCTGCTGGGTTCCATCTTTTCAGCTTTTTTGCACGCTTCTTTTTATTCACTTCTTTGTTCTTGGATACTACTAGTGTCTCCTCTTCTGACTTTCAGGCTCTGCTTGACTGAGTTTTTCCCTCTTCAGTTCATCCTTTTACTGTATTGCTGGTCAGGTGAAGCAATGTGGAGTAAGAAAGTTACAATTATGATATTTGCTTGGGGCTAGATTCTTTCACCCTGTGAAACACCCTGTGTTTCTGCTGTGCTGCTCTTGGCCTCAAAGTACTGAAATACATGAAATACAATCTCTTAGTTCATCCATCAATCTATGAGGTGTCTGATTTAGCACATCCAGAACACCAGTGCATTGCAATTATTCATCTAGTAAATGGCATCAGTAAATTACAGCAGCAGTTACCCACCCGTAAATACAACAGTAAACTGGGCAGCAAGGTATATTCTCCTGTTGTTCACAACCTTTACTGGGTTTCCATGAGAGGCTTTTCTTAGTCAAGCTCTCTGTTTCAGGAGCCTAGAGGAAAACTACTGTAGAAATCCCGATGGTGAGAAGATGCCATGGTGTTACACCACCAACAGAACCGCCCGGTGGGAATATTGCAGCATCCCCTCCTGTGATGGGGCAGAACCAGAGGCCCCTGGTAAGAATAACAGGGGACATCTGGAAGTGAAGGGTCATCACGGTTTATTTTGAAAAATCTTGGGTGGCTCTACTTAGTTGTATTATTGCTGTCACTCTCAGTATTGTGATGTATCAGCTGAACGCCTGGGCCTGGTATGGAGCCCAGGTTGGTATGTTCAGTCTGGTGGATAAATGCAGAAGTTTTAAGTCACCCACTGACCCAGCTCAGGAAAAACTGCAGTAACAGAGGTCTTTTCCTTTTGCTGAGTGGTGGTTCCCTCCACCTCTAAATTTTTAAATGCTCCATGGAAAAGTTAATTAGCTTTACGTGCCAGCTCCTGAAAAACTGAATCCAAAGCAAAACCAAAGATAATTTAAGAGCACTGAACCAAGACTCCATAAAAAGCAATCAAAAGAAAATTCTCCTTAAACAAGGCAGGCTTGTTCCACACATGCATTTGTGGCAAAGCCACAGACATTCCCCCACCCTGAGAAGTTTTGATCCATATGTGAACTGTTTGGATCATTAGCTGAAATAAATCACCATGCATGACAGTTAAATTGATGTATGAGTGCTTTTAATCTAGCATATCATGAAATTATTACAAACATTTTTGGAAATCTTCTTTTGATCTACAGTCTGGGAAAGATTCTGTTACAGAGAGCATGTTGTGACGGTCAGTGAAATACTATGGCTTGTTTTCTGTTGGCTTTGTATGCTCATGTATAAATATCAAAGTATGAAGATGCAAGGGACTGGTTTCTGTTATTCACTACAGCTGTTGATGTGCCTGAGCAGGCTCAAATTACTGAGGAATGCTATCAAGGCAACGGTGTGACTTATCGTGGCACAGCTTCTTTCACTGTCACGGGAAAGAAATGTCAAGCCTGGAGCTCAATGTCACCGCACCGACACAATAAAACGGCAGACCAGTTCCCAAATGCGTATGTGTATTTCCCATTTATGTGTTTCATCGGACAATGACCATTCATGAATTTGTTTTGATTTGGATCATCTTTACACAACAATGATTTTAAAGCTGGGAAGGGAGTGTACTTGATAAAAATAATCCCTTCCTTTTTGTTCTTTTTTTTAATGTGGAAACATTTTCTATTAACCTCATCTTGAAACAAACCACAGTTGTCACAATTATGCTTTAGACTAATTAACTGTGCATTTCTACATTGCTTCTAAAGGAGTTAAGAATTATCATAAATTTTCCCTTATACTGAAATGAACTGTTTCTATACACGAGGTTATTCATGAGTTTAAGTCTTTGCTTCCCAGTCTACAGTTCATTAGAGCTTTGAGGAAAGGATAATATTCCTAATATTTACTATCTATTTATTCCAAAATGCAAAAAAAATTCTCCTTAAAAGCTATTAATGAATTTGAAAAAGTAAAAAGAATTATATCTTTAATATACATATGTACGTTTACATCTGGATTTGTAAATGGTATTCTACTATAAGTGTTAATCAGTGAACAAGTATTTGGCATATTTAAATATTCTGCATATGTTTCTTGATTTCTTTATGCTGGAAAAAGGATTTCTGTCACACACTGTACAAGATAAATGATCTATGCTAACTCTGTAGCAGATCTGCTGTCTAAAATGTTCTTTCAAGTTTTTCTCAGCACAGTGGCATGGATGGGAATATAATATGCTTACATTTGTAGGGACCTGAAGCAGAATTATTGCAGAAACCCAGATGCCGATAGCCGCCCGTGGTGCTACACCACTGACCCCAGTGTGAGATGGGAGTATTGCAACCTGAAGAAGTGTGATGACCCTATACAAGTGACTTTACCAAAACCTCCCCAGACAACACTGGAACCAAATCCTGGTGAGAATACTTTGAACTTTCCCCAGAAATGCTTATAGCCAGAAAGCTGTTTTTTAGGGAAACATCATCAAGAATTTAATGAGGATGAAGTACAGGAAACTCCAGCTAATTACAGAATTTAATATTATACTGTATCCACTCTCTTCATTTTCTGAACTTTCTTGTAGAATTTTATAGCAGGGTTTCTGTATTTGATTTTAGATTAATATAGCATCTTTTATCTACTACATCTGGCAATATTGGAAACACAAGGAAACAGATGGCTACTAGTCTCCAGACTACTGTGGGAGGGCTACTAGCAATGACAGCAGATATAGAGGTGACAGCATTTTGCTGGCAAGTGTTCTGAAAAAGTCTTTTCCTGTGCCATGGACTCGCATTTCCAGGGCTCCATTCACCACCAGAGGATGGTTGGCTTTTTTAATTCAGTTCAGATGCAACTTTGTTATGCAGTAGATGATTAAAGTGCTGCAGCTTTAATTTTTTTGCTATGACATGTTCTTCTCATTAGAAGGCTAATAATTTTGGCTGAACATGTGTTACTGCTTTTTACCTACTGTAAAATGTGGAATTGGACAGATACCAATTTCCATAAGGAAAAGACTTTATTAGTGCATGGTCTTTGTGGTCCTGGCTTCTGGAGTCACAAGGGGTCAACTGAATCTAAGCCTCTTTGATTTATGACTTTCATGATCATGAAGAAAATGTTCAAAACGCAAGGAAATGAAAGTGTGATTGCTAGCCATCATTGACACTAGGTTGTCTTTCTTTCCTTGTGTACATACTATGTAAGACATGTGAGTCCTACTAGTATTTCCTCAAATTTAATTCTGCTTCACCGCCGCCAAGTATGGACGTGGCCCAATAGCTCACAACTAAGAATCATTTCCTTTTCCTCTTTTTTCACAGACTGCATTAATGGTAATGGTAAAGACTATCGTGGCACAGTAGCAAAAACTGGAAGGGGCAGGACTTGTCAAGAGTGGAGTTCTCAGAGACCTCATAGCCACGACTATTTCACTCCTATGACTCATCCAAGAGCAGGCCTGGATAAAAATGTAAGCAGCTGTTTGTTTAATACTTGTTGTCATTGAGCTTCACCTGTCTTCTTCATGGTGCCTCAGCAAGCATTTCGTGCCGGGACTTTGTAAATTAATTTGTTTTCCTCAGTTCAATCCGAGAACCTGATTGTGCTAATAATTGTTGACTTGAGCAGTCTGTACTTCTGTGGGACACACAGATGCCCAGAAGCTCAGCTGAATGCTTCTGCAGCATGGCCAAGGGGCTTCAGATGGGCACTCACTTCTCCTCACTACTAAGGATTAATTGGAGTTGGTCTGTGGGCAGCATCTCTGCCCCCTCTGCCAGAAACAGCACCTGGGGTCATGGGTTTCAGTAGTAACAGTGACGGGTGAGATGGCGATGGATCCAACATTCAGTGCAAATTCCTTGAGATATATAGCTGATGGATTGCAGCCCCCATCCTCTACTAACTCCCCCTCTAGCCCTCCAGCTTCTGCCGCAGCCCATCATACAAGGATATACATGCATCTGACCTACCCCGTAAGTCATTCTCCATCTCTAACTTTCGTCTCCCTAGTCCTAACACACATACTCATCACTAGTTCTCTAGACTTGTAACATCCCATATACAATACTTGCCTGGTCTGTGAAGAAGCTGTGTGTGTAATATAAAATGCTCGTTTGATGTTGCCAGCTTCAACTATTTTCACTCCAGGTACATGATTGTAGAGCTTGCATTAGTCAATCCTCTGATGGCATCTGTTCTGGTTTCAGCTGGGATAGAGTTAATTGTCTTCCTAGTAGCTGGTACCGTGCTGTGTTTTGAGTTCTGTGTGCGAAGAATGTTGATATCACTGATGTTTTCAGTTGTTGCTAAGTAGTGTTTAGTCTAAAGTCAAGGACTTTTCAGCTTCTCAAGCCCAGCCGGTGA
>JAVJGG010000082.1:36200447-36224177 GCA_035590195.1 Aviceda cuculoides | reverse complement strand
TTACTGTTGTCATTTCATTAGTGTTATCATTATCATTATTAGTTTCTTCTTTTCTGTTCTATTAAACTGTTCTTATCCCAACCCACAAGTTTTATTTTTCCCGATTTTCTCCCCCATCCCACTGGGTGGGGGGAGCGAGTGAGCGACTGCGTGGTGCTTAGTTGCTGGCCAGGGTTAAACCATGACAGCATCACATACCCTGTATTGAATTCCAGCTCAGGTTGGGGAAACTCCTTCCGAAAAGCTGCTTGCCATAAACTTTTGGCTCTTGCATTTGGCAGGGACTCTTGGGGAAGAGAAGCAGATATTTTCTCCTTTTTCCTAAGACATGAGGTATATTTCAGAGTAGGGAAGGAAACTAGAAAAATATCTGGTAGCATGCGGTTGTGTGAGGTGGCTGTGCTGAGCAGAGATCAGTCATTATGGCCGGGGAGACCTAGAGAGTGATTCAGCTAACCAGGCACCCCACGTCAGGGTGAACACTGCACCCCTGCCCCTGGGACTCATAGGCATCACCGAGTTGTGCAAGAGCAGCTGACACAATACCCACTTGTCCCGGAGTCGTGCAACCAGAGTGGGTGTGAAAAGACCTCAGGGCTGACCCTACTGCTACTAATGTGGTGGAAGCGGGAGCAGACAGTTTAGTGCTTTAGAAAATCCCATCCTAGGTCTAGATCTCCAATTTTTTGAGAGCTCAGAGTCCAAGCCTGCACTAGTGAAGCTTACTGGCTGAAGGCAGTTGAAAAGGTTTTATTTTTATTATATTTTTCTAAACTCAAAGAGCAAATAGAAAAATGAAACAAATTTTGACAAAAGGAATTGGAAATCACTATCAAAAAGGAAGTAAAAAAAAAATATTTCCCAAACTTAGTTTTATTTTATTTGAATCATGCATTGGTAGGCTTTTTTGTCCCCTGGTTAACAGCTGGTGTCTTTATTGTTTGTTACAGTATTGCAGGAATCCTGATGGAGATGTGAATGGACCTTGGTGCTATACAACAGACCCAAGAAAAGCCTGGGAGTACTGTGACATTCCCAAGTGCCGTAATTATTCCTTTAAAGACTAGTGTCTCCCTTTCCTCTAACCTTTTATGACAACTGGAGGACATTCAGTGGTTAATCTGAAAGACTGACCTAAAACAGTGCAATAGCTTTAGATTGGAAATTAAGGCTGTGGGGAAGTGATGCTCAAAATCTGTGCCTGAAGTCTTAAGAGTGGTGCTTATTCCTTGGAAGCCCCAAACCCAGCACAAGATGTACCTGAAGCCTGTTGGGGTTTTGCCACGTGTTTCAAAACAGGGCTGTTCCTGCAGAAGTTTCCGCTGCTTCTGCCTGGTCACCTGGCATAACTGTGTGTGTGTGGCCAGGCTGAACAAGGGATGCTCTTAGCCCAATATGTACCATATTAGATGTCTGGAAAGTGCGTCTGGCCCTAAATATTTAACTAAATGCCCTTGTATGTTACCAGTAATCAAGCCATTCAGGACTCTGAATGAGGTGGTGCAACTGAGTGTACAATGATAAAGTTTTACAACATTTTGGTTTCAAGTCCTTTCGTGTCCATCAACAATAAAATCTATGCCAGGAAGAGAGGTAGTTCCCATTCGAAAGTAGGGTGACTTTCTTGTTGCTCTATCCTCTCAGCTGTGAGTAGCAGAAAATATGCTCTGATCAAAACCCCAAAATGGAGCAAACAAGAAAAAGGAAGATGTTCTGTAACATGCACATACTGTAACTAAAAATACTGCTGCATTGAAGTGTTGGGCTGGGACTCTTAGGGGCAAAAATGGCATTTTCACAGGGTTATCGTATCCATTTTGAAGATCCAATTTATTTTTAAAATTCATAATTTTTTTGTTCAGTTGTTCAGCTAAAGAACAGAGAAAATGTGCCTTTGGCCTTTAATTTCATAAGTTAGCTCCTTTTGCTGACAACAAATTCTAAATTCTGTGTTGATAAAAGTCAGTTTCCTATGGCTAAATAGGAACTATGCTTTTTTACTAACTCAAAAACATATGAAGTACCAAAAGATCCTAAATAAGAGCGGACAAAATTTTGCTCCACAGAGACAGTGATTGAATTTCACGTGCTGTACCACCAAGATCAGTTGGAAAACAGCTGCCAGTGCAGCTTTTGCATTGTTGGCATCTGTAAGAGTACATTTAAAGATGTTGGGAGAATTTCTTTTTTCTTTCTGTTTCCTTCTCCTTCCCCTTCTGTTTTTTTCTATCTGACTGTAGATCTATTCATGCGTAATTTGCTGACTACTGAGAAGTGTATGTGAAAAAAATTTGCCAGGCATTTTTAAGTGTTCCAGATGAAGGTAACCTAACAAAATATAGGTGGTGCATGGTATATAATTGCCTGCAGGGAATCAAAAGGTGAAGTGACAAATGTAGCAGGTTCACCTTCTATTTTTCTGTGTGCATAATGAATGTATAGCAAATACACTGAAGTTCCTTACAGTGATTTTTTTTCTTATTCTGTAGCTCCTGCTCAGTACGAGTGTGGAAAATCCAAGTTCAGACCAAAGCTGTGTGCTCAAAGGATTGTTGCTGGCTGTATTTCGCATCCACACTCCTGGCCCTGGCAAATCAGTCTCCGGACAAGGTATGGCCATTCCCCATTACGTTAGGCTTTACATGCAAGGAAACTTTGCCTCTCATAGGATGTTATAGTATGTGGTTGCAGCATTCTAATCTTGATTTTAATTTAAAAATAGCTCAAGGCTTTACATTATGTGTGTTAACCTTAAAGAACATAATTTAGACAACCAAGAATTCTGTTTTGTGATAAATACCTGTAGGATCAATACAACCACTAATTTCAAAAACATTTTCACAAAAAGGCAGAATGACTTTAAATCTGTCACTATATCCTATGTTAGAATCAGTATCATATCAGTAGAAGCAACAGTTTGAAGTACAGCTGGTACAGATCTTGATCGCTCCTTCCATGTAAGCGTTTGATCCTACTGGCAAAGTTATTTAGGAATCAAGGTCAGTTGGAGAGCTTTCTGACTGTAATCAGAGCTACATAAAACCCAGAATCTCTAAAATGGTATACATCACTGTACATAAGGTTTTCCAGTAATAGAAATACCGGTTAAGAACAAAGATCTAGGTGTTTTCATACAAGGCCTTATAAAAATGTCCGCACGACACTACTGTCATTGTAAGAACTATTGTTCAAGGAAAGTAAAGTGTTGATTCTTAATGAAACTGTGGAATAATGTCTCTAGTTTGTAAAGGAGTACATGTTAGAAAGATTACCTGATGAACTGCATTAAAACTAACTTTGCCACCTTAAACTAATGCCCTTTTCATGCCTTTCTGCTCTATTACAGTTTTGGCCTGCATTTCTGTGGGGGAACTCTGATAGACCCTCAGTGGGTTCTTACTGCTGCTCACTGTTTAGAAAAGTAAGTACCTGTTATAGCCTGCACCAGCACTTTCTTACACTAGATAGAAAATTAGAGGAGAAACAAAATGGACCCAATAACCAACCTGAGCAGTCTCTCAGCTCAGCTTGCAAACAGTTGAGAATTGAGCCAAGTCTATTCATCATTCATTCATTAAAGCAGAGTTTTGACTGAGGAAACAAAGAGTGACAGTAATAACTTTTGCCAACTTGATTTCATGTGCCATAGAAGGGATTAAGAAATCAAGCTGGCGCCAAAGCTGGCTTTATTTTTCTAGCTTTGACAGAGCAAGGTTTCCAATAACATCATAAGTGGTCTACATCCTGGGTGTGTGTTCATCAGCTCACCCTGTGTAATCATTTCCAATAGGTCCTCACGGCCATCTGCGTATAAAGTATACCTTGGATTACACAGAGAAAGAGCATCAGAGGCATCAGTGCAAAAACGAGATGTTGAGAAATTGTTCAAGGAGCCACACAGAGTGGACATCGCTCTGCTAAAACTGAGCAGGTAGCCTTTCACCTGAAGCGTTCCTTCGTTTTGCTGGGACAAGTTGATCAAATAGTGGTTGCTGGGATCATGGAAATGTGTGTTTCTGTACACACTGTGTTCAGTCAGTGATTTAAGGCCCTCTCTTTCTTCCCTTTCTGCAGAAGCTCCAGTGGAAACCAAGATGATTCAGCTGCAGGGTTTCAGAAAGGGAAAGGGCTGCCTTGGGAGGGGAGGAGGGCAAGGGACAGTGACCCAGGCTGGCAGTTCACTGGGTGCCAGCTGCTGGGAGGTGAGGCATTGGCAGCAGAGTAGGAGGAGGTAATGCCTAGGGCTTTCAGTCTGTGTTTCTACATGCTTCTACCTTGATAAGGTAATAAGGACTGAAAGCTGCAATATTAGCGTGATGTCACCCCATACTCTTCCCATGCTGTGATGGGGAGATTTCTTCTTCCAGCAGGTCTGTCCAACGTGCAGGCAAACAGCACGCACATTTGATGCAATACCCAGTATAGGCCTTCTTGCATCTGTTCCCATTCATCTGAACTCTCACTGAGGCACTGTGCAATCAAAAGGAATACATCCATAAACTGCAAGCAGATGTGAACATGTGGTGCTTGTGCTTTGATTTCCGTGGCTCCAATGCAGGTCCAAAACAGATGCAGGGTCAGCACAATTAATGTGGCTGCTTAATTGAGCCTAGCCTTAGCTGCACCCAAAGGCAAGTCAGACTGACTTGGGTTCTGCTGTGTACTACATGTCCAGTCTGAAAGTAATTTGTAGTCAGACTGGATGCAGACAGAGCAAGCTAACACCTATGTGTTAAATGCCACTAATTCATACCCCTAAGTAGTTTTGTAACTAGGTTTCATTGGCTATGCATTAGCCTAAGTCAAAGCATTCTCCTGGATTTATGTTAGTAATTTTGGTGTCAAAACCTCTAACTGTTCTCCATTTCAGATTTTTTCCTTTTGTGTATCACATTCTGAGGGATTAGAGCCTAAAACAAAAGCAGTTTTGCACATCAGAAAAGCCCTTTACCTGAAGTTCACAATTTCAGAGAAAAAAGGCTAACCATATATAAAACCTTTTTAGAAACCTGAAGGTGGTATCAGGGAGAAACGTGCTAATGATTGTTCCTGTATGAGTCTCTTGTTTGTTTCCTTCAGCCCAGCAATCATCAATAATCATGTTATTCCAGTTTGTTTGCCAAAAGAAAATTCTGTGTTAGGAGGAAGAGAGGAGTGCTATGTCACGGGCTGGGGAGATACAAAAGGTGAGACAGTTTACACAACTGAAAGCTCTGTGTTTGGAGATTGGTACGTACTTGTATCCAAAGTGTATTCTCTTTGTGCCAAAAACATCCCGCACAAGCTTGCATGCATACTATTTCATCGAAATTCATCAGGTACTGCCGTTCTTTCCACTCTCTCCCTCTGATTTAGATTCTCCTAAATCACTCAAAGCCATGTAAGCTGAAACCCCCTAAACCAATACTAAAAGAGGAGAATCAAACCTAAGGAGCTGCTAACTCACATCTCTCAGTCCATTCTGCTTTTCCCCAAAGTGAGCTTTTACACAGTCAGAAGCAAAGTGTTTCTAGACTTAAGCTATTTCTTAAGCACCTGAAGGTGAGTTTGCTCATTGTCCTAAATAATTTTTTTCTCCCAACCAGCCTGGTTCAGAAGATCTTACACAAATAGAAACATAACTCTCATTTTCAAAACCTCCCACTCTGTCTTTGGTTGAGAAGAGCATCAGTACCTTCTCTGCCTCCTTGTTTCTGCCCATCATGCCATTTTCAACTTTTTACTTCCTACCTCCTTTCTTCCACAGAGAAGAAAAATCAGATACAAAGAAATAAAATGGCTTTGGAATGACTCCCACAAATATCAGTGGGTACTGGATCTGTATGGGCGTACTGTGGGAGCAGGAATGTCAATCAGAGCAGCGTGGATTTTGATGGGTGGTAGAGTGTGATAAGTACCATGATACTGACAATGCATACTGATTTTGGTATCACTTCATATTATGCATGGAAAGTATATGCGTAGTGCACAAATACTAGGGTTATTTTACTGCTTATCTATATCTTGATGTTTGTTTTGTAAAGATGTTCATTTACCTTTGTTATTTATTGTGTTTTGGTTTTGGTTTTATTTGCAAAGGAACTGGTGGTGATGGCTACTTAAAGGAAACTGGTTTCCCTGTAATCGAGAATAAAATATGCAACCGCCCTGAATTTTTGAATGGTAGAGTCAAAAAACACGAGCTCTGTGCTGGGAATATTCATGGTGGCACAGATAGCTGCCAGGTAAGGAAGTCTGTGAGCATCAGAGTTAGTTGTAAGCACATTCAAATCAAATAGGGCTTTGCTTTCTGGCCTTTAGAGGCTCAGAATTAGCCTTAGGATGTTGCTGCACCATTTGGCATGTGAACTGAAAAACACACATGGATTCTGCTCTTCCCTTGCTCCCTTGTCTGCTGCTAGGAAGTGGGGCAGGTAATTTTTCAGATAAGCCTGAATGACAAAGCACATGTCTGCCAGAGCCAAGTGTAGGAAGATAACAGTCTGATTTTCTTTTCCCAGACCACTTTGCTTGCCTCAGCTAAACTAGCTCCAATGTCCAAGCTAGCCCAGTTAACAACCTGAGACATCTCCTTTAGCAGTTAAGGAACAATGTAGTGGAGTCTGCCATGCAGGCATACCGCGGGCCAAAGGAACTACTAATTTCCAAGTGTCAGTGCCAGTGCCTGTGAAAATCACACTGGGTGAGGCAAAATGCATGCTGGACTTTCCTTTTGCTGAAAAGGAATACGGTTGGCAATAGCTCATCTCACAAGTGTGGTATGAAGGCTTTCTCCAGAAACCTAGGTTTTGAAATTGAGTTCTTCAGTTTCTTTAAATAGTTGAAAGGGCTCAGAAAAGCTTAACATACTGAATCAAGATGGAAACTTCCCTCCCTGAAAAGCTTGAGATGACTCTGTAAAGAATTGTGAAAACAGCAGACTGCCTGCCCCAGCCGGCAGGTCAGCACCATTGCCACCACAGCACAGATACCCTGTGCACAACCGCTGTGGTGGGCAGGCGGGCCACTGAGTGGTGCGCACTCATGTCTTAAGACACATGGCTTGAATGCACGCGCTCACTTGGTCTGGGGTCATCTAGTAACAACAGGAACCCATAAAGACCCCAGAGAAGAGACCGAGGGAGGAAGCGCAGTTTGAGTTACTAAGGGCAATCAGGTCCTTCTCAACGAATACCCTCACTTCAAAAATAAACGCACCACTTGGATGATGGGAAGAGGTGACTTTACGACAGTGTTCAACAACATGAATAGGGAACTCTTCTCTGGCTAGAGCTCCAGTGTTCTCTTATAACTTGTGTGCTCTTCACATGCGAGAGGTACTTCTTTTTCTGTGCCTCGTGTGGGAAGGCCACTCTTGCACTTGGGGCTGTGAAGGAATCATCCTGTTCTTTCTCTGTTTAGGGGGACAGTGGAGGACCTCTAGTCTGCCTGGACCAAGATAAATTTGTCCAGCATGGAGTCACCTCTTGGGGTCTTGGCTGTGCTCAACCCATGAAACCTGGTGTTTACGTTCGAGTTTCCAATTACATTCCCTGGATTAAGAGCATAATGGAAAACAACTGAGACTGGGTATGGACTGCCCTCTCCTGGAAAATAGTATGCACATTAGAAACACAAGATTCCAAGTGCAATATTAAAGCTACAATCATTCATAAAAAAGTAAAATAAATATAATCATCCATTTTAAATTGCTATAAATTAATAGTTATTGCCAAGAAACCCAACTGACAGTGTGTTACCCTCTTTCTGTATGTTCTACTGTTTGCTATGTTTGACAATAGACTTACCCACCTCTGAAATACGTGTCAAAAATCCCAGCCTCAACTGTAACTGGACATCTGTATTTCAATCTTATATTAGGGTCTACAATTACTTTTTTTTCTGAGGTTGACTTTCCTAAGATGTTATGCTTCCAACAAATTGCGAAAGGAGAATACTTCTCACTTTCTATCAGTTGTCTGAGCCTCTTACCAGTTCAATGATATAAACCAAAGAAGAATCTCACTGTACATATCTTATAAGCATGTGAAGTTTTATTAGATATATTCGATAGCATTAAATACATGGGATGAAAAAAAAAAAAAAGCAGCAAACACATTTGTTTGTATTTTCATACTTTTTATTGACATGGAAATCTGTGTGTCAGCAAAAGTGCAAATATTGCATCAGAGATATAAAACAGTGAATAAAAAATAGCCTCACCCTAAAGTTAGTCCATAGTGAAGACAGAGAAATAGCTAACAATCATTACAGCAAGTAATGACAATGTGTTTAACATATTATAAAATTTTGTTGTCCGTAGTACCCATCCTGTTTCACTATATAACTTTATCTCACTATATAACCAGTACACGTACATTTTTCTTCTCTAAAAGAAAACCATGTACACATTCCTGTGGTTATAGGAATGGAAAGCTTAGACCTTTAGAGATGCTTTCCAGGGAAAGCTTGGCTCACACTTGCCAAAATGAAACACTTGCTAACTGTGAACCTCCGCTCTCATCCTGCACCACTTGCACATCAGCCAGGGAGCATCCCACAGGTGCCTGGAGATCCCCGGCTCTGCAGGGTCGCCTGCCTGCGCCCCTCGGGTGTGCTCATTGTGCC
Organism: Aviceda cuculoides; assembly: GCA_035590195.1. Lineage (NCBI taxonomy): Eukaryota > Metazoa > Chordata > Aves > Accipitriformes > Accipitridae > Aviceda > Aviceda cuculoides. Next base: position 36,215,570 of record JAVJGG010000082.1, on the reverse strand, counting down.
CCAACTAACACAGCTACTTCCTGGGCTGGGATTTGTCTTGCCCACTTTCTGCAGTGCAGAGGTCCACTCGCGGGCATGCCAAGCTTCATGTCATTTAATTTGTCTTTTTATTTTTTGTATGCGTGTATGTATAAAAGGGATGGGTTGCATCCTAGGATGCAACCTACTTTTTTTTTTTTTTTTTTTTCCCATAGGGTATAAAGGGAGATAAGAGCTATAAAACAGACTTAGGTGACAGGATGGTTTTTGCAGCTTCTACATCTGGAGTGTGATTCTGGGACAAGCAACGATCTTGGGGCATTGTCTTCCTGAGAAGGAATAGCTCTGATAAAGCATTCTCCATCCACCTCTCTGGTCAGGGGTGATTCACTGGGCACAAATACCCTCCTGCAGATCTTCTGCATCTATTCATTTGGATCATTAAGTCAGCCAAGAAATACACACAGTACTTCCCTGACAACAGAAATTCTGTGTTGCAGCTTGATCTTGGATTTGTAAAGGTCTTCAAATATGAACTCTTGCAGGCATAGTTAATACCTGGCTTGTAGGCAGATAAGCCTACTCCTGCTGTCCTTGCCAAACGCACCAGGAGTGCCTGGACAAGCCTGAACAACTACAGAAGCCCCACCTTATAACCTCTTAAAGCGTAGAAATTGTGATCTTTTCCTTCTGCGAGAGCGTCAATGGCAATAAAAATTGCCACTTATCAGTAGCCACTTGCACAGACTAGATGAAGTAACAAGGCAAATTTGGTGGTGGTGGCACATTTGGACCAAATAGCACATTCACTTGTTTGTTGGTCTGGGGAATCTCTTTGCAGGCAGGAACAACACAGCTCCCGGGTTTCTGGGGTCATGTTGAACATGCGTCTTTGGCAGTGATAAGGCGATCCATTGTCTGCTGTGTATATCACATCTCTCATTGAGCCTCTGAACTCTAACACATGCAGCACAACTAAAACCGGCAGAGTTTGGCCCCTCCTGAAGCGGTGCCTCTCACTGAGGTGGGTCACAACAGCCTTTTTATTGTCAACCCATGCACTTTAGGAGAACACCGCTTTGCCACCTGAGATGTTTGTAGGACTTTCCTGTAAGGCTCAATGTATTAAGTGGTTTGAGGAACATATGAATTTATAATAACTCTTTTTAAACAAGCAGCCTGCCCAGTGGTCTGCACGACCCTGGCTGGTTCCCCCCGGGGTCCTCCCTTGCTGAAGGTCTCTCTCTGCTTCCACCACCTCCTTTGTCCTCTCTCAACCAGAACAGTGTAACCCCACAGCCACCAAACTGCTGGTTATACAACAGGTTACGACCCACGCCACAACCTTCATGAGGCAACCCAAAATCTCACGGACATGGGAGGATTTTCCACCTTACAAAATCCCCCTGTTAGGGGTAAGACTTAGCACAGGAGCCATTACCAAATACAAACTCTACTTGAAGTTGTTACGTACTATCATATTAGAAGTCAGGCTTTTTCCTGCTGTCCTTTACATATGAATTTTTAGAAAATAAATACATCCAAACTTCTGACACTGCTCCTAGCCATTTTACATACTGAAATACTTCACTTATATTTTCTTCTGAGCAACATATGATGCTATGCAAAACAAAGAACAGTCTGAAAGGCCAGAAACAAGTCTTTGAGTCTCTCACTTCTCAACGCATTTTAATTGCCCACAGACAGGAGCAGCTGGCAAATAATATTGACATTTCTTTGTCAAGCTGTAGCTTTAAATGTCCTCCACAGTCCTTCTCAGGCTGCTGCAGCGTTTAAGAAACAGATTGAAAAAATTTAAAATTGACAAAGAAACATCAAAAGGCAGAGGGAGGCTCAGCTCACACAACATCACATCTGATTGCCTCACCCCGGCTCTCTGAGGGCCGTGCCTGCGGGTGCAGGGTGCCTGGGTGCGAGGAAGGCAGGGCTGAGCTCTGTGGCCAGGCTCCCACCCTGTGCTGAGACACAGCACCCAGCCAGTGCAAGCCCACTGCTTCTAGTTCAGGGCTGGTCTCTGCCAGCCAGCCCCAGGGGAGTTTACAGCAGAAGACCCCGTTGGTGTAGGAGGGGTTTTCTCCCTGCAGCAGTAGCTTCAGTTTTGGGTTGTCTTCTAGATATTGCCAATTAGCCAGATATATTATGAGATGCTCGTTTAGTTTCATATCTTTCAATCACTACTGACTTTTACTAAGCATCCCATTGACCTTTAACTATGCCTCAGAGGAAGTTAGAGACAGCCTTGAAGGACAGCCCTTTATCACTCACTGCTCAAAGCATGCAAACATTAGACTGAGATTGACAGTAAAGGTCGGGTTTTCGTCCAGCAGGCAGGGTTGATGGTATGGGCAATTGCTGGGAAAAGGCAGGGAGAGCTGGGGACTGTTGAACTGCACAGTGTACTCCCACCACAGGAACCCCCCCTGCGCAGGCACCTGCCTATATACGCTCTCAAGACGGTGAGACTGGAGCAGTAGTCATTCAGCTGCCCTGATGGTGACATTAGCACTACTCATTTGTGCTATGAACCTTCAAAACTCAGTCCTGTATTTGCTTATGCCAAATGTTATTTTCTGAGGTTATAAGGCCCCTTACAAGAGCTCATTGGCTTTCTAATGTTTATTTAATTCTCTGCTGGTAACAGGATACCTTTTCAACACCACATCTTTTCAAGTCCTTCACTGTAATGAGTGTAGTGTTTACCTGTCAGTGGCCAGGACCCAATGCTTGATGAAGAAGGTCATACAGCTGAAAGGGAAGGCAGGCAGTCCCTGCTATCTGCTTGCAGAGCCACAGACTCAAGCTAGTCTGCTCCATGTCAGCTTCAAACAACCAGGACCAGCTAACACTTCATAACCAAAGGTCTTGCCCCATCCCTGCCCATCTTCCCAAGACAACTTAACATCCCTGCCAACAAACGAAATAATTTATCCCCAAGACAGAAAGATGACAATAATAAAAATGGAGAGAAGACAGAAATTGCAGGTCCCATTGGCAGTGGTCAGGGCAAGGGAATTTAGTTTGTAGGGATGGGCAGAGACCATGTTTTAGAAGGGGAAAAATCAGCACGCTCTTGAAAGAGAGGGTTGGAAAGCACCCGACAGTGGAGAGCAGGCAGAAGCCCTTCCCTTGGAGAAGGAAACCCTCCCCACCCAAAGGTATATGCTAACAATAGAAATAAACAAATGGCTCAAATATATAAAGAAATAAATAAGAGCTCACTGAGCTTGATAGTGCATGTTTTAAAAGCTGTTCTGTCCTCTACCAAGAACCACAGAGTGCTCCCTTCCTGCAAACAGCATACTCAGAAAAAAATGAATTTATTCTGTATTTATAGAAAAATACACTGCTTGTTTTAAACGTCCTTATGCTTAGAAGAAGAACATGGAGTGTAATCCATACCCTGCAGCAAATTTTGAAGTGGTGGCAGGTGGAGAAAAAATTCCCAGTATGGGAACATGGTTCTTTGCTCGGTGCTGTCCTTCAAAGGTCAAATATAAGAGTTGGTGGCCCTGTGTTTCCATTTCTTGCCACATTTACCAAAATGACTGAAGAAACAGAAGAGGACAAGGGTATAAGGGTGAAAGAAACAGGAAAATATGTAGTCCAAGTTGTAGTCCAAACTGCAGTACTGAAACATTTACTTTCTGCATAGAAAATTTCCTCTTTAGTTTGTACATTGAAGCAGGCAAAAGTTATTGATGTAATATTCAAAGCTACTGCTTGAAACATTAATGTATAGTGCTAGCTCCTCAAGAAATGTAGTCAAGGTGTAAATGTTCCTTGCACACCTGCAGTGCAGTGAAGAGTCTGGCTTGCTGTGTGCCAGGAGTGGGAAAGCTGTGCCCACAACCCTTCAGCTATAATAAATTCATCTTGCATGTGACTTTTCAATGACTTCACTCACTGTGGAAATGCTCCCATGATCAAGGGCCCTTCTTCACAGGGTGCTTTGATTGAGTTAAATGGCTGGTTTTCTTGATCAGAGAGCTGCAGGCTATGCTTTGCAGTCTCTCTCTTGCACGCTGTTACTTTCTGCTTCTAGAGGTGCATAGGACAACTTTTTGTCTCTATGAGAAAAATACAGATTCTATCCCCATACTTTTTTAACCACCTGCCTTAGTGGTACTGAAAACTCATGTTTCTATTGAGGAAAATAACACCTGCTCATAACATCAACCTGACTAGGGAATTTACTTTGGTACTTGGAAAACATCGATAATTTATGAAAGCTGATAAAGTTGGAGGAGAACACCTTCAGGAAACCTCACCCAAGTAAAAGTAAGAAAATATAGATCGTACCTCGAAAGCTGCTCCACATCCTCCACTGTCTCTGGTAAGGAGATTCCCTTTGTCTCTGGTAAAACCAATACTAGGAGCCCACAGATAACTGCGAGAATACCTATAATGGACATTGAAGAAATGCAAAAGCAATAGGAAAATTGTTACTTTTCTTATTTTCAGGGTTTACCCACTGTGAAAAGTTTATTCGGATTAAGGCTGAAGTGAGATTTTTAAGTGCAACTGCTATTTCTGATCACCCTACTCTTATCAAACACCTTTATGCTACATTAATTTAACATATTACAAAAAAACACTTGAGGGCTAGGGCTTCATTTGCAGCCTGAATTGCCTCCAAAGGGAAATCTTAGAAGTCAAAAACCTGAGATAAGTGTGCATGGGCAAGTTCATACAAACTGCACTGGAACCAGGATGGTATTTCCCACATAAGACAAATCTGCCTTTGTTCAAGGGGCTCTATCGCGTAGATGCATCTGTGTTTCTTAAGACCATTGAGATTTTCCTGAAATACTCTGTTCGTGTATCAATGGCCAAAGTAAATTATGTGATTCAGAATAGAAATTCATCCTTGGGAAAGAGCATTCACATACAGAGCCAGTCTGAAATAGTTAATCAGAAATGCTTATTTTGGAATAATTTTTTGCATAGATATAATTTAAATAATGTAATAAGTCAAAAATAGAAGGGCTGCGGCAAAAAGTAAAATGTTCCCTGACTGCTGCACAGTCCCCTCTGATCCTCTCTGACTTTGTAGCTGTTTACTCAAGATAGAGGGAATTCATCCATCCTTCAACAGCAGCAGAATTTCAGAATTAGATAATGTGAACACGGCACTTCTGTATGTCTATTCTTGGAATAATGGTAATCTTTTAAAATGTCTTTTGTCTTTTCATTTTTGTTTTCAGCTATAGTTGTCATTAGCATCAATTTTCCTTCTTATTCTATCCTATCCCTTTTGCTGTTTTCCCAGTCGTGTATCTCCTAGAAGCCTGGTTTAGCCACAGACTCCCATTTCCTGGTTAGAAAAACCTAATTTCTTTTTCCACAGAATTACTCCACAGGGCTCATTTTTTCCAAAATACAGCCGAGGAGAAGAGTTTGACAGGAATACAAAGTTATTGTTAATACAACATCCATAGTCATAACTGTATCTACCAAAAAACCCAAGCCAAGTATTTTTTAAAGGACATTAACCTCTACTTTGGGGAGACTGAGCTTACCTCTCTGCTATTAAAGAACTCAGCTGTAAGGTTTCTCAGTCTTAAAGCACCTCACATAGTTTCTTTTATGCTCCTTCAGCCAAGTTACCCAAGCAGACCTGACCTCTTCCATAGCGTGCTGTGAAATCACCCACATTTCACCCATTTGCTGTTCAGCCTCTTGCTCTAGGCATGAAGGTTGAGAGGGGCTGGTCTGACAGAGAGATGAGGCCACAAGCTACACTTTGCCCCGAAAGAAAAGCTCTGTTAGGAGGAGGATATTTAAACCAAAAGTACATTTTAAATCAATCTTACTGAAAATAATTAGAGGTAGCTCCAACCAAATGGCTGCTAATCGGAATAGCAGGAATGGGGCTATGATCCCACCCAGGTCACACAAACTCGAGCACAGGGAAACACCAAAGTTTCTGCAAAAGAAAAATAGTGCCAGATATTTGAGAGGTGCTACCAAACAGATGAACCAGAAGTTTAAGGAGCAGAATGTAGACTTAGCTCCAAAATTATCTCATCAGTATATGCCATCCACATTGAGCAGTGGCTATTCAGTTAGGAAACTGGAAAAAAACCAAATTTTACTAAACAGCAGTGGAATAGGGAATGGGGAAAAGCAGAGGGAAAAGTCGAAAGATACCTGGGAGCCTCTGACGTACCTCAGTGTCGTAGGGTACAATTCAGTGTTCACAAGATAGACGATTTCAAAAGCCATTGTGATGCCCAGTCTTCCCAGTGTGGCAACCGCCATTTTGAGCCATGGGATATCTGTTCATTCAAAAAGAAACTCAGGTGAAGTGTGCTTTGCTGCACCAGCAGAGCATTTCTGAGAGCCCCAAGCACTGTCAGGAGAAACTACATCACAGAAACCCTGGATCAGTGCAAATCAGACTGAAAGGCCACTGCTGTAGGTATCAATCTATATTGGCATTTATTGCTTTCCAGCATCATGCAAGGCTGCTTTGGAGAATCAGAAATCACTTCTAGTCAATTGACTCAAGTTGCTGGTGGGGCATAACAGCACGGGTGGAAGAACAAACATTATAAGCTTCTGTGACCATGTCCAAATTGTCCAAAGGAGCATGTATTTATAAGGGATGTTATGCTGTAAGAAACACTGTTGAGTCACCTCCCAAAGCCTTCTGACCACAAACAAGCTACCTCTAAAGGCGCATAGAATCATAAAATCATAGAGTCATTTAGGTTGGAAAAGACCTTTAAGATCACCAAGTCCAGCAGCAAACCTAGCACTGCCAAGTCCACCACTAAACCGTGTCCCTAAGTGCCACATCTACGCATCTTTTAAATACCTCCAGGGATGCTACAGTAAAATAATTCTCTCTAGAGCAGGCCAACTACACTTCATAATTTGTCTAGCCACTGCCTATTAGACACACTCCGAATAAGGCTATTCCTGGCCATCCTCCCCCTTCCCTTCCCCGGTGCTTGTCTTTGTACCTGGCATGACAGGCCCAGGGGTCTTACGCTGCCCCGGTGGCTCTGCCCAGCTCTCCTGGCTCCGCTCAAGCCCTGGTGCACAGCCACTGCCCTGTACACATCATCGGGAAGCCTTTATACTTCAGCAGGGGATGCGGTGGTCACATCCGCACAGCAGAGCAGAGCCATCCCGTCTCGCTGTGTGCAACCTCTCAGCAGTCCGAGTGCCCTCTCTAGAGAGCTGGTGGCCTCTGGAGGACCATCACAAGGCATGCAATAAGCACTTCTGCAGTGCCCTTGGGAGAGGACAGTCTCCCGTATGGTCTAACCACAAAACCACGACCGGGCAGACGGGAAGGCAAGTGAAAGAGAAAGCTTGAGCCTGGCACAAAGAGGAGCCCTGCCAGTGGAGAAGGCTCTGGCAGTGGTTGTGTTTTCTCAAAACTTCAATAGGAAGAACAAGAAAACATTTCTGTTTGCTTTGAACCAAAAAAATGAGATGCCTGGGGTTATTTCCCTTCCAAAACAACCAAACAACCCCCCACCAAATTTCATCCCATGTTGTGACACACTGCCTTTGCCCTGAAAAGTTCTGTTTTCAAACGCTTGTAAGAAAAGCAAAGGCTGGAAAGAACAAAACAAACCCACGTTGTCTCCCTGGCACCCCTTCAGTACATCAGACCTCCGAGGTGAGGGTGACGTCCATGTGCCTCCTCCCTCTGCCAAGGGCCATGAACTGTGTGAGCAGCCCAGCGTGACGGAGTTCTTACAAGCTGCCGCTGCAGCTTTTCCAATCTGTATAAACAGACTTTTCTTGAAAGCAGGACTTGGACCTCAGGTGTTCCATCTGTGAGTATCTTAATCCCCAGGCTGTCCTCTCCTCACCTGGGCAGGGTCCCCTCAGCACTTCACCAATACTGAGAGCAGGCTGGTGCCAGCGTCCTCCTGGCCCCAGGTCACCGCTTTCTCCCCTCGCTCAGGCCATACCAGCCCCACACAATACTCCTGCCCTAACCCTAGACCTGCTGCACCGTGCTCAGCATATGGTGTGGCCCAAAATACATGAGGGTGCTGGAGGCAGGTGTCCTGCAGGAGTAATTCCCCAGTGCAGCTCTTTGTTTCCCCCTCCTGCAACAGCCCTAGGTCCAGGTGATCAACAGTCCCCAGCCCCTGCTGTCCCAGCGGGACCTTTGTGCTTTTTTAACAGGTGGAAAATGATACTGGCAAAGCCAGCGGATGAGATGGTGACCAGGCCCTCTGTGCCTGAATTACCATGCCTTGTATCAGGGGAGCTGCCGCAGGGGCGCGGGGCAGCTGGCATCCAGTCACCATGTGGTGGCTCTTCTGAGAGCCACACAGAAACGGGGGCCTTGGGAAAATCTGCCAGGACAGCATAGTCAGTCTTCATGGGCTTCAGTGGCCAAACTGATGAATGCAAACAAGTGATGACAACATGATATCCCAAGGCACAATTGCACAGCCACCAGTGCTGGCACCAGGAACAGGCTGCTGATCTTCCCTCTCCCTTCCCCATCATTTCTGCTTCTACTAAAGCAATGAAGCTCCTCAAGCATACAGTATTAATTTTAAGTACTTTTGGAGGAATCCCTTTAAAGGGAGCTTAACTGGGACAGAGGTGAACCAACACACCTCTTTGAAGGATTTCCTTTTGCACTCACCACAAACCTGCCTGTTTTCTTGGGCACATCATACTCTTGAAGTGGCTTCTCATGGCTCTTCTCTAGGAAAACGATTGCCCCACGATATAACTTTGGGATTTAAAACCTCTAAGTCTGGCCAGGACTGCACCTTACTTTGACAGGAACATCCCTGGGGAGGAATAAGCCTCTCTAATGTCCATTCAGCTGCCAGTTCCCAGCTATGCTAAGGCAAACCATGCTGATACAGTAACATTCACTTCAGAGCACCTCCAAATTCTTCCCCAGGGATTAAAAAAAAAAAATACACAGGAGGGAAAACAATTTAAAGAACAGATAGAAGTGCCGGGAAGCCTGTGTGCAATATCAGACCTTTTAGTTGTCCTTGAAACCAGATAAAAATGACTTAATCAAAAGCCATATCTCTCTTCCAACCCCTTAACATTGTACAAACCCCTGGGAGATTAAGGGCAGGGCAACAATCTCCATGTTGTCTGCCACAGCCCCTATGGCATGTTGTGGTTTGCATTGTTTCATTTGTAAATGAGAAGACCACCGAGCTGCCTCAGCTAAATCACTGGTTTCTGACATCATTAAGTGTCTTCCAAGTCAGGGAATGTATTTTCCCTTTATGTTTGTGTACTCTTGCCTTGCATTTGCCTTCAAAAAGAGTACAGGGCCTTTATACACATTGTTTCTAAGACTACACCCAGGCACTGCTCACCACCCATCAAAGATATGGCCATTACATGTCCCAGGGCAATCTATAAGCAAATAAGGTATGTTGTTCCATGACTGCAGTGCTTCTTGCATCACCAGACACTTTTTACTTTTATCTACAGTTTTGTGTGGCCTGCTGTCCTTGCTTAAGGGGTGTCAGAGAGAAGTCGTTGACCTAAAGAGCCTGACGCTGGGAAGGGAATTACCTTCTGGCAAGAAGGCAGTAATGAGGCATGCAATTCCTGCCACGATGTTGCTTATTGCAAAGGGAAGGCGCCGGCCAATGCGATCAATTGTCACTAAAATTAGGAGAGCGGCAGGCAGCTCCACAGCTCCTGAGATGAAGAAGTCTAGGTAGAGGTTTCCTCCGACAATTCCTAGGCGCATCACAAGCCCTTGGTAGATCAGGGCACTTGTGAACCTAAACAGCAAAGGGGAAAAATGTTGAGAGACAAACAAATGACTGCAAGCAGCTGGAAAGACCCTAAAAGTCACCAGGGACTTTTTCTTCAAAACCCACCGTCCTGGTGACAAGCTGGACTGATGTGGGTACTCACCAGGCATACATCAGGATGAGCGTGTTCCTCCTCATCCAGGGAGTCCTCACCAAGTCGAGAAAGGAGGGGTTGCTGACCTCCTCGTTGCTAATAGTGATCTGAGGAGAAAAGCGAGCGGTAGAGTCAGCTGTCGAGGGTCAGGCAGGTGCTGGGGCACAGTTTCTGTGTAAACACAGTGCTTGGCAATATTCCAGTCCAGCGAGCAAAGGTGCTGACGAGCCAGCTTGCTGCTTTTAGCACTCCGGAGCAGTGCAAGAGATATGGGAAATAGCTTTTCACCAAACACAGCTGTGGGCTCTCCTTAATGATGATCATGCGAAAATTGGAAAAAAAATTCCCCAATCTTGACTTGAGAGTGGAAAAATGATTTCCTTCTTGTAAACTGAGAGATGTTGACTTGGAATTTCTTGGAAGGCAGTTAGAGGTCGTTGTCACATCAGGGTCACTGGGAGCAGAGCTGCCTTCTGCCAGAGGTGACAGAGAGGAGGAGACCGTGGCAGGAAGGGCAAAGCGATGGTCTGAGGGAAGCAGGGAGAGAGGGGATGAGCAGCAAGTGATGGGCTTGGGAACATGGCTGGTGGCACAGCTGGGTGGCAGGAAGAAAAGAGGAGCAAGAGAAAAAGCAGATCTGTGAAGGCACTTGGGTGCTACAAAACATTCAATCGGTGAAATTCAGAGGGTCTTAAAATACACAACACTGTGCTGAACATGGCTTTTACCCTGGAACAAAAAAATCCTGCAAAGTATGAATTAATGGTCCTCATACTGCCTACAAAGATAGTAAATCTGTTCACAGCTTCCTCCAATACAGTCACAATGAGGTACTTGATGAAATCATTAGTTAAAAGGTTTAGCAATAACATAAAAGGGCAGGATTTCACACAGTCTGTGTTTACACATTCAAGCTCATTGCCATAGGATATTGTGGAGCCAGAATATTAGCAGGGCCAAAAAGGGTTAGACTCATTGATGGAAGCTGTTTTTAACTGTGGCTAGCAGTTTTTAACCGTGATGTCCAAGCCAGGTAGCAGCCCTTTTGTTTGTATGTTCATTTGGCAGGTGAGGAAGATGAGGTAAGAGAAGGCAGAGGTGGTTTTAAGCAGGGACAAAACGTGAGACCGCCCAAGAACTGGTAGCCACCTCTGGGATTGCCGTTGGCTTTCCAAGCAGCAGTGAGAAACATGGGGTTAAGCCTGCTGCACCATTTTTAGGAGGATTTCAGGCAGCCTGGCTGCTTTGACTCTCAGCTTATTGCCCCCCTCCTGAGAGGAGGCCTGAGAGCAAAGGGAGGAGTCAAACCCTCTCTACCACCACAGCACCCGCTGCCTGTGCAGGAGCCCAAGGAAACGATCCCGGCTGGTGGGGAGTCATGGGTGAAAGGATGGAGAAGCACATGGGAACATGCTGATCCATGCTGAGAACATGGGTAAAGCCAAAGGCATTGTCTGAGAGTCTTGTCGGCTCAGCCAGGGCTATGCCCAAAGCTTTCGCCCTGTGTTTGGTTTTCATATCAGAAGGTAGCACAGATGTTTTTCAGTGAGATTTGGCTGGATGTATTTACACTTGGCTTTTTCATAACTGAGTGACACAAAACTTTGTAAGTGGACAGAGAAACCCCACATTTCTGTGAACCCCTTTTTACTCCCTCTTGCTTTTCTCCTGTAACCAGAGCCAGAAGTTTTCTTCAAAGCACCGCCACATGCCAGAGCCCTTTGTGGAGCAGGCAGAGGTTGCTGGGTTTCTGCACTGCTCTTGGTCTTTCTCATATTACGATTATAAATTTGCCACAAATGTGTTTATAAAAGCAGGCTGCCCGCCATCAGTTGTGACTTTGTGCAAATATGGGTTTAGTTTTCCAAAGGACTAAAGATAATTTCAGCACTGCTGCTACCATATATTTTTATGTCTTAATAAAGTAATAATAACCCCAAGCATGACTGAGCATTTTTTCATGAATGAAGAAAAAAATCACTGTGGAAAGTCAACCCTTTGTAGGGAAAAATATCCCCTTTTTGTTCTTTGAAGTCAAGGAGAGCTTTGCTATTCACACCAGTGCAGTCAGGAATTCAGTGACAGGGCCTGTGTTTCCAAAGATACACTATCTGAAAACTCTGGAGGAAGTTTTGTAACCAACTTCCCTGACATTTTTATGTCCCAGCAAAATTACTTATCAGTTTTTCTGCAATATTTTTTAAAGATTCCTCGTAGCACAGATATATGGTTCTGCACATGCTTAATTCTGCACAGGACACTACATCTGTGCATGTTTATAATACATATGTATGTAAGTTAATATATGCTAGAAATATATATGTCTAGGTATGTCTATACAGTAGAAAAAAAAAATATATATAAAGGGAGAGGGGGTTTTGATCCACAAGTCTCTCAAGAAGCAGCTCTTACTCAGCTGGTTGCAGCCCATTCTGCTTTTGGACAGAGACCAAGAATGAAAAAAATATCTTGAAAAAAAAGCATGCTAGGATAATTATGAGCAACTGGGAAAAAAAGTAGTTTATAACTTACAATTAATTTCATGAGTTCTAGATGGACCTGAACTGTATCAGTGTCGTAACTCACAGAGAAAAACAAAAGAAGCAAATGTTTATCTGTTTTCATTCAAAGGTCATTTGTGGCTTCTGCGTGCCAATAAAAATGCAAGGTTGCTACATCCAGAGCTATGTAAGGGACTTGACCAATGAAATTGTAACAGACATATTGGAAAATCTTAGCCAAAATGCATTGATGGATAATGCCTCTCACTTCTCCCTGTCCCTCACACCTGCAGCACTTTGCCTGAAATTCTGGAGTTGCTTCGTGAAAGAGAAGTCTGACATGAGAAATATACTTGATCCGTGACTAACACACTTCCTGGAGATGCTCTCTTTCCTCTGGGCACAGCACCAAGGATGACAGAAATTATATATTAAAAAGGTCACAGGAACAGATTCAGCATGAATCTGGATGTGTGGAGGTCAACCTGCTGCAGCTGTGGGTGGCTTAGGGTCATGAGCAGGGACACTTCTGAAAAAAATTAAATGTAACTTAAAACAAAAAGCAGGGAAAGACACACATCTCCATTCTGACGTGATGCTTTGAAAATGCTGATGTTTAGAGAGGGGAAGTGGGTGTAGGAACACAGGGCTGAATGTGGAGGGGGAGCTGCAGCAGCACAACCTTCCTCCTACATGTCTTGGGCCACACTTGACACTGGGTAGTGCTGACCAGGATGAGGGAATCTCACTGGTGTACATGCCCCAGCCAAGGACAATAAATCATGGAACGGTTTGGGTTAGAAGGGACCTTAAAGATCGTGTAGTTCCAACCCCCCCTGCCATGGGCAGGGACACCTTCCACTAGACCAGGTTGCTCAAAGCCCCATCCAGCCTGGCCTTGAACATTTCCAGCAATGGGGCATCCACAGCCTCCCTGTTGCAACCTGTTCCAGTGCCTCGCCACCCTCATAGTGAAAACCTTCTTCCTTATACCTAATCTAAATCTACCCTCTTTCAGTTTAAAGCTATTACCCCTTGTCCTATCACTACATGCCCTCATAAAATGTCCCTCTCCAGCTTTCTTGTAGGCCCCTTTAGGTCCTGGAAGGCTGCCATAAGGTCTTCTCCTCTCTTCTCCAGGCTGAACAACCCCAACACTCTAGCCTGTCTTCATAGTAGAGGTGCTCCAGCCCTCTAATCATCTTCGTGGCCTTCATCTGGACTTGTTCCAACAGGTCCACATCCTTCTTATGTTGGGGACCCCAGAGCTGAACACAGTACTCCAGGTGGGGTCTCACAAGAGCAGAGTAGTGGGGGAGAATCACCTCTCTCAACAGGCTGGTCATGCTTCTTTTGATGCAGCCCAGGATACAGTTGACTTTCTGGGGTGCAAACACACATTGCTGGGTCATGTTGAGCTTCTTATCAACCAACACCCTCAAGTCCTTCTCCTCAGGGCTGCTCTCAATCCACTCATCACCCAGCCTGTATTTGCACTTAGGATTGCCCTGATGGGCAGGACCTTGCACTTGGCCTTGTTGTACTTCATGAAGTTTGCACAGACCCATCCCTCAAGCCTGTCAAGGTCCCTCTGGATGGCATCCCTTCCCTCCAGCGTGTTGACCACACCACACAGCTTGCTGTCATCAGCAATCTTGCTGAGGGTGTACTCAATCCCACTGCCCACATGACTGACAAAGATATTAAACAGCACTGGTCCCGATACCAACCCCTGAGGAGCACCACTAGTCACTGGTCTCCACTCGGACCTTGCGCTGTTGACTTCAACAATTTGAGTGTGGCCATCCAGCCAATTCCTTATCCACCAAGTGGTCCATCCATCAAACCCATGTCTCTTCAATTTAGAGACAAGGATGTTATGCAGGACAGTGTCAAATGCTTTGCACAAGTCCAGGTAGGTGACATCCATTGCTCTTCCCTTACCTACCAACACTGTAACCCTGTCACAGAAGGCCACCAAATTTGTCAGGCACAATTTGCCTTTAGTGAAGCCATCTTGGCTGTCACCAGTCACCACCTTATTTTCCATGTGCCTTAGCATAGTTTCCAGGAGGATCTGCTCCACAGTCTTGCTGGGCACAGAGGTGAGACTGACTGGCCTGTAGTTCCCTGGATCATCCTTTTTCCCCTTTTTAAAAATGGGGGTTATGTTTCCCCTTTTCCAGTCACTGGGAACCTCCCTAGGCTGCCGTGACTTCTCAAATATGGTGGATAGTGGCTTAGCCACTTCATCTGCCAGTTCCCTCAGGACCCATGGATGCATCTCATCAGATCCCATGGACTTGTGCACCTTCACGTTCCTTAGATGGTCTCAAACCTGATCTTCTCCTGCACTGGGTGGTTTTTCATTCTCCCAGACCTTGCCTTTGCCTTCTGCAACTTGGGCGGTGTAGCTGGAGCACTTGCTGGTGAAGACTGAGGCAAAAAAATTGTTGAGTACCTCAGCCCTCTCCATGTCTTGGGTAACCAGGTCTCCCGTTTCCTTCTGGAAAGGGCCCACATATTTCCTAGTCTTCCTTTTATCACCAATGTACCTATAGAAGCTTTTCTTGTTGCCTTTGACGTCCCTGGCCAGATTTAATTCTTTCAGGGCTATAGCTTTCCTAACCTGATCCCTGGCTGCTTGGACAATTTCTCTGTATTCCTCCCAGGCTACCTGTCCTTGCTTCCACCCTCTGTAGGCTTCTTTTTTGTGTTTGAGTTTGTCCAGGAGCTCCTTGTTCATCCA